>CM061228.1:103869442-104379442 GCA_030844895.1 Ambrosia x helenae | reverse complement strand
ACATTACATTTGATGAGGCCGCCACCTGCATGCCTGTAGGCCAGCTTGGTAGCTTGTTCACCCGGGAGGCATCTATGTATATATGACGTGAGATCCCATTAAATGTGGAAGGTTGGGATAATGTTTCTGAGGTTGATAGAAACAAGTTATTTGAGGTTTTGCGGTTCAGTGATTTGTAAATATATATTCTATATGTTATTTGTTGATTTTTTTTTCTATCTGACTAGCTTGTGTTATTTAATTATTAGAGCAAGTTCAACATGGATTATGAAGCCGTTAATGATGATCTCATTACCAAAAAACAAGGAGGCATTATGGCGGCTGTTAGAAAGCGGTACAACAACCGCAAACACAACGCAAAGACACATTTTAATAATGTGTCGGGCAATGGTAAGGATGTGGAGACAGCAGGCAACGTCCCCCCGAAGGTATGAAACCTGAAAACCGGCTTTCGAGTTGTTGATCACTTCTGCAGTCTAGAACATAAGAGGAAGTCTGAAATTAACAAAGTCGCCGGCCAAAAACAAGCGAGTACATACCGAGATGGAACGAGCTCTTTTGCCAGTCACTATCACAAATAGGTATTTACACAGACAGATATACATAGACGATAATGTTTATTTAACTTATAATTTAACTTTTAATGTTAAACAGAACATGGAACGGTATGAAGCATACCATATTGGACATACAGGAAGGCAGGGGACATTTGATACCCCTTAGAATGAAGAGAATTATGTAAGCATTTTTTTTATAATCTATTATATATATATATATATATATATATATACAGGTTTGGGTTATATTAAAAACCCTCTTGAGTTGTGAAAATCCGTGAAAACCCTATGTAAAAACTTTTTTTCCTAATTTTAGTTTTGGCAAAAAAAGAAATCAAAAAAGCACTGAGTAGATTAATTTGTTATACATATGTTACACAAACTCGGTTTTATCATACGTCAGCATTGTTACATATGTAACATGTTTTCTACGTAATTTTTTTAAAAAAATCTATTCGGCGTTTTTTTGATTTTTTTGCCGAAACTCATAAATTAAGTATACAAGCTATTCTAAAAAAAATTAGAAAAAAACAATGTTGTTATATAGAGTTTTCACGGGTTTTCTCAACTCAAGAGGGTTTTCACAGGATATTTTGCCTCTCTATATATATATGTGTGTGTGTGTGTGTGTGTGTGTGTGTGTAATTCTATTAAATCGCTTTTTGTGAAATACAGCACAGGTTAAGGTCACATTTTAAGTCTGAACGTCAACGGGTCGCCGAAGAAGAAGGAGAAGGAGGAGGAAGCAGCTCCCAACGATTGGATGAGGTTGGTATATATTTGTGTATGTGCGTGTTTATTTTTCATGATTTTGTGATTGTTTGTTGGGTTTAAAGTAGGTTAAAACTAATATTACTTGGGGTGTTTGAAGGTCGGTATATTTGAAGAAGTTATGGGCAGACGCCACGGACATGTTCGCGGGATTAGGACTATGCCCTGTCTGAGAGAAAGCCTTCCGCATCTTACGCCAACGCAACCGCAATTTACACAGGTATGTCTTTGTAGTTTAAATGTTAAGTAAATGCGATATTTGACCCATTTGGTATATATTTGTTGGTAGTTGACCCATTTGGTATAATTATGTTTAGTAAATAGAATATTTGACCCATTTAGTATATATTTGAAGTTCATTTGTTGATAGTTGATCCATTTGGTATAAATATGTTTAGTAAATAAGATAGTTGACCCATTTGGTATATATTTGTAGTTCATTTGTTGATAGTTGACCCATTTGGTATAAATATGTTCAGTAAATAGGATATTTGACCCATTTGGTATAAATATGTTTAGTAAATAGGATATTTGACCTATTTGGTATATATTTGTAGTTCATTTGTTTATAGTTGACCCATTTGGTATAAATATGTTTAGTAAATAGGATATTTGACCCATTTGGTATATATTTGTAGTTCATTTGTTGGTAGTTGACCCATTTGGTATAGATATGTTTAGTAAATAGGACATTTGACCCGTTTGGTGTATGTATGTTTGCTAAATGTTAATATTTAACCCGTTTGGTATAAATATGAGTAGTAAATAGGATATTTGACCCATTTGATATATATTTGTAGTTATTTGTTGATAGTTGATCCATTTGGTATAAATATGTTTAGAAAATATAATATTTGACCCATTTGGTATAAATATATTTATAGGAGCAACTTAATATCATGATGACGCTTCCTGAATTCCAAGCACAAATGCTCCAAATGTGTAATCAATTTTACCAATCTCAATTCCATTATCAAAACATTGGAAATCAATGCAGAAGCGGCAATAGTGGTGATCACGCCGACGATGATGAAAAATGAAGACGAAGACATTTAGGCGTTTTTGGTATGTTTATTTAGTTTTGTTGGTATGCTTGACTGTAAATATTTGTATGTTTGTTTAGTTTTGTTGGTATGTTTAAACGAATGTTGGTATGTTTATATATATATGTAATGTTGGTATATTTGGTTAATTAGTTTTGTTATTATTTCGTTTGATTGTGCGTGTGTGGACAAAGCGAAAAAAAAAAACCTTTAAGGGCGATCCGTCACACCTAAAGGACCTGCCCAGATTGCACAGAATTTTGCCACGTGGCATCACATGTGGCAAAAAAAATAAATGAAGAAGAAATGCCACGTAGAAAAAAAGGCATTAGGGGCGACACCTTTAGAGGCTACAGAGGGTTTTAAGCACTAAGCAAATTTGACAGGACCTTTAAGGACGATTGTCGCCCCTAAAGCCCTATTATTAGGTCGCCCCTAAAGCCCAAATCTGTTGTAGTGAAATAAAAAGAGAATAACTTAAAGTGGTATTCAAAAATAAGTTTCAAGAAATTAGTGGATTGTATTTTGGTGAAGGTATTAGGTTTCAGCCACTTCCAAAGAGATGACAAGGATAATTTGCCGAGGTTTAAGAAAAGCAGTAAAATTTAATTTGACAAAAAAAAGGTACCCAACTGGTTGCATTAAACTTTTAATTTAATACAGAGTTTAAACTTTATGTACAATTTAGATATATATTTTCATAATTTTGCTTTGAGTTCATCTCGCTCTTGAGTTGGTTTGACCAATAAATTAATAATGCGATTGGTTTGATGGGTGGTCCAGTTATTAATAAGATGGTTTTGTTTGACGATAGTGTACGTGAACAAAGTCACAAACAAAAGCCCACTTTCAAAAGATGACATTTCTCTAAGTTGCGTTTCAAAGTTGGCGTCTCCATGTTAGTGATTTCACTTTGCTTCATCTGGACCCACAAGGTTCCTACTACGATAGTTCATGCTTACAAAAATAATATTATTTCACATTACCTGCGGTGTCTTGTTTTTTTATGCTTGGATTTATAACAACTGAACAACAAAATTTCCAGGTCAAGTTACACATAATAAAAGGCAATACCATATTAAAAATTACATGTTATTACCATCACGAGAAACATTGATACCTAAGAAATAGTTGAACGGCTCGAGATCCTTCATAGCAAATTCAACCACTAGGCTAGATATAAGGTTCAGAAGAAATGTGCCTGAAGATGTAGTAAGGATGGTGTCATCCACATAAATGAGCAAGTAAGCAATGTCACCCCGTGAAGATATGTAGAGAGCAAGCTGTCACATCGACTCTGTATGAAACCAATTGAGGTGACAAAATCTGTGAAGCGTGACGCCACATCCCTGTATGTAAAAAACGAGTTGTCACATATTGACGATGGATCAATGCTTTAATCAGAAGTGTAGGAGTTCAATGCCCAAGATAATGCCAATGTGGTGTTGAGCCAACCGGCCAAGTGTATCTTATTATTCTGTTGTTGGAACCTCTTGGATTGGATATGTTTGTACAGTCGTCGGCGATCAAGAACGGAAAATCTCGCCCCTAGGTACACATTTGGTTTTATCATTTTTGTAAACCTGTTGACGGTCATTTTTTATCGTTGTTTCTTAAAAAGATAGAATGTTAACCGCAATGGTCTTCTGGTATCTGTGCATGCATCTTCACAGACATGGACTGCATGAAAATCAATGGAGGACAAGTGGACTGTAGGAGTGAAATTTGATTAAAGAGTATATGTTTACTGCATGGGTATTCATATGTCTTATAACATTAATTCTAAGCATTTCAGTTTGCTTGTACAGCTTATATTAATATATAATTAATATATAATTAATATATAAATAAATACAAAACCAACTTGATTATGAATGAAATTTACAAATTGATTCTAAGTTCAAATAAATTAAGGCTATTATTTTTGCAACACTCACATGATCTGATATAGAGGAACCAAAAGAGTTTATTCGATAAAAATTAAGTACACATTGAGTTGCTTATTTTATTTTTTATTGGAATATATTATTTAGGGTTTTAGATACGAGCCCATAGGCCCGTTTTATTTCTATATATTATAAGCTATTGAATGAAATAAATCAAGCATTTTATCAATCTTACATGGTATCAGAGCCATAGAGTTCTGGTTTTTTTTCTCCATTGCGTCACCCACACATATACAAACCCTAGTCGTCCCTTGGTTTAAACCCTAGACAGGGCGGTGTGCCGCCATCACCGCCGCCGCCCTGTCCATCCTAGTTCTTTTATTATTAATAACATTCTTTTTTTTCCTATTTCATATTCTAATAAACAAACGATCTCGGTTTAATAATCATACTCTTGCCATCCCAAACTGACAATAACTTCCTCTCAGTCCTGTCGTTGCAATATGAAATCATCCAAGGGTTTATTACCTAAAAAAAAAATTCTTCCTCGTGTTTGCCTGTTTGTTTCAACGTTGGAGCTTATCCTCAAGAGGATTTATTACAAAGTTACTACCTTGAATTATTTTGGCTTCAACATGCGTAAATATGATCATCATCATTGTTGAAATATTTAAGATATCTTCGCCACCGTTTTGGTTTGAATTTTCTTTCTATATTTTTTTTAACATGTCTCCTCCTACCAACTATCTATTGACCGTCGTCCGCTTCTTTTCGGATAGGCCCCTCTCATTGGACTAAGGTCCGCCGCCGGTCGTTGTTTGATCGGTTAGATCTACATATCTCTCCTCTCCATCTTGTTGCCACTTGACCACGGTCACCGGCCTTTACCATCTCTCTTTCTTAGATCTATGAATCTCTTGTCTTGATCTACGGATCTAAAAGACCGCCACCTGCTAGCCTCGAGACACCGTCGCACGACCACGGTCGCCGGTTGTCGATATGCTTCTTTTTCTAGCAGCCTTTCTCTTTTTTTTTCCGCTAGCCATGGCCGACAAAGATACCACCACTTGATTGGTATCTTGCTTATTGTTTTTTATTATTACAGGAATCAACAAACAAACCGAGGAAGTCGTTACGGGAGCTAAAGCCTAGTAATCCTAACAACAATTTTAGAGATCCATATGTTTTGCCACCGTGCAGCTTTGCAAACTAATGGACACTGCATAATCTTAGGCTCAGTCAAATCACAATCATTGTATAGTCAAACATTCTAGTTAATAGTCTAACACTCTAGTCAAACAAACATTCTAGTCAATAGTCTAACACACTAGTCAAACACATTCATTGTAATTATAGTGT
The DNA here is from genome assembly GCA_030844895.1 of Ambrosia x helenae. Classification (NCBI taxonomy): domain Eukaryota; kingdom Viridiplantae; phylum Streptophyta; class Magnoliopsida; order Asterales; family Asteraceae; genus Ambrosia; species Ambrosia x helenae. The sequence goes on along the minus strand of CM061228.1, from coordinate 104,373,826 downwards.
CTCCTATTATAAGTCATGCACTGTAAGTATATAAAGGAACCTTTCTACATGGTATCAGAGCATTCTTGCTCAAACGAGTACCATTGTTGATCCTTCACTCTCGGCCGCCCACTGCAGTCGTTCACCACCCTTCTGCCGCTTTCACCTCCTTCTTACCCTCTGTTCGCATCTTCTTCCCTCTGATAAATGGATCCTAAACTCCTTCATTCTGAGCAGGCACTCTACTCATTGGCTCTCAACCCACCAGACCATGGCTTGATGGATACTGGAGCCTCCTCTCACTCTGCCAATGCGCAAGGTATTTACTCTCCGTCTAATTTTAATAAATGCACTAATAAAAATATAATAGTTGGTAATGGCATGACCATCCCGGTTTTGGCACAAGGCAACCAAGTCCTCCCACCACCTTTCCCCCCACTTAAACTTAACAATGTCTTATTTGCCCCAAACATTATTAAAAACCTAATCTCGGTCTGTCGCCTTACCACTGATAACTTACTCTCTATTGAGTTTGACCCATTTGGTTTTCTTGTGAAAGATCTCAAAACCCGTGCTCCTATCCTACGATGCAATAGCACGGGCGATCTTTATCCTCTGAATGCACCACTCCCACTTCCACAAAACCAACCCTCTGCCTTTACTGTTGTTCCTCAAGATCGCTGGCATCAACGTTTGGGTCATCCTGGCAATAATTTGTTACAGTCTTTGAAACTGTCTTCTTTTGTTGATTATGGAAAATTTAATAAAACACTTTGTCAATCTTGCATTTTTGGTAAAAGTGTTAAATTGCCATTTTATGATTCGCTTAATTGTACTCGTGCACCCTTTGATATTGTTTACAGTGACCTTTGGACCTCACCCGTACTCAGTACGGGTGGCCACAAATATTACATCCTTTTTTTTGGATGACTTTACTAATTTCTTGTAGACATTTTCCATTGCCAATAAATCACAAGTCTTCGCCATTTTTACCACCCTCCACAACCTAATCTACACCCAATTTGAGCGCAGAATTAAACAATTCCAATGTGACAATGGCAAAGAATATGCTAATCAAAATTTTTACAATTTTTGCAATCAAAATGGCATGCAATTTCGATTCTCGTGTCCCTACACCTCCTCCCAAAACGGAAAAGCGGAACGCAAAATCCACACCATCAATAACATGGTTCGCACCCTCCTTGCCCAAGCCTCCCTACCACCTAACATGTGGCACCATGCCCTCGAAACCGCCACATACCTTCTTAACATCCTACCCAACAAAACGTATAACTTCAAATCCCCTATCACTTTCTCATTCACATTTCATTCATTTATATACTTACAGTGCATGACTTATAATAGGAGACACTATAATTACAATGAATGTGTTTGACTAGTGTGTTAAACTATTGACTAGAATGTTTGTTTGACTAGAGTGTTAAACTATTGACTAGAATGTTTGACTATACAATGAATATGATTGACTAGAATGTTTGACTATACAATGATTGTGATTTGACTGAGCCTAAGATTATGCAGTGTCCATTACAAACACCTTGAAGGCTATGGATTCTTTTCTTGAAGATTATGGATTTTGGCAGAATTTTGGAATTACAAGTCGAGAACCGAGATCGAATTTGATTTTTGTTTTTTTTAATTATTATTATGTTTGTTTTCTAGTCCGAGTGTCCGATTTTCTCCCGCTCTGACTGCGGGGGAGTATTGGAATATATTATTTAGGGTTTTAGATACGAGCCCATAGGCCCGTTTTATTTCTATATATTGTAAGCTATTGAATGAAATAAATCAAGCATTTTATCAATCTTACATTTTTATTAACTTAGGATGTTTCAGCGGACATTCAGGAAAATAACGACCACGATGAAGAAAGATAGATTGTCAAAATTAGTGAACTCCGTGTCTCCCGTTAATCCAAATTTTCAATTTTCAATCTACCTTCTATAATGGGGAGGTGGTTTGGAATTTCCAATTTCCAAACTGCCATGTTACTATGCTATATGATTCCAAACACAACCCTTCCAAACTCACTTTTTTCCTCAAAGCATAAACCATTCTAAACCCCACCTCATCACCTAGCAGGTTACCACCCACGCTATGCACATGGTGTCAAGGATAGATAAAAATAGGGAAATCGCAGCTGTGGCAGTAAAAAAAAGCGCATCGCGATGAAATATTTGAAGGCACAGAGAAGTTGTCATGTTATACAAAAGCCATGTTATTCAAACATAATTTACACCAAAACATATATGAAGATAACCACGACAGCCACATATTACAACACGTCGGTTTAAACGTAGATAAAAAAATATCGCAATGGTGCATTTAGAGATGAGCGCCAGACTGTTTAAAACATTCGATCTGTTTATAAACAACGTTATGAAAATTCACAAAAAAAAAAAAAAAAAAAAAAAAGGCACAATAGTTTATTTAGAGATGAGCACTGAGCTGTTTAAAAGAATATTAAAACAACCGGTCGATGTATTATCAAAATACATTTTATATATTTTTTTTTAAATTTTATAAAGAACAATTAAAATATACAAAAGCATCATTTGCCTATTTTCTTCGTCAGATGTATGTTACTTGCACGTTAAAACATATTTTACAAGATGGATAAATATGAATCAAGATTCATCTACAGCTCCACATTTAGATAAGGTTACTAGATGAAGGATGACGAATCATTTATAACTCTATATTTAGAAAAGGTTACTAGATGAATGATGAGTCATCTGTAACTCTATATTTAGTTAAAGTTAAAGAATAATTGTCATGGAAGACTGTTTGTTTGTTGAATTCCTAGAAAGCCGATCGAGTACAAGACATCATGGGATTCCTCAAGTATTATTACACACACCATACCATGGAATTCCTCAAAGCTCCTACCCTTCTCCTTGTCATATTGTGTCTTACCATTTGTAGTCCTATTAGCGCCCAAAACAAAGGGGGTTATTGGCCTGCATGGGCACAGGACTTTCTTCCACCATCAAACATTCAAACCGCTTATTTCACTCATGTTTATTATGCTTTTCTATCCCCTAACAACGTCACATTCCAGTTTGACGTAGACGCGACAACAGCGTCTGCGCTCAATAGCTTCAACACTGCCCTTCACGCAAAGAATCCACCTGTCAAGACGTTGTTTTCCATTGGGTGTGGCACGGCTGGCAAAGCAGAACTCTTATCCAAGATGGCCTTGTGAGATCACAGGATCGATTGAGGGTAAAGGATTTGAGAGAGAATTCTTGAAAGTGAAAAGAAACAAATACAATTATAAATGTACACATGTGTTCGGTATTTATATAAGTGAAAGGGTGTGACCCTTGGAGGCAAACCGACACACCGGTTGACAAACTTATGTTAACTAATAATATCTAATAATACTTAGGATAAATGTGGAAATCAATAATTATGTCTAACATTTATCACAGGATCGATTGAGGGTAAAGGATTTGAGAGAGAATTCTTGAAAGTGAAAAGAAACAAATACAATTATAAATGTACACATGTGTTCGGTATTTATATAAGTGAAAGGGTGTGACCCTTGGAGGCAAACCGACACACCGGTTGACAAACTTATGTTAACTAATAATATCTAATAATACTTAGGATAAATGTGGAAATCAGTAATTATGTCTAACATTCTCCCCCCTAATTCTTGATTTCCCCAAGGTCTTCAACTCCTATGAGACTTCGCATTTCTATGAACTTTATCCTTGGTAATGCCTTGGTGAGGATGTCGGCTTTCTGCATCTCTCCACTGATATGATCAACTTGTATCTGCTCGTTCTCTATGCATTCTCTGATGAAATGATACCTTGTGTTGATATGCTTTGATCTTCAATGAAACACAGGATTCTTCATGAGTTGTATTGCTGATTTGTTATCTACTCGTAGAGTTATTTTCTTTGGTCTTTCACTTGTGAGTTCGCTTAGTACTCCTTGTAGCCAAATTGCTTGACATGCTGCTGATGTTACTGCCATAAACTCTGATTTACATGATGATAAAGCTACTGTGCTTTGCTTCTGACTTGTCCATGTGATAGGTGAATCTTTGTAGTAGAATATTGTTCCTGTGGTTCCTTTTCCATCTTCTTGGTCTCCATAACTGTTGTCGCTGTAACCAATGATTTCTGCTTCTTTTCCTCTGCTGTATTGAATTCCATAATTCAATGTGCCTTTGATATATCTTATCAAATGTTTAACTGCCTTCATGTGAGTCGTCTTTGGCTTCTCCATGAATCTGCTCACGTATCCAACTGCGTAGGTGATATCTGGTCTGGTATGTGTAAGGTACCTTAAGCTTCCAATTAGCTTTCTATATTCTGTCTCATTGACTGGTTCACTCTCATCTTCTTTAATGAGCTTCAGACCTGGTTCCATTGCTGTCTTTGTTGGATTGCAGTCTTCTAGTTTAGCTTCCTTGATAACTTTCTTTGCGTAGGCTGATTGCATCAATTGTATCTTTCCCTGTGCTTGGCGTACTTCTATTCCTAGATAGTATGTGAGTGGTCCTAAATCACTCATCTCAAACTTGCCTTGCATTTCCTTCTTGAAGCTTGATATGTCCTTCATTGAACTTCCTGTCACTATTATGTCATCGACATAAACTCCTATAATGATTGTTGACTGTCTTGAAGTTCTCTTGTAAACTGCTTGTTCTTGCGGACATCTTATAAATCCTATCTCTTTTAGGATGTTATTTAGCCTTAAATTCCACGCTCTTGGTGCTTGCTTCAAACCATATAGAGCCTTCTTTAGCTTGTAAACTAGGTTCTCGTTTCCTTTCTTTACGAATCCATCTGGTTGTGATACGTAGACATCTTCCTTTAATTCACCATGTAGGAATGCTGATTTTACATCCAGATGATGTACTTCCCATCCTTTCTGTGCTGCCAATGCTAGTAGTAGCCTAATTGTTTCCATTCTTGCAATGGGTGCAAATACTTCATTGTAGTCTATACCTTCTTGTTGTACATACCCTTTTGCTACTAATCTGGCCTTATGCTTGGTGATCTGTCCACTTGCGTCTCTCTTGACCTTGAATACCCATTTTAGACCTATTGGTTTCTGACTTAAAGGGAGCGTAGTCAGTGTCCAAGTGTTATTTTTCTCTATAGATTCTATCTCGCTTTCCATTGCTTCTATCCAATGTGGGTAATCTGCTGCTTCTTTGTAGTTTGCAGGTTCTTCATCATATGCTAAATATAGATGTTCATAATCTTCTGGTCTAAGAGGTTTTGTGGCTGCATAGATGTCATTAAGTGATCTAACGGCTCGAACTGGTCTATGTTAGGAGCCTGGTGAGTCTTCTAACTCTTGAGTACTTGTCTCAACTGCTGGATCACTTGTCGGTGTCTCTTGAATCGTTATTGGAGTCCTTGTAGCTGTAATTGGACTGCTGAAGAATTCATTATCGCTTTCTTGATCTTCACTGTCCTCATTATTCTCTTCTTGTACAGCTTCAATTTTTGAATCTCCATGTATCTCAAATCTCGTCCAAGATGGTTCGTCTGCGCTTCCTTCTTTCAAGTAGTTGTCCCAATCCCATGGTTCATTTTCTATGAATTGGACATCTCTACTGATATGTATCTTCTCTTCTATGGGATCATATAATCTATAGGCTTTTGAACCATTTTCATTTCCTAGATGTACCATTTTCTTGCTTCTGTCTTCTAATATAACAACCGAAAATTTAAATAATAATAATAATACTACAATATAAAGAGTATATGATTAAAAAAAAAAATTCAGGTTACTAGAGTTGACTAAACAATACAAACAAGTGATAATAATAAATTATGTTATCCTTTCTTTTGGTATTGTATCTTCTATATTAAATTTACAACACTTGAATAGTGTCAAAATCTTAAATACGCTGCTCCATTAGTATTACAAATCCTTATGAAAAATAATGATAGTGGATAGATATTAAAATATTAACTTGTATAACAAACTTCCACTTTTTAGATATGCTTTTCAATATTTCTTTTGCTTTTCCAGAGCTAATATTACTAGTTAAAATTGAAGTTTAAGTTTCATTCATATCACAAACAAGTTCAAACTTCAATCCTAATCTCTTCAAACAAATTGGCCGACTAACATGGATGTGATTATTGTTGACTCTGCTGGTTAACTCTTTTAAACCTTGGACCACGCCTCACAATCACCTCAACCGACCGACTTGTTCGTTACTTTCGGTCCCGTCACCACCGCGCACACACCTCACACCACCATTTCTAGTTCTGTTTTCCGCCGTCCCACCTAGGTCCGCCATCATTTCGTCCGGTCACTCGAGTTTTCCGACAACAATCAGCCACTGAAACGCATTCGTTTTCAGCGTTCTTGCGACATTCTCCTATTTGTTTTTGATTCCGTTAGTAAGGTATTAACTCTAAACTCTCTATATGCGTCTGTTTGTTATGAGCATGAGTTCTGATTTGTCCGGTGACTTTGAAACATAAATGTATAATATTCATAGAGAGAACATTCTCATTTTTATGGAACTCTTAAAAATTTGTTAAGTGTTAGTATTTTTCGATCATACGTCTAAATATGACCACAAGAGGTTAGAATTTTAGTTAGTAAAACAAAAAAATTACTATTATCTATTTGCTTCTTTTTTTTTTTTTTATGTATGCTTACTGTATGTATATAAACACAAGTACACCATAATATATTTCATGAATTAGTATATACATACAAGTTCAGTTAATTAAAATTAAAATTTCTTTTAGAATTGATATCAAGATTTGAAACCGTGAAGTAATAATTATCCCATATTATTAACTAAGACTTTGTTACATTTTAAATACAAATTATAATATTAGAATTTGGAAGCGACTGTCACCGGATGTCACTAATTCAACGAATTAGCGATTATGTAATCCAAGTTTGATGTATCTTACTTAGACTATAATTAAAATATAGGTTTGTGTATTCGTTGAAGACGACTTGTCTTGCTTTGCTATATTGCTAATAAGGTACGGATTCCGTTCTCCTCTCCTTATAGTATTTTTTTTTAATATCGATCCGTTACTTTGTAGTACGGATTTTGTTGACTTCATATGTTCCTTTTGATTTTTGATAGCATGCAATATACCTTAGTTTTGTAATCATTGTTGCATGTTCCATTTAAACTTGTGCTAGTATATTTTAATATGATATGGCTTTTGTACTCTGTCACCCGGGCACTCTGTTTCTGACTTGTCGTTGGGGCGTCAGCGACATGAACACTTTCCGTGACAGTGCGTAATCAAAATCACGGCGTCTCTAACATGGTCCCTTGGAGGCGTATGGATATATCCTAGATCTGATTCTGACTTCTGATATATGTTTCTGTTTTCTGGAGATGAATGTGCGTACGCCACATGCACCATCTCATAGGTGCATGGACTAGCTATCTGTGTACCCCTCTGTTTAGGATCGTGGGTGCTTCTACATTACGTGACTTATTTATTGGCATGTATAGTCATGTATTTTAGTATATGATATGTTTTGAGTTGATATATATATATATATATGATTTGTTCGGTATATATCTGATATAAGTTTTGAGATTCGATTCGTGTCAGTATCTGTTTTCAGTTTCACTTTTTTATTTCGGTTCAGTTTCGGTACCTTTTCGTATTATTGTATGTCCGGCTTTACTTGTACTGTTGATCTCTCCGTTACTGAGCAACCTTTGGCTCAGCCGTATTTTCTTTGTTTTGTTTGTCTTATGTGTTTGCAGGTAATCTGGGGAATCAGGGATGAGTGATAGAGTAATGAAGTTCATGAATAATTAAACTCTCATTTTCGTTTATTTCAGTAAATTAAGACTTAGGATTTTGTTTGGTTGATTTAAGACTCTCGGTTATCTTTTGGATTCTTTTGTTTTTTTAATGGATTGTGTTTGGTTTTGATGTCTGTAATAGTGACACTTCAGCCTGTTTTGGGTTGGGGTGTGACAATTATGGTATCAGAGCACCAGGCTCTTTCCTGTAGAAAACTTAAACCTTAAAATAAAACCTGTGAGGTAATGGGTAGACGTTGGGTTAGGATTAATCCTTGTCATTTTCCGCATTGTATAAATGCTTTTCTCTGCTCACACGTATAACTTCTTTTCAGAATGGGTCCTAAACGTACGAACAACTCTAATGATGATGTTGAGGCTTCTGGCGACGTTCCCCTTGAGACCGTCATCGCTGAAGCTGTAAACGCGGCGATTGCGGGTTTGGTTCCTAACTTGATCCAACAGTTGCAGCAGGCTACTGCCAACGCTAATGCTAACGACAACGCTAATGCTAACGCGAACGCCAACGCTAATGTTAATGCTAATGCTAATGCCAATGCCAATCCTCCTGATGGCATTCATGTTTGGGTTGAGCGTTTTCAGAAACAAAAGCCAAAGTCTTTTAGTACTGCTGCCACTCCAGTCGAGGCAGAGAATTGGATTGCCCACATCGAGAAGTTGTTTGAGGTTTTGGGAGTTGACGATGTGTTCAAAGTTAGGCTTGCTAGCTATAAGATGGAGGACGATGCTCACCGTTGGTGGATGACTCTGAAGAATGCTCGAGGAGGTGATAACTATGCTGCTACATTGCCTTGGAATGACTTTCGTACACTGTTCTATCAGCAGTACTTTACTGATGCTGACCGCAGTGAGTATTTGAGGGAGTATTCTACGATCATGCAGGATGACGACGAACCAATCATGGAATTTAAAGCTCGTTTCTGTCGTCTGGTGAGTTTCCTGGGCCCCACTGCAGGTACTCATGAGCAGCAAACCAACCGTTTCAAGTGGGCTGTGTGTGATCGGGATAGGAAATTTATTCTGAATCTTCGTTTTGATGACATTAATGAGATTGTGGATGCGGTCAAGAATTTAAATAATGATAAGAAACATCGGGATAAGACTTTTGATGATAATCGCAAACGGCTAAGGGAAAACAACGAAGATGATTCTTCTACTCATGATGGCAGTGATCAAACTCGAGACCGTAGGCATCGTTCTAACAGGAATCACAATAACCAAAATCACCAGTCTGCACAGAATCAGACACAACAGAACCCTGAAGTTATTCCTCCTTGTGCCACTTGTGGGAAGGCTCACAGAGGGATATGTCGTCGAGCTGAAGGCCTTTGTTTCAGTTGCGGGAGTTCAGAGCACAAGGTTAGAGAGTGCCCTCGGCGTAATCAGCAAGCTAATACTGGGGAAAACGCGAGACCTGCTGGAGGACGAGTTTTTGCACTTAATGCTAACGATGGCGCCAATGCCCCAGGTACGGTTTTCGGTTAATTGCTTATTGTTGAATGTGATATGTTTGCTCCTTGACTATGCCTACTAGTCTAGATTGTCCAATTTGAATCGTGTCCGTTATAGGTTTCATATCATTTGAGAGGACTTGCCATCTATTCTCATTATCCTAATCTGTTTACGAACTCTAATATTCAATATGTGTAATTTTGTCTGATCTCGTTTGAAAATTTAGTTGTTTAGAACTCGTTTATCATTTCAGAACTCAGCAATCCGTTTTGTGTGATATTATGATATGTGAAATCTGTTATATGTGAATTTGCTTGTTATCCGTACTTAGCAATTTTTAGGACAAAATTTTTTTTTAGTGGGGTAGAATTATAACAACCGAAAATTTAAATAATAATAATAATAATACTACAATATAAAGAGTATATGATTAAAAAAAAATTCAGGTTACTAGAGTTGACTAAACAATACAAACAAGTGATAATAATAAATTATGTTATCCTTTCTTTTGGTATTGTATCTATATTAAATTTACAACACTTGAATAGTGTCAAAATCTTAAATACGCTGCTCCATTAGTATTACAAATCCTTATGAAAAATAATGATAGTGGATAGATATTAAAATATTAACTTGTATAACAAACTTCCACTTTTCGGATATGCTTTTCAATATTTCTTTTGCTTTTCCAGAGCTAATATTACTAGTTCAAATTGAAGTTTAAGTTTCATTCATATCACAAACAAGTTCAAACTTCAATCCTAATCTCTTCAAACAAATTGGCCGACTAACATGGATGTGATTATTGTTGACTCTGCTGGTTAACTCTTTTAAACCTTGGACCACGCCTCACAATCACCTCAACCGACCGACTTGTTCGTTACTTTCGGTCCCGTCACCACCGCGCACACACCTCACACCACCATTTCTAGTTCTGTTTTCCGCCGTCCCACCTAGGTCCGCCATCATTTCGTCCGGTCACTCGAGTTTTCCGACAACAATCAGCCACTGAAACGCATTCGTTTTCAGCGTTCTTGCGACATTCTCCTATTTGTTTTTGATTCCGTTAGTAAGGTATTAACTCTAAACTCTCTATACGCGTCTGTTTGTTATGAGCATGAGTTCTGATTTGTCCGGTGACTTTGAAACATAAATGTATAATATTCATAGAGAGAACATTCTCATTTTTATGGAACTCTTAAAAATTTGTTAAGTGTTAGTATTATTCGATCATACGTCTAAATATGACCACAAGAGGTTAGAATTTTAGTTAGTAAAACAAAAAAATTACTATTATCTATTTGCTTCTTTTTTTTTTTTATGTATGCTTACTGTATGTATATAAACACAAGTACACCATAATATATTTCATGAATTAGTATATACATACAAGTTCAGTTAATTAAAATTAAAATTTCTTTTAGAATTGATATCAAGATTTGAAACCGTGAAGTAATAATTATTCCATATTATTAACTAAGACTTTGTTACATTTAAATACAAATTATAATATTAGAATTTGGAAGCGACTGTCACCGGATGTCACTAATTCAACGAATTAGCGATTATGTAATCCAAGTTTGATGTATCTTACTTAGACTATAATTAAAATATAGGTTTGTGTATTCGTTGAAGACGACTTGTCTTGCTTTGCTATATTGCTAATAAGGTACGGATTCCGTTCTCCTCTCCTTATAGTATTTTTTTTTTAATATCGATCCGTTACTTTGTAGTACGGATTTTGTTGAATTCATATGTTCCTTTTGATTTTTGATAGCATGCAATATACCTTAGTTTTGTAATCATTGTTGCATGTTCCATTTAAACTTGTGCTAGTATATTTTAATATGATATGGCTTTTGTACTCTGTCACCCGAGCACTCTGTTTCTGACTTGTCGTTGGGGCGTCAGCGACATGAACACTTTCCGTGACAGTGCGTAATCAAAATCACGGCGTCTCTAACATGGTCCCTTGGAGGCGTATGGATATATCCTAGATCTGATTCTGACTTCTGATATATGTTTCTGTTTTCTGGAGATGAATGTGCGTACGCCACATGCACCATCTCATAGGTGCATGGACTAGCTATCTGTGTACCCCTCTGTTTAGGCTCGTGGGTGCTTCTACATTACGTGACTTATTTATTGGCATGTATAGTCATGTATTTTAGTATATGATATGTTTTGAGTTAATATATATATATATATATGATTTGTTCGGTATATATCTGATATAAGTTTTGAGATTCGATTCGTGTCAGTATCTGTTTTCAGTTTCACTTTTTTATTTCGGTTCAGTTTCGGTACCTTTTCGTATTATTGTATGTCCGGCTTTACTTGTACTGTTGATCTCTCCGTTACTGAGCAACCTTTGGCTCAGCCGTATTTTCTTTGTTTTGTTTGTCTTATGTGTTTGCAGGTAATCTGGGGAATCAGGGATGAGTGATAGAGTAATGAAGTTCATGAATAATTAAACTCTCATTTTCGTTTATTTCAGTAAATTAAGACTTAGGATTTTGTTTGGTTGATTTAAGACTCTCGGTTATCTTTTGGATTCTTTTGTTTTTTTAATGGATTGTGTTTGGTTTTGATGTCTGTAATAGTGACACTTCAGCCTGTTTTGGGTTTGGGTGTGACATCTAACTTCTTTAAATAGGGCGTTGTTACCTTTGCATATGCTGTGCATCCAAATACTCTAATGTGCTTGATATTGGGTGCTTTCCCATTCACTGCTTCGTAGGGTGTCATTCCCTGTAATGCTTTCGTAGGTAACCGATTTTGTATATAAATCGCTTGTCTCGTTGCTTCTGCCCATAAGTTCTGTGGTACGTTCATAGCCTTCAACATGCTTCTTGTCATACTCATTACTGAACGGTTTTTCCTTTCTACTACGTCATTCTACTGAGGTGTGTAAGGTGTTGTAAGCTGTCTGAGGATTCCTTTGTCCTCACAATACGTGGTAAGTGCTTTAGAAGTAAATTCTCCTCCACGATCCGCTCTTAATCTCTTGAGCTTGTGACTCGTCTCTGTTTGAGCTTCACTTAGAAATTTCTTGAAATTCTCATAAACTTGATCTTTTGACTTAAGCATGAAGATCCACATATATCTTGAATAATCGTCAACTATCATGAAGAAATAGTTGTTGCCTGCTAATGATGTGGGTGTAATCGGTCCACATAAATCTGCATGTACGAGTTCTAAAGGTTTCGTAGCTGTAAAACTTGCTTGAGAGGGAAACGGAAGCCTGCTTTAATTTCCCGTAATACATGCATCACATACTTGAGATGGGTGCCTAATATTTGGTATTCCATGTGCCATTCCTTTAACGCTTAATTTTCGTAATGAATCGAAATTTGCGTGTCCCATACGTGCATGCCATAACCATGCAGGTAAATCTATTCTGGCTTGTAAACAAATCGGACGTGTTATTCTGAGCCTTACTTTGTAGAGTCTATTCTTAGCTCTTGGGACTTTCATCAATAGGTTGTTGTAGGCGTCATAAATCCATAGATATTCATTATCCATAATCACTTTACATCCATTTTATGTAACTTGCCCGAGGCTTAGGATGTTGCTTTGGAGTGTAGGAATGTAGTAGACTTCTGTAACTAGTCTTTGTTCTCCATTGTTGCATTCCAATAAAATTGAGCCTTTACCTTTGATGTTGACACATGATCCATCTCCAAACTTTACACTTCCTGCTATCTTTTCATCTAACTCTGTGAAATAGGAGCGTCTTCCTGTCATATGATTGCTTGCTCCATTGTCTAAATACCATATCTCATTTCCATTATCTTCACTGTGATAACGTTCTGGTATGACTTTCTTTTCTTCTAGAACTACGTTTCTTTCTTCACCAACTGCCATAAGTAATGTGGGATCCTCTTCTTCCATTACTAGGTGAGATTCTTCTTGCTTACTTTGAGGTTTAGGACATCTGGGAGCTATATGTCCTAATTCATTGCAGTTGTAGCATCTTACACTGCTGCCATCTCTCTTGGGCTTGTAACTATTGTCGTCATGACGATTCTTAGTGGGATTTCGATCACTTCTCTGATCTTGATGGCCATTTCTGTCAAAGTTCTTCCTCTCATTTCTTTGACTTCTATTGAACTTCCTAAAGTTCTGTCTACCTCGATTCTGATTGTAGTTCCTGTTGTTGCTGTAAGGCCTTCTCTCTTGCCTTGTAAATAACAGCTTCTCTTGACCGGCTGGTCCATATTTCTTCTCATCTCTTGACTTAAGGCGTTCCTCATAAGCTTTAAGTCTACCAAGCGCTTCATCTAACGTCATGGTATCTATATCTGAATATTGCTCTATGGATGCAATAATCTGTAGGAACCTTTCTGGTACGGAGTCCAGCAATTTTCGTACCAAGACTAACTCTTCAATTTTCGTTCCTAGGGTTTTTGACTTTGTACTAATCGCACTTAACCTACCAGCAAACTAGTCTATGGTTTCTGTCTCTCTCATTGATATCATCTCAAATTCTGTGAGTAATCATTGAAGTCTTGCTTTCTGGACTCGGTCAATTCCAATAAATCTGTCTTTAATGCTTCCCAGATTTCTCTTGCTGTAGGATGTGACGCCACCTGCATCACCATATCCTCTGGAATTGCCTGAAAGGGATAGGCAATCGCTGTCCTATCCTTCTTTACATCTACCGTTGACGTGCCTTCTGTGGGTTCCACTACTTCCCAAAGACCATTTGCACTCAATATTGCTTTAACACAAACAGCCCAAATCGTGTAATTTGTAGATGTCAACATCGGTGTCTGGAGGCTAAAAGTGAGAGTCTCCTTCGTGACTGTCTCCTTTGCTGTCATTGTGGGTTTAACGGGCGTCTTCTACGGACTTTTGTTCTTTTTCTTCCCTATGGTCCAAATCTAATATGGACTACCCCATGCTTCAATGGAACTCTTGCTTGACTACCCTTGTCAAACTCTACTATGATATCTTGAAAATACTATTTGCTTAACAAAGTTTTGATATTTTGTATGCGCCTTTAACAAAGTACCAAGACCTTTGTTATAATATTCTCGTATATCACTAATGTTCCTTCTAACCAAATTCTAAAAGTCAATCCTTTTGACTTGATAATCCTCCAACGATGATTGATTAGTGTCTTGCAATAACACCCTTTCTCAATCCTAAACACCCTTCTAAAAACAAACCACTTTTGTTTTCTACTTCTGCTTCAATCTTTTCTTTTTCTTTTCTGTTTTTTTTTCTCGATCAGTGAACAAACCCGTAAATAAACACTGATAAATACCCTTCACAATATACCCTTAAAATATAACTATTATAAGTTATTTTTTTTTAAAAAAAAAAACTTTTTCGTGGGTTGACTTTTCCAAAAGTCAATCTTCTACTTCTATTTTCTTTTTCTTCCCCACGAGACCTCTGCCCAAATAGTTTTTTTTTTTTTTTTTTTTTTTTTTTGATCTTCTACTTCGATCAACAAACAATACAAAATGGAACCTTTACTCTTTTGTTCCACAACAACAATTGTCTTGGATCCTTATCCAAGAACAAGATCGAATATGAGTAGGAAAAAAAATTTCAGAAAACTTTTTCCGATTCCTTCCTCTTGAATCAGAAGTATCTTAATCCCTTTTTATTGTTTATAAACGACTCTGTTTGTATGTTTGAACGTATTAACCGAAATATATTATCTAAATATATTTTAGAATATTCTGTTTTATTAGTCAAATGTTTTTAATGTATTCTTTTATAGTTTCTTAATTTACTCAGTGTATATTAGGAATGTTCCATGATTGGCTCTAGGCTAGTTGGCACTTTGCTGTATATATATTCGATGTATTGTATCATTGGAAGTCAAGCAATTACATTAATTAACATGGTATCAGAGCATCCTCTATACCACTAAGTTTTCTTCTTCCTTCCTTAAGGCTTCGGTCACCTACCACCTGTTTGACTAAGGCTTCGGTCCTAGTCCACCTTTTCTTTTCTTTTCAATTTGCAGCAAAACCTTCTTAGTCCTTCACCCTCACTGCCATGGCAGACAACACCAATGACCAACCCAAACCCTCTGCTCAGTCCCTGCACCCCGTGTACACTTTCACGAACATCCAAACAAGGTTCGTGTCTTGGATGGAACCAAGGTCACCTATTCATCGTGGGTGAAACTCTTTCAGTTGCATGCTCGTAGCTACAAAGTTCTGGACCATATCGATGGTACCCGCCCCCGGCCTCAACCGACCCCTCGTATGAACTATGGGCTGAAATCGATGCAATTGTTCTTCAATGGATCTACGGATCCTTGTCGGACGAGTTGCTCGTTCGGGTTCTTGAGCCTGAATCCACCGCATTTCAGGCATGGATTTGAATTCGAAACCTTTTTCTCAATAACAAAGGCTCTCGTGCCGCAGCCCTCGAACATGCCTTCACCAACCTCACCTTGAAATCCATGTCCTCTCTTCAAGCATACTGCCAAAAGCTCAAGGAACTTGCGGACCAACTTTCTGATGTGGACAGCCCTGTCAGCGCAAGTCGTCTGGTCATTCAACTGGTCCGTGGCTTGCCCTCTGAATATGACACGGTTGCCGCCAACTGATTCAGACTCTCCCATCTTGGGAAGAGGCTGTTAACATGCTGGAACTCGAAGAGCAACACCAGTCGACTCGTGAAAAAGAAAACCCAATCGCTGCTGCCGCCACCCCAGACACACCTCCACCCGCTCCTGAACCACAAAACCAACCCACCCACCGCCGCAACCCTGCCACAGCCCCTCGTGGTCAGCCCAGATACCCAAACCAGCGCCGCCAAAATGGCTCTGGTCAACGCTATCCAAATCGCAACCAATACCCTAACCGCAACCAAAACCAAAACCCGGGTCAGATGCGTACTGGTCAATCTTGGACCCCCTACCCATGGTGGATCAGCCCGTACGAACCACAACCGGGATGGACTCCTCCTCCGTGTCCGTATCCAACACAGTCTGGGTGGGTCGCTCTATGGCAGCAGCAACAGGGATAGAAGAATGCCGCTGAAGGATCCACTAGTCGTCCCGCTCCCCAAGCTAATGTTACTGATTTTGACCCGCTCGAGCCTACTGACATTGGGGAAGCGTTTCAAGTTTTAGCACTGGAAGCGGATGAGATCAATTGGCACATGGATACTGGTGCATCTAATCATCTCAGTGACCATGAAGGTATTTGTTCTAACTCCTCTAATGTTACGTCTATTAAATCTATACTTGTCGGAAACGGCCATAAAATGCCAATTATCGGATCGGGTGACACCAGTTTTCCATATTCCCAAAACAAACTTCGCCTTAACAATGTCCTTTATGCCCCTCATATTATTAAAAATCTCATCTCGGTCCGACAATTTACTAAAGACAATTATGTATCTGTTGAGTTTGACCCGTTTGGATTTTCTGTGAAGGATTACAAGACTGGGAGGATGTTGAGCCGGCACGACAGTGATAGTCATCTCTATCCAGTCACTACACCCGCTCAAGTTCCAAAACCATCTGCTTTTGCTGTTTCTACTCCCGAATCATGGCATGATCGCCTAGGCCACCCGGGAGCTTCAGTTGTTGATTTTCTTTCTTCGAATAAGTTTATCGAATGTAATAAGACTAGCCGTTTGTTTTGTAATTCTTGTCAAGTTGCAAAACATAAACGCCTACCATTTGCTTTATCTAATTCTACTACTATTTTACCGTTTGATATTGTGCATTGCGATTTGTGGACCTCCTTGTGTCTAATACAGGTTATAAGTACTACATGATTCTCATTGATGATTACACTAATTTTGCTTGGCTTTTTCCACTCCGTTTCAAATCCGAAACTGTTACCAAGTTTATCAAATTTCACACCTACATTAAAACCCAATTTAACCTATCCATTAAATCTTTTCAATGTGACAACGGCGGAGAATTTGACAACAATAAATTTAAAACCTTAGCCGACACCCATGGTATACAATTTCGTTTTTCTTGCCCTCACACTTCTCAACAAAACGGAAAAGCCGAGCGAATGATTCGCCGCATCAATGAAATTATGCTTTCTCTTCTCACGCATGCTTCGGTCCCTCCCACATATTGGGTCGAAGCGGCACACACGGTGGTCTACCTGCACAATATTCTTCCAACAAAACTTTTAAACAACCACACACCCACAGCCGACTTGTACCTCCGACATCCCACCTATGATCATCTCAAAGTTTTCGGGTGTCTATGTTTCCCAAACCAAACCGCAACCCATCAGAACAAATTATCTCATCGCTCCGCTCCTTGTGTCTTCCTCGGGTATCCTCCAGATCACCGGGGTTACCGTTGCCTAAACCTTCAAACCGGCCAAACAACTATCTCGCGTCACTCACCTTCAATGAGTCGTCCTTCCCATTCTCCCAGTCTCATCCTAACTCGGATTACACGGCTCTTGAATCGGACCTCTCAACCATTTTCACTGATCACCACAACTTCCCTATGCCCAACCCACCTACTGACCAATCCCATACCAGCCCAGCTCCAAACTCTACCACTACCCCTACACATAACTCGGCCCACACCCCACCCCCAACAAGCCCACACACTACCGGCCCACAACCACAACACCAATCACCCAGCACACCTCTATCAGGCCCAGCCTCACCACCCTCCCTTCCACAGTCCACCCTACCCACTACATCGGCCCATCCCCAACAACCAGCCCAACATCCCTCACCGAACCAAACCAACCCGTTCCAGCCCATTAACACCCACTCCATGACGACACGCCTCAAGGCCGGAATAACCAAACCAAAAATTCACCTGAACCTTCACACTACTACCCCACCATCCATCTCCCCTCTACCCAAATCCCACATTGATGCCCAGACCGATCCGAATTGGCATAAGGCAATGAACGACGAGTATAGAGCCTTAATAGATAATAACACTTGGGAATTAGTTCCGAGACCCGATGGTGCACATGTAATTAGGTGTATGTGGTTATTCCGCCACAAATTCCATGCCAATGGTACTTTACAACGGTACAAGGCCCGACTAGTTGTAAATGGCAAGTCTCAACAGGTTGGTATTGACTGTTTCGACACTTTCAGTCCCGTTGTCAAGCCTACAACGATTCGGACCATATTAAGCATCGCCGTCTCCCATGCCTGGCCCATACATCAACTTGATGTGAAAAATGCTTTCCTACATGGCGATCTCAATGAAACAGTTTATATGTTCCAACCACCGGGTTTTGTCAACAAAACTCACCCATCCTTTGTTTGTCGCCTTAATAAATCTCTCTACGGCCTCAAACAAGCACCACGTGCGTGGTATCATCACTTTGCCACATTCATCACAAAATATGGTTTTCGTAGCACACAATGTGACACATCCCTTTTTGTATATCAAAAGGATTCTCGTGTGGCGTATTTACTTCTTTATGTTGATGATATTATACTAACTGCTTCTGATGACAATTTTCTCCAAGAGATTATTTCTTTATTGTCACAAGAATTTGCAATGTCAGACTTGGGCAAACTACATCACTTCTTGGGCATTCAAGTCACTAGATCACAGGAAGGCATTCGGCTCTCTCAAGAACAATATATTCATGACATTTTGGCTAGAGCAAACATGTCCTCTTGCAAGCCATGCCACACACCATGTGACACAGACTCCAAATTAAGTGCTACGTCGGGAGCTCCATTGTCCGATCCAACTCTATATCGAAGCCTCGTGGGAGCCTTACAATACTTAACCTTTACAAGACCGGATATCTCCTATGCCGTGCAACAAGTTTGTTTGTTTATGCATGATCCGAGGGAGCCTCATTTTAATTATTTAAAAAGGATCTTGCGTTACCTGAAGGGGACATCGACTCATGCGCTGCACATTAAACCCTCCAAATCTTTAAAACTCACTGCGTACTCAGATGCGGATTGGGGGGGTGCCCAGACTCACGAAGATCTACCTCAGGTTACTGTGTGTTTCTAGGCGATAACTTGGTATCCTGGTCTTCAAAACGACAACATACAGTCTCGCGTTCAAGCGCCGAAGCCGAGTATCGAGGTGTTGCAAACGCTACTGCTGAGACTAGCTGGCTTCGTAATCTTTTATTGGAGCTTCACATTCCAACTCGCGAAGCCTCTATCATTTTTTGTGACAACGTATCTGCAGTTTACTTGTCCGACAACCCAGTGCAACATCAATGAACAAAACATGTTGAGATAGATATTCACTTTGTCCGAGATAAAGTTCGTATTGGTGACATTCGAGTTCTACATATTCCGGCTGACTACCAATATGCTGACATATTCACAAAAGGCCTCTCGCGTCAATTGTTTAACCGGTTCAAGTCCAGTTTGTGCGTTCGATGATCTACCGCTACGACTGAGGGGGCCTATTAACCGAAATATATTATCTAAATATATTTTGGAAT
The DNA here is from genome assembly GCA_030844895.1 of Ambrosia x helenae. Lineage (NCBI taxonomy): Eukaryota > Viridiplantae > Streptophyta > Magnoliopsida > Asterales > Asteraceae > Ambrosia > Ambrosia x helenae. The sequence goes on along the minus strand of CM061228.1, from coordinate 104,354,173 downwards.
ATTCTGTTTTATTAGTCAAATGTTTTTAATGTATTCTTTTATAGTTTCTCAATTTACTCAGTGTATATTAGGAATGTTCCATGATTGGCTCTAGGCTAGTTGGCACTTTGCTGTATATATATTCGATGTACTGTATCATTGGAAGTCAAGCAATTACATTAATTAACAGAACGTTCGGAAACGACCCTTGAATCTTTATAAACTTGTTTTTGATCAAAAATATTTTTGGCGGGAAAAAGTTTGTTCGAAACAAAAACAGAGTATCACTGAAACTTGATGATTTCTGATTGGATTAAGATTTGGTATTCAATTTCGATAATAAACGAGGGGCAAGGATAGATATAACCGTTTAAACGTGTTTAAAAACGATGCTTCTGTAAATCCGGTGACTCGCCGGAAAGACTGTTTTGACCGGAAACTTCTTCTCCGATTCCTTTTCTTTTCTTGAACGGTTATAATACTTGGTATTGTTCTTCCACTTCAATCCTGGATGGCCTTGAATCTGTGTTCCAATAGTTTGATACTCGATGTCGTCCGTCTCTGTTTTTCGAATAGAAACAGAGGATAATAATATGATCTTCGTTTTCTTTGTATCTTCTATAATCGATGGAACAAATGAATAACCAAATGCTCTGATGCCAAATGTGAGATCACATGATCGATTGAGGGTAAAGGATTTGAGAGAGAATTCTTGAAAGTGAAAAGAAACAAATACAATTATAAATGTACACATGTGTTCGGTATTTATATAAGTGAAAGGGTGTGACCCTTGGAGGCAAACCGACACACCGGTTGACAAACTTATTGTTAAAATATGTACCTTAATATTCATAACATTCATATTATCATATTTTAGGTGTCACTTTTATTCTTATAATTGTTTTTTTGTATAATTACATGTGTTGATATTTTTGAGTTGGTCCGGTCCAAGAGAGTCTTTACGAGGTGATGGGCTAAGGTGTGCTGAGTAGATGGATTGCTGCTGATGGGCTTACAAGGTGCTGGAGTTGGGCTAAGGAGCTGCTGCTATTGATGCTGGCCCGTTCGTGACATCAGCCCAAGATCTATAAGTTTGCTGATGTGGCGATCCGGGTGAAACAAGCACACTTATGTTTCACCCGTTGATCTCTTATCTCTCATCTAATCTTGTCCGTCTATTCCTCCTTGGGACGTGCATAGTGATGAGAGTATAAATACTTTGTGTTTCCTTATCTCTCTTGATATCAGATCATTTTGTGTACTTTACGATTACTTAGTTTCTCTCTGTGTTCTCTCTCGCCTAGGGTTTACAGTTCAATCTTGTTAGGTTAGATTTGTGGGTGTAATTTGCAGATCATCTATTGATGATCTGCTGGGTTGGTTAGAGTTTAGTTGAGAGGTTATTCTTGGTGTAATCGTTGGCTTTGTTGTACGATCTTGATAATAAAGTGAATATACCATAAATTTGACATGGTATCAGAGCTAAGGCTTTGATCTTGTATTCACTGATATTATCTTTGATCTGATCTTGTTTTTTGACTATTGGGTTGTTTCTTGGATCTTGATCAAGATCTGTGGAACTATCATCGTTTCTTGACTGATTGTAGCTGAAACCTGATCTTATCGGCTGAGGTTGTAAGAAGGCGATGTGCTAGGGGTCGTAAAAACCCTAGCGAGGTGTTCCTTGTGCTGTTACCCCCAATCAAAGGGTAACAAATTTGGAGAAACCCTAACTTGGGTCTTCTTGGTGAGATTGTTCTTATTCGTACTCGTTTTTTTCTTTTGTCTGCGTCTAGGAGTCGCCTGGCCGGGTTAGGTGGACCGGCATTGAGACTCAGTACTTGGTTGTGTCTGTCTAGAAGTCTAGGATTAGAAAGGCTCCCAAGTTAAGGCTTGCGCAGGCACCCTTGAGTGATGAACCTATGATCTGGTCCCTGGCTTGGTTTCGCCTAGGAACGTGATTGTTTTGTTTCTGCTCTTTTGTTTTGTGTGTTCTGTGATTATCTGTTGATCTTTATACTTGTGTGCAAGGTGTTCTTTGTGTATTACTTGACATATGGCTGATGATAATCTCAGTGTTCATAGTGAGGGTGAAGATACCACTATTATCAACAACTCTGTTACTTTAATAGGGAAACTTGATCCTAGTGACCCCTTGTATCTTCACCCCAGTGATTCTGCAAATTTAACCATTGTTAATATAAAACTAAAAGGGACAGATAACTACAATGTTTGGGCAAATGCTATGATATTGGCACTCCAAGTTAAAAATAAGATGGGCTTTATCAATGGAGAATGTACTAAACCTACTAATGATCCTGTATTAGAAAGACAATGGAATAGATGTAATTCCATTGTCTTGACTTGGTTACTTAATTCCATTTCTGAGGAACCGTACTTAGGTCAAGTATATTATAAACTAGCCTCAGAAGTTTGGAAAGAACTAAAAGAAACATACAATAAAATAGATGGGTCTGTTGTGTTTAACCTATATCAACAAATTAATTCTTTTTCACAAAATGGTACCTCTGTGTCTGAATATTACCACAAACTAAATGTTATGTGGAATCAGTTAGATCAGATACTGCAGCTACCTGCTTGTACTTGTGAAGCTGCTAGACAGTTTAATGATTTTAATAGTATGATTAAGCTAATGCAGTTTTTGATGGGTCTTGATAATACTTACCAATCTGTTAGGACTAACTTGTTGATTAGAGACACCTTACCTACTGTTAAAGAGGCTTTTGCCATAATTTCTAGGGAAGAATCCCATAGGAATTCTAGAGTTTCTAGTTCAAAGGATCTAAGTCAGGCTATGGGATTCTTTGCTAAAACTAGTCAGTCCATTGAAAATAAAAGGAAAAACAGTAAGAGTACTAATCAGAATTTAAAATGTGTTCATTGTAATAAGACTGGTCATAGTATTGATAAATGTTTTGAAATAATAGGCTATCCTAGTTGGATGAGGCCTAGACCTGGTCAAAATAGAAAAGGGTTGGGTAACAACAATATGAGTTCTGCTTCTGCTGAGAGTAATAACTCTGTATCTCCTAGTGCTTTGACTTCTGATCAGGTTGCTCAGTTGTTGAGTCTTTTAAAGAAAAAGCCTGATGAACCATCTACCAGCTGCAATGCTGCAGGTAGGGGTAAAGTTTTTTGGTGTTCTTTCAGTTTTTGTGGAAATTCAAAAAGAATTTTTTTCATTTGCTAGTTTTAATGACAAATATAGAGTCTTAGGATGGATATGTGATTCAGGGGCCAACCAACATATGGTCATGAGTGATAAAGGATTATTAAATCAACTTGATGTAAGAGACTTAAACATTAAAATAAATCATCCAAATGGAACATTTGCTAAAGTCACTAAGATTGGGGATATTAAACTAAGTAAAGATATCACTCTGTATGATGTGTTTGTTGTCCCTGATTACTGTGTGAATCTTTTATCTGTTAACAAACTTGCTAAAGATAGTAAGATGACTGTTTCATTTGATGAGTCTAAATGCTACATTCAGGATTCTTTAACCAAGAAGGTTCTAGTGACTGGTAATGAGCATGATGGTCTTTATTTCTGTGGTGAGTCCTCTGTTTTGTCATGTACAAGTGTGTCTAGCAATGAATTAACTGATTTGTGGCATTTTAGGTTAGGACACCCTTCTGATGTTGTATTGGAAGTATTAAAAACTGATTTAAATATTAAAAAAGTTGGAAATAACAATCCCTTGTGAGACTTGTCATAAGGCCAAACAACATAGGGAACCTTTTCCCATTAGTGAACATAAGACCACTAGTTTAGGAGATATTGTTCACTTAGATGTATGGGGCCCCTATTGTTGGGTCTGCTGACCTGGAGAAGAACAGATGATTAGAAAGCCAAAACATGCTATCAGTTTGATCCTTGAATAAACAGTCTTTACAACTTACTTCTCCCAAAAGACTGCTGACCCTAACTACTGTTCTATCCAAACAACTGCTCAACAACTGCTGATACAAAGAACTGCTGAGTAAACAACTGATGAAGAACAACTGCTGACCAAAGGTCTGATGAAGAACAACTGCTGATACAAGTACTGAAGACCAAAGCACTGCTGGAACCAACAGCACTTAGGCTCCAGCAGTGGATACAAGACCATCAGAGTTTATCTACAATAGCTGTTTATTATCAGTGCTTTCAATGTAACAGTAGTTTGTAATAGGCAGATGTTTATGTTTGTTATTCTGTTAGAGGTCACTGTCTTAGGTGACGTCAGCCTAGGTCATCAGTGCTTTGAGTCTGTCTATAAATAGAACAGTGCTTGTACTGTTCTATTGCATCACACACAAACATTCTCTCAGACAAACAATCACTGTGTGATCAGGCTGAGGGGGAGTATTTGTACGATTGTAATCTTTTAGATAAATGAAAGCATTCGATCTGAAAACATTTACTCTCTTGTTTTGATTAACAGTTTATTATTCCGCTGCACTTTCATCTATATTCGTTTCACTTTTATCATATTTAGTTAAACATAATCAAAACAAACAAACTCAGATCCTAACAATTGGTATCAGAGCTTGGTCAATTAAATTCGATCTAACAAATCAATTTAATAATCAGCTCACAATTATTGATATCGTTTGTCTGTTAGATTGAAAACAGAGTAATAGTTTAATTTCGTTTCAACCGTTTTTAAACAGACTTTGTTTTTTGAAAAATCAGAGAATGGCTTCTATCAATCACGATCCACATAACACTGGCACGAACAACAAGCCACCGATGCTTGTCAGATCTGAATACAATATCTGGCAACGTCGGATGAGCCATATTCTAGCTCAACAAAACACTGGGTGTTGGAATTCGGTTATCTTCGGACCACATGTTCTGATTGTGCCGAGTACTGAAGATCCCAAAGTGTTTGAGCCAAAGAAACTTGAAAACTACTCCGACCAGGATTTTCAGAAAATTGAGCTAGATGCTAAGGCCTTCAGTATTGTGGCCATGGCTCTACCCAATGATATATATGTTGGGTTGTTACACTGTAACAGTGCAAAGGAGTTGTGGGATGCACTGAAAGAACAGTTTGGTGGGACTGAGGAGGTTACTGAAAACAATCGTGAAATACTTAACCAACAATATGAAACATTCAATCATGTCAAAGGAGAGTCATTAACTCAACAGTTTGAGAGATTTAATTGCTTAATTAGTGAACTAAAATTGGTTGGTCTTACTTACCCTCATTCAACCTTGAACCATAGGTTTTTGAGATTATTACCAGACAAATGGGACACTATTGCTATTGTGATGAGAAACTCAATAGGATTTAAAGACCTATCACTGACCCAGCTTCATGGTAAGCTCTTGACCTATGAGAGAGAGCTTAACCAGAAAAAGAAGCTCCAGGACTCTGGAAAAGTGTCTGATGACTATGTGTTTGGGAATACAGCACTTTTGGGTCATGATGAGGTGCCTGGAAACACAAAGGATCAGAGTTATGATCATTTTATTGACATAACTTCAGGTTTTAACTCAGGTTTTAACTCTGATTCTTATTCACCAAACTATGCTTTCACAGCAAGTGGTGGTGATATCCAGGCATCTGACAATATATCCTTTGAGTATGATGACCTGAAATACTTTGACCCTGATGATTTGGAAGAAATGGACATCATGCACCAATTGGCCCTTCTCAGTGTAAGAACTAATAATTTTTACAAGAAAACTGGGAGAAGGTTTCCAGGGTTGACTGGCAGATCTAAGGTTGGGTTGGATAAATCAAAGATCAAGTGTTATAAATGTCATAGGTTTGGTCATTTTTCTAGGGAATGTAGGGGTCAACATGGTACACCTATGATAACCTATCCAAATCAAAGACCACAGACCAACACTTATCAGAATTCCTATAATGCCCCTGGACCAAATGTGCAAAACACTGCTCATTTTGCACAGTCCTCAAACACTGTTCCTGTCCAGTATGTCCAAACCACTGTTCCTCAGATCCACTATGTGCAAACACCTGTTGCTCAAGCACCTGTGCAAACGACTGTTGCTCCATCCTCTGCTCCTGCAGAGACCAATCAACAGAGCTTCTTTACACAAGGCTTTGTTGATTGGAGCAGTCTACCTGATGAGCTAACAGATGAGAATTTTGCACTAGTTGCCAAAGCTGAAAATGAACCAGAAAATTTCTGTTTCATGGCTATGGTGGATGAGATTGAATCTGAGGAGGTGGTAACTAAATCTGATGTTGTGACTGATGATGTTGTTAGTGAAGTTGTTACAGGTGAAAAACCTGAAGAAGAGGTTGTGAATCTCACAGATCCCTGGGGTGCATCTGATGACTGTGAGTGCAAGTGTGATTGTGCATTGATGGCTGCTGCTAAGGTATCTCCTCAAATTCTTAAAGAATTGTGTTCTGACAAATGTGTAATAGCATTTGCTAACATCAAAGAGGTGAATGAAAACCTTAGAAAGAAAATTTTGGATGATGAAGTTAAATTTGAAAAACTTACAAAAGATTTGAAAACAAATTTAACTGCAAAAGAGTCTGAAATTAGCAGCTTAAAACATGAAGCAACCATAACCAAAGACCAGCTCCAAACTATGATAGCAAAATATCAAAGTTGCAAGAGTGAGCTAGAGTCCACCCAAGTTGAATGTGAGAAGTGGGTGGAATCATGTAGAGGCTTTGAAATGTTACTCAACAAACAAACTAAAAGTCATGTGAAGTTTGGCTTTGGTTTTGAAACCACTGCCCCTGCTTTTGAAAACACTGACAAAAAGAGTCAAAAGTCTGTTGAGGTAATACCAACAAACCTGCAGGGTCAAGAGATTAAAATCACTGAACCAAATGGTAAGAAAATTGTTCTTGAAAAACTAGAAGGTTCCTCATCTTTTGCTGAACTTGAAAAGTATGAATTTAAACCTACTTGGTCTGATGAGTGTGATACTCTTGAGAATTTCAAACCTGTTGATTTTAAAACACCTGAGGGAAAGACAGCTCCTCAGGCAAAGGTCATTCCATTGGCTAAAGTCATTCCCCTGAAAAATCTTCCAGCAGATGCTCAAACATCTGCTGAAAAGAAGGCTGAAAAGGGGAAGAAGAAAGAAAAGACTGTCAACTTGTTCTGTGATTTCTGTGAAAAGAAGAATCATGTCACCAAAAACTGTTTTCTTCTAAAATCATATGACATTAACAAAGGAACAAGTGAATGTGATTCCAAAGCCACATGCTCAATATGTGGGAAAAAGAATCACAAGACCAAAGAGTGCTTGTATCTCAAAAATTTTGATGTTAAAATACAAGAATACAAAGCTAAAACTCTTGCAAACCCTGTGGTCAGTACTTCAAAAGGAAAGCCCAAACAGACCTTCACCCCTGTCCAAACATCTGTTACAAAAAGGCTTGAAACATCTGCTTCTAGAGATGTCCAAGTAACAGATGCTCCACCCACAAGCAAATACCCAAGAGGTTATGGTCAACCTCCTTGTCACAGTCTGCCACATGTTTATGAGGAGCCAAAGAGACCCTCTAAACCAAGAGTGAACAGAAATCTTTATGGGTATTATCATCTGTCAGGAAGTGTTCAAACAACTGCTGCCCCAAGTGTTGACATCCAAGCACTGGCAAATGGTCAGCAGCAGTTGTTGACCTTAATTCAAAAATTGGTCCAAACCACTGATCACCTTCCAAAGCTTGAGTCTGAAAGGTCTGAGGACCCATCCAAAGCCAACTTGGCTTTGGACACTCACCAAAACTAACCATTTACTGATGTGCAGGGAGCTTCTGCTTGTTTAGATAGTCTTTGGTATGTACATAGTGGAGGCTCCAGGCACATGACAGGATGTAGAGCCCTTCTTCTGGACTTCTTGGCTCATGGAGGGGGTGATATATCCTTTGGAAATGATTCTAAAGGTAAGGTGCTGGGTTCAGGGACTGTACAGGCTGGAAAACTCAAGTTTGAAAATGTCAATCTTATTGATAATCTCAAGTTTAATCTTCTGAGTGTTTCATAAATGAGTGACAAAGGTTATGGCTCATTTTTCACAAAGAAAACTTGTAAGATTATTGGGCCAGAAGTGGTGAAAAAGATTGATACCATTATTGCTGAGAGCAAAGCACAACTTGTTGCTCATAGAAGTGGCAATGTGTATGTTGTTGATATGTTAAAGGACAATCCTATGGCAAATGTCTGTCTGTTTTCTGCTGCCTCCACTAAGGAGACAGAATTGTGGCATAGGAGATTGGGTCACACCAACCTTAATACTATCAACACACTCTCCAAACAAAGCCTTGTCAGAGGCTTACCATCAAAAGAATTTAAATGTGATGAGCATTGTGTTTCTTGCTTAAAAGGGAAACAACATAAAAGCTCTTACAAATCCATTGATGAGTCCAAAACTAGTCAGTGTCTACAACTGTTGCACATGGACTTGTTTGGCCCTGTTAAAATCATGAGTCTAAGAAGAAAGAGATTTTGTCTTGTTATAGTTGATGATTTTTCTAGGTTTACATGGACTTACTTTTTACATTCTAAGGATGAGACTGCAGGTATATTGAAGGACTTTGTCACCAAAGTTGAAAAGCAATATGACTTGCCAGTAAAAGTCTTCAGGAGTGACAATGGAACAGAGTTTAAAAATAAGGAGTTGGATGACTTCTGTGTGTCAAAAGGGATTGTGAGGCAGTTCAGCATCCCAAGAACACCAGAACAAAATGGGGTGGTTCAGAGGAAAAATAGAACTCTTATAGAAGCTGCAAGAACCATGCTAGCAGATTCTGGTTTGCCACTGTCCTTTTAGGCAGAAGCTGTAAACACTGCTTGCTATGTTCAAAACAGAGTTTTGATCAACCCCAGACATCAAAAAACTGCTTATGAAATTTTGTTCAAAATCAAACCATTAATCTCATTTTTCAAAATCTTTGGCTGCCCATGTTTCATTTTAAATCTCAAAGATTCCATTTCAAAATTTGCAGCCAAAGTAGACTGTGGTTATTTTCTGGGATATTCTTCTACTGCTAAGGCCTACAAAGTGTTTAACACAAGGACTAAGACAATAGAAGAAACTCTGAATGTAAAGTTCAATGAACTTTCATCTCTAAAAATCCCTGCAAACCCTACTGAACTATTTGATTTAGATAAATTCAAATTTAAAGATATCACTGTCAAAGCTAACAATGCAGGTATTCCACAGTCTCCACAGCAAGATTACAGAACAGATGTTGTGATCCCCAGTCATTACAAAGTCTATTCTGCCTCAGAGGAAGCAGCTGTTCAAAACAATTGTCAAAACTCTGCCACAGCTGTGTCAACCACTGTTGACTAGTCTTATCCTCAAACCACTGCCTCACCCCTCACAACCACTGACCTATCATCTGTTGACAAAAGTCAATCATCTGTTGACAAAAGTTAGTCAAGTTTTGCACCACTTGGACCCATTCCTCCATTACCATTCCAAACATCTGATGGCACTACAGAAGTACCAACAGATGTTACACCAACAGAGTCACCAAACCTCTGTCCATCACCTCAAAATGCCATTGTTCCATATCAAGGAGATCTTATTTACTTAAGAGCTCATCCACCAGACCAGATCATTGGCAACATCAGAGAGGGTGTGCTCACAAGAAGCCAATCCTCATATATCTGTCTTTTTGCAGGTTTCTTATCCCTCACACAACCTGTCAAGTACCAAGAGGCACTGAAAGACAACAGTTGGGTAGAGGCCATGCAGGAAGAACTCCTTCAATTCAAAAGACAACAAGTATGGGAGCTTGTACCACTTCCTAAGGATGTTTGTCCTATAGGAACAAAGTGGGTCTTCAAAAACAAGACTGATGAAAGGGGTATTGTTGTCAAAAATAAAGCCAGGCTTGTGGTTCAAGGCTTCAGACAAGAAGAAGGAATAGATTATGATGAGACTTTTGCTCCTGTAGCAAGACTAGAAGCCATCAGACTCTTTTTAGCCTTTGCTGTCAACCACAACATAAAGGTGTATCAGATGGACATCAAATGTGCTTTCCTTTATGGCAAAATTCAGGAGGAGGTCTATGTATGTCAGCCACCTGGTTTTGAAGACACATTCCATCCTGACTATGTCTACAAGCTCAACAAAGCTTTGTATGGACTTAAACAAGCACCAAGGGCCTGGTATGAAACTCTCTCCACATTTCTCTTATCCATTGGCTTCACAAGAGGTAAAATTGACAAAACTTTATTTCTTAAATGGAAAGGGAAACACTTAATGATTGTTCAAATATATGTGGATGACATCATTTTTGGATCCACATGTAACCAAATGTGTGAAGAGTTCAGAAAACTCATGACAGCAGAGTTTGAGATGAGTGCCATGGGTGAGCTTCAGTGTTTCCTTGGTCTTCAAGTGAAACAACTGCAAAATGGCACATTCATTCACCAAAACAAATATGTAAAGAACTTATTAACCAGATTTGAGATGAATGATTGTAAGCCATGTAGCACACCCATGAGTACAGTCAAGCTGCTCACTATTGATGACAAGGATGAACTGGTTGATCAAACACATTATAGATGTATGATTGGGTCTTTATTGTACCTAACTGCATCTAGGCCAGACATTATGTTTGCTACCTGTGTCTGTGCCAGATCCCAGGCTTCACCCAGAAAGTCAAACCTTATTGCTGTGAAAAGGATATTCAGATACCTCAAAGGTGTTCCCACACTTGGTATCTGGTATCCTGCTAATGGAAACATTGAGCTTTCAGGTTATTCAGATAGTGACTTTGCTGGCTGTCACACCACAAGAAAATCCACTTCAGGAGGGTGCCAATTTCTAGGGAATGCCTTAGTTTCATGGCAAAGCAAAAAGCAGGCAGCTGTTTCAACTTCAACAGCTGAAGCTGAATACATTGCTGCTGCAAGCTGTACAGCCCAACTCATGTGGCTTCAAAATCAACTACTGGATTTTGGGATAACTGCACTTAGGACTCCACTCATGTTGGACAGTCAAGCTGCTGAAAATATCATCGAGAATCCAGTCTCTCATTCCACTACCAAACACATTGACATAAGACATCATTTTGTCAGAGACAGCTATGAAAAAGGTTTGATTTCTTTACACCATGTTCCAACAGAGGATCAGTTGGCAGATGTGTTAACAAAAGCTTTAGACACATCTACCTTTACAAATCTGATTTCCAGAATTGGTATGTTAAACATGGATTAATCAAATAAAGTTTCAATAAATCTTAATAAAATGTTTCAGCAAATCAAATTTTTAAATAGCTGTTTGGTTGAAAAATCTGTTTATAACATCTGATCAGATAAAACAACCACTGTTTCATTCATATCCACTGTTGGTTGAAAAGTCTGTTTCAAAACATCTGATCAGATAAAACAACTGTTAGTTGAAGAATCTGTTTTAGAACATCTGTTCAGATAAAACAACTGTCTCCTTATATATATATATATATATACTATATTTAAAAAAAACAGCTGTTTGTATCAGCTGTTTGCTAAAACAGCTGTTTGTATCAGTTGTTGCTGTTTGTATCAGTTTGCCAAAAACAGCTGTTCTCCACCAGATGTTTCATCCATCAGATGATTGCCATGTCTGTTCATATAAGCAGAGGTTTGGCCACATCAGCGGTTTCATTGAGCCTATAAAAACCCTGTTTTACCACAACAGACGTTACACTGTCTCATTGTATTAAAATACTGAAAACCGCCTTCTTCATTCTCAAACCCTTCATCAATATCCAATCATCTTCATCTTCGAAATCCATTACAATGGATCTTCAAGCCAAAGCTACACACAATTGTCTCCCCTATCTGATTAAAACAGATGACAACACTCCATTTCATTCCACCATCGACATTTTCCTTAACTCCAAATACTTACCCATCCTAACCGCTAACGCCCCCATTTATCTTGATACACTCCAAGAATTTCGGTTGAATGCTGAGTTTCTACTACAAGACAAAAAGCCTACTTCCATTATTTCCAAAATTGGAGAAACCAGTATCGTCATTACTCCTGAAACCATATCCACAACCTTCACACTGAATGACCTGGCAGGTAAGGATTCCTTTACTAAAACAGAGCTTCACACTGAGTTCCAAGAAAGAGGGTATGATGGTCAGATGACTGGATCAACTCTTTTCAAAAAGTTTTTCCCTCCAGTCATGAAATTTTTCTTCCATACTCTTCTTCTTTGTGTCTCTGCTAAGTCCACATCCTTTAATGAAATCCCATTAAGGATGCAATATCTGGGTTATGCCATGTTGTCAAACTCTGACTTCAATCTTTCCCAGGGATTGTTCATGGACTTGGTATCAAATGTGAAAGCAGTCAAGTCTGGGTCAAACAATGCTTTTCTTATTTACCCAAGAATTCTTAGTGTAATCTTACAAAAAGTCTTACCAGAAAAAGTTTTCAAAAAGGGTGAGGCTATGCAAATGAAAAGCTTAACTGATGAAACTTTCACAAGAATGCTGGGTGGAAGCACCCAAGAAAAAGTGTCTAAAGTGTCAAAAGTTTCTAAAACACAAACAAAGAGGACAAAGGCAACAACTGTTGTCAAAACCTCTGTTGTTGAGCCCACTGCTCCTGGTGATCATGGCACTACATCCAGTGCTGTGAAACCCACACCAGCTACTTCCAAAAAGAAACATCCATCCACAAAAACCACCACTCAACCACAAATGAGGCTTCTGGATGTTGAGGTACCAGAAGAAACCTCTGTTGCACAACAAAAGCAACCTGAAACCACTGTTGTTACTTCCTCACAACAGTTGGACATACCTCCACCTGACCAAACTCCTCATGAATCCTCTCAAAAGGATCATGTTGTAAGCCAAGGGGACACACATGATGATACATTTGAGTCACTTGACTAAATGTTCACAAGCCCCTCTCCCATGGCTAATTCTCTTGTTACTCCTCCACCCTCACCATCACATCATGTCCCACAAACAATGCAACCTCTGTTTGAAGCAATTGACAAATCTCAGGAAGATCCCAGTTCCTCTCTTCCACCTGTCACTGAGAGTATACTCCAACAAGTGACTGGTCCTGAGAATATACAATCTGCTATCCCACAAACAGAAGAGGAGGTTACACCACCTGAGTTCAATGAAACTCCAGATGAGTTTTCAAGTGGAGCAGCCACTACTGATGTAGAGACCACTGTCTCACATCAGGACAGTGATTACATAGCTAAGACTCCCTTGAAGGCAACAACTGTTGAAGCCACTATAGTGTCTCCAAAAACAGTTGGAAGTCCCCAGTACCAAGATAAAGGGGCATCTGATTCACCTATTAGGACTGAATCAGGTAGAACTACCACTGGTAGGGACTCAGATGATCCTATTAATTTAGGAGATGGGTCAAAATACCAAGAATTGACGGACAGAGTTTCTGTCATTGAAACCTCTGTTGCTGACATCAAATCTGATGTCAAGCTTATCCTGAGCTCAATTGTAGACCTTTCCAAGAGTCAACCATCCACAGCTGATATAGCCAGTGAGTTATGGAAATCAGTTTCCCCCATCATCATAGCTCACAGAAAACTGGCTGATCAGACACATGAAACTTACATGGCTGAGATCAGGAATATGGTAGATGCAAGGTACAAAGATACCCATGCTGATATCAAAGCCATCAAGGACCACCTGCTGAAGACTACTGGCTCTGCCCCTACCACCATCCTCAGGGATGAAAATGATGATGCTTTCACGGCTGATGATGCCAAAAAGGGGGAGAGTGGCAGAGATAGGCTACCAAAACTAGATCCTTTTGGTTGTCCTCCTTCTCAAAAAGGCCAAGCCAAGTCTGCCAAGAAACCAGAGTCTACCAAATCAGCTCCACAACAACAAGCTCCACAACAACAACAAGCAACAACAGCACCACCACAACAAACCACTGAGAAGAATAAAGCAGTAGATGACTCTGCAAACATAGAAGCTGAAAAGGCTGCTCAAGAGAAACAGAAAAGAGCTGACACTTTGGAAGTTAAAGCGGAGTCATTAATTGAAATCAAAAAGAAACAACAAAGGGAAACTGAAGATGTGGGATCCTCTAAAAGGATGAAAAGACCTGCTAAGCATGTTAGAAAACCACCATCTAAGTTGAACACCTCTGTTGATAAAACCACTGCTACTGAAACCACTGCCACCCAAAACACTGAAACTACTCAAAACACTGCTACCCAAACCACTGCACCCAAACCAACAAACACACCTGAACATACAACCACCAAACATACATCACCAGCTAATTCCCAAACATCTGCTGGACCTACTAAAAGGCCAACAGATTTTAATCCAACCACTGCTACCAAATCACCATCACCAAAAATCATGTACACAAGGAAGAGAAAATCAACCTTTGTTGTACATGATGAAAACATACACACATCACCAAACACCATTTCAACTGCCCAATCCACTCCTCCCATCACAGCTATTGAATCACATCATTCTCACCACACACATCCAAGTTCAGATCCCATAGACCACCACCAACCATTACACCATTGGTTGTTCAGTATCCCCTTGAACTTGATCTACTCAAGGGGGAATTACAATCCTTCTACAATACTGAACAGCCATCAGAAAGATCCTTCCCATCTCTCCCAAACTTCCCTGTTCCCCTCAACATTGATACTTATCTGAAATACAAGGGTGAACAGGTGGATGCCATCATCAGGGAGAAATGCAAAGGGAAGGATGACAGGACTGCTCAGGGCATCCATTCAGCAGAGCTTAGCAAACTCAGAAGGATTGAAGATTTTGCTAAGACCCTGAGCAATTCCATGTCCTCCATGCCTCTCAGTGTAGATTTGGAAAAGGAGGTAAGGGAATCTCTTCTTGAACAGATAATGGCAACCAAGCCTTACAAAGCAAACAAAAAGTAGTTCAATGGTTGGACTACTCATGCTTTGAGAGAAGAACTACTCAGGATTGAAGAAATGGCCAAAGACCCCAAGGCTAAAGTCTTTACTCCTAACTTTGGCAAAGGCAGAGACCCAGTCAGAGCCTTGAAATTCAAAAGGATGAGGCAGGAGATTGTAGCTGCCAACTATGGGGAGATGAGGTCAGTTTCCAGATGGTCCGAGTTAAGGCTGGTTGAAACTTACAAAAGTCTGGAAGAAAATAGGAAGAAGGATCCCAGCCTACCAAGGAAACCAATTTACACTGATGAACCAATGATGAAGAGACCCCAACAGACCTTTAACTTGGACAGCTTACTTGAAACCTCTGATCTAACAACTGCTGCAAGAAGACAGTTCAAGAAGCAGAAGGAGATGTCAGAGGAAGATCAAAGAAAGTTTGCTGATACATTCATCAAGGAAGGGCTCTTCAATCAAATACACTATTTCTCTGATCCTACAACAGAGAAGCTCAGAGAACTCATTGGAAGACTTCCTTCACCCAACTCATCAAGAATAAAAGTTCATCTCAGCAAATCCACTGACTCAAAAATTCTAAAGTGGAAAGTCAACAAAGACAACCACGAATTGACATTGCTCAGGTCAGATGGAAGGGTTCAGAAGATCAGCATGGATGATGCTTACAGCCTATGTGCAGAAGATCACCAAACATTGCTAAATCTGGACCTAGAAAGAGATGAAGAAGACTTATTTGCTCTGAACTTTGAATTACAATTCAAAGGTCAAATCAGAGAAAGTCTGGTGAGGAATAAAGATCAATAAATAAAGCTGAGTTTTGGCATCATCTGTTCTAGGGGAGATTGTTGGGTCTGCTGACCTGGAGAAGAACAGATGATTAGAAAGCCAAAACATGCTATCAGTTTGATCCTTGAATAAACAGTCTTTACAACTTACTTCTCCCAAAAGACTGCTGACCCTAACTACTGTTCTATCCAAACAACTGCTCAACAACTGCTGATACAAAGAACTGCTGAGTAAACAACTGATGAAGAACAACTGCTGACCAAAGGTCTGATGAAGAACAACTGCTGATACAAGTACTGAAGACCAAAGCACTGCTGGAACCAACAGCACTTAGGCTCTAGCAGTAGATACAAGACCATCAGAGTTTATCTACAACAGCTGTTTAATATCAGTGCTTTCAATGTAACAGTAGTTTGTAATAGGCAGATGTTTATGTTTGTTATTCTGTTAGAGGTCACTGTCTTAGGTGACGTCAGCCTAGGTCATCAGTGCTTTGAGTCTGTCTATAAATAGAACAGTGCTTGTACTGTTCTATTGCATCACACACAAACATTCTCTCAGACAAACAATCACTGTGTGATCAGGCTGAGGGGGAGTATTTGTACGATTGTAATCTTTTAGATAAATGAAAGCATTCGATCTGAAAACATTTACTCTCTTGTTTTGATTAATAGTTTATTATTCCGCTGCACTTTCATCTATATTCGTTTCACTTTTATCATATTTAGTTAAACATAATCAAAACAAACAAACTCAGATCCTAACACCTATAGAGTTCCTAGTAAAGAGGGTTTTAGGTATTTCTTAACCATAGTTGATGACTATACTAGGGCTGTTTGGGTGTATCTTATGAAGTCTAAAATTGAAGTATTTAACAATATTGTTCATTTTACAACCTGTTTGATTAATCAATTTAAAAGAAGTGTTAAAATTTTCAGAAGTGATATGGTACTGAGTTTGTTAATACTCAGTTCAAAGGTTTTTGTAATAAACTTGGAATTTCTCATCAAACCTCATGTCTATACACACCCCAACAGAATGGTATAGTAGAAAGAAAACATAGACACTTATTAAATGTTGCTAGGTCCTTATTGTTTCAAAGTTGTTTACCATTGAAAATGTGGTCTGAATGTATATTAACTGCTGTTTATTTGATAAACAGGACACAATCTTCTGTGTTAGGAGGTAAGACACCTTTTGAGTTAATGTATGGTTATAAACCCTCTTTAGACAGACTTAGGGTATTTGGGTGTTTGTGTTACAGTACTGTTTTAAATAACTCTGATAAACTTGAGAGTCGTGCTGAAAAATGTGTGTTAATTGGTTTTTCAAATGAGAAAAAAGGATACAAGTTGTGGAATCTTGAACAAAAACAGATAACTTTTTCAAGAGATGTTAGATTCTATGAGTCAATTTTTCCTTTTAAAAAAGGTCATATTAATAAAAAGTTTGACCCAAATGTGTATGAAAAAATCAATAATACTAATTTTTTTTGATCTATATGATAGTACTGAAAAACAACACTCAGGTAGTGTAGGTGTACCCAATGATGACAAGAGGGTTGATAGGTTAGATTCAGAAGTTCACTGGTCTCAGCATCCCACTCATCTTTCTGAGTCCACTTTTGGAGAGGCTGAGACTGGTGACAATCAGCAACCAAGTAGGAAAGAAAGTGAGTTAGGCAGGGCTGAGGGTGAGCAATATGAAAATGAGACAAATGATAATTCTGAGGGACAAACTACACCTCAGAACTTACCTAGTGTTGTTAGAAGGTCTACTAGAAGTTCTGTGGTTCCAAAAAGATTGAATGATTTTATAATAGAGGGTAAGGTGAAATATGGATTAGAGAAATTTGTTAATTACTCTCATTTATTTGCTGAAAATGTTTGTTTTGCTTCTGTGTTAAATAAGTCTATTGAACCAAAATTTTATCATGAGGCTTGCAAAGATCAGAGTTGGATCAATGCAATGAATGATGAAATTGAGGCCTTAATGAGAAATGATACTTGGGATATTGTAGACCTTCCTAAAGGGAGAAAACCTATAGGTTGCAAATGGGTCTATAAGATCAAGTATAAGGCCTCAGGTGAAATAGATAGATATAAGGCCCGACTAGTAGCCAAAGGCTTTAGTCAAAGGGAAGGAATAGATTTCGATGAGACTTTTTCACTTGTTGTGAAAATGGTCACTATAAGAGTAATAATTGCCTTTGCTGTTCAAAACAGTTGGCCATTATTCCAATTGGATGTGAAAAATGCCTTCTTATATGGTGATTTAGTAGAGGATGTCTACATGAAATTACCAGAAGGATATTATTCTTCATCTGATACTAGGGTCTGTAAATTAAAAAGATCTTTGTATGGTCTTAAACGGTAATTGTTTGGATGAAATTAAACATGTTAAAAGGTTTTTACAAACCAAGTTTCAGATTAAAGATCTAGGTAGATTAAAGTACTTCCTAGGAATAGAGGTTGTGAACACAAATGATGAATTGGTTTTGACCCAAAGAAAATATTGTATGGAATTATTAGTAGAGTATGGCATGTCTGGGTGTAAACCTGCTAATAGTCCTCTTGAGTCAAATCATTTATTAACATCATTGTGTTCAAAAGAGAGTGAAAATCTTATTGACATTACTGGATACCAGAGATTAGTTGGAAAACTAATCTATTTATCTCATACCCGACCTGACATAGCTTATTCAGTTCATGTATTGAGTCAGTACATGCATAAGCCTACTAAGGCTCATTTCCAAATAGCTATGAGGGTCTTGAGATACCTAAAAGGCTCACCTGGGAATGGCATAAGTTTTAAGAAAAACTCATTGTTTGAGATAAAAGCTTATGCTGATTCAGACTGGGCTAAATGTCTGGTATCTAGGAAGTCAGTTACAGGTTTTTGTGTGTTTTTAGGAGGTAATTTGATAACTTGGAAAAGTAAAAAGCAGTCGACAATATCTCGATCTACAGCCGAAGCTGAGTATCGAGCAATGTGTACTGCGACATGTGAATTGCTATGGTTAATGAATCTTTTACATGAGCTTCAGATTCAGGTAACATTACCTATACCCTTATTCTGTGACAATTCAGCTGCAGTTTCAATTGCCACTAATCCTGTTTTACATGAAAAGACCAAACATTTTGAAATCGATTTATTCTTTTTAAGAGAAAAAGTTGCTAAAGGTATTGTGAAACCTCAAGGTATTAGATCAGCAAATCAGATTGCTGATATTTTTACCAAAGGGTTATTAGTTTCTCAACACAACTTGATATGCAAATGGTTACAAATGACAAACTTGTTTGGGAATCAAAGTGAGGGGGGTGTTAAAATATGTACCTTAATATTCATAACATTCATATTATCATATTTTATGTGTCACTTTTATTCTTATAATTGTTTGTTTGTATAATTGCATGTGTTGATATTTTTGAGTTGGTCCGGTCCAAGAGAGTCTTTACAAGGTGATGGGCTAAGGTGTGCTGAGTAGATGGATTGCTGCTGATGGGCTTACAAGGTGCTGGAGTTAGGCTAAGGAGCTGCTGCTACTGATGCTGGCCCGTTCGTGACATCAGCCCAAGATCTATAAGTTTGCTGATGTGGCGATCCGGGTGAAACAAGCACACTTATGTTTCACCCGTTGATCTCTTATCTCTCATCTAATCTTGTCCGTCTATTCCTCCTTGGAACGTGCATAGTGATGAGAGTATAAATACTTTGTGTTTCCTTCTCTTTCTTGATATCAGATCATTTTGTGTACTTTACGATTACTTAGTTTCTCTCTGTGTTCTCTCTCACCTAGGGTTTACAGTTCAATCTTGTTAGGTTAGATTTGTGGGTGTAATTTGCAGATCACCTATTGATGATCTGCTGGGTTGGTTAGAGTTTAGTTGAGAGGTTATTCTTGGTGTAATCGTTGGCTTTGTTGTACGATCTTGATAATAAAGTAAATATACCATAAATTTGACACTTATGTTAACTAATAATATCTAATAATACATAGGATAAATGTGGAAATCAATAATTATGTCTAACAGGCCTCAAGTGCCAACTCGAGGGCAAGTTTCATTCGTTCCACTATACAAGTGGCGCGAAACTATGGCTTTGATGGAGCTGACTTGGATTGGGAATATCCTCAAACCCAAACCGAGATGAACAACTTTGACCTCTTGCTTGACGAGTGGCGTGTGGCAGTCAACAATGAAGCCATGTCAACAGGTAAGCTACGGCTTCTTCTTTCAGCCGCCACTCGTTATAAATCAGAAGTTACCGATAAAGGAGTTGTTAAGTATCCAATGGCGTCCATAAATAAGAATTCGGATTGGATAAATGCAATGTGTTATGATTATCACGGGCCTTGGACACCAGATGCAACTGGTGCCCCAGCCGCGTTATATGATCCAAATGGTGATCTAAGCACGAGTAACGGGCTACAATCATGGATTAACGCCGGGATCCAAAGACAAAAGTCGGTGATGGGCATGCCATTATTTAGTTCGACATGGAAACTAAAGAATCCATCTGTAAATGGTATCGGGGCTCCGGCTGCGGGTATAGGACCAGGAATTGAAGGAGCAATGCTTTACTCAGAAGTGCAACAGTTCAATGCTCGAAATAACGCCAAGGTTGTGTATGACACGCAAACCGTATCTTATTATTCTTATGCAGGAACGTCTTGGATTGGATATGACGATGTTAACTCTGTACAAAGAAAGGTACAATATGCAAAATCGCTTAACATAGGAGGATATTTCTTTTGGACAGCCGTCGGTGATCAAGATTGGAAAATCTCGCGACTAGGTACGCATTCGGTTTTATCATTTTGTACACTAGTAGATGATTTTAAATCGTTGTTTCTTAAAAAGATGAAATATTACGTCTTTGATATCTTATGCAGCTTCGCAGACATGGACTGCTTGAAAATCTATGGAGGACAAGTGGACTGGAGGAATGACATCAAATAAAAAGATTATGCTTAATAAATATTCCAGTTTGCTTGTAAAGTTTGGTAAATGAATGAATAAATAATAATCAACCAAAACTTTGTTAGCTGTGTGTAACAACGTTATGAATAAATAGATATCGAGCTTTCCGAAATAGACAAAGCTACTGCAATCTATTCTAAATTTGACCCGTTATAATAAAAATTACCTAACGATATTTTTAAGAAATAAAACGTGATGATAATATATGAGAAAAAATTTACGATGAAAACAAAATAAAATAAATTTTACTCATGCTAATATAAACATGTCAAAGTAATGTTGAAAATATTTTCATAAAAAAAATGACTCGATAAAGCCAATGAGGTGTAGTGTTGGAGTGGTTGGGGAAAGACTTGGTCTTCGCTGTGACTCAGGTTCGATTCCCACTCTCCTCATTATTTTCGGTGGTATCTAGGTAAAGAGCGAATATGGGTGGCGCCAGTTTGACTCGGATGGGAGGCAAGGTTTTACCAATTATTCCACAGTCGTGCCTTCGGGCAGGTGGAGATCGGGTTTCCGTGCATCTTGGAGGGCTAAGGGGCTGGCGGTGGTCAAGTAGTTGACCTTGGTCACAGCACCCAGTGTCACAGTGATTGTCACGTCATTCCTTGTCGTTAAAAAAATGACACAATAAGAAATAAAAAACGCCCATCTCTGTTAACATACTCAAGCAACCAGAACAAATATAACTGTGTTTAAAACTACGAAATAAACAATACAAATATACAATGTTACAGAGTATTTGAATTATTATTTACAACTAAACCATGTGTATTATACGAGTTAAATGTGATTTTATATATTAAAAAATAAAAAAGTTACATCTTTAAAAACGCATGTATTGCATGGGTTGAATAAACATGTGTATTACACGAGTTGAATAAATATAATGTAGTCGGTTAATATAAACAAATGTTAAGATACGTTTTTGAAAATAAACAAAAATATAAAAAAATAGGTAAGAAAATAAATATTAAATAAATGAGTGATGAATGTGAAATTATGATTTAATAATATTGTTTCATATGAGAGAAGGGAGATAATTTTAAGATTTTTATTTATTATATAATAAAATAATAATAATAATAAAGATTATAAATTAGTAAATATTAGATTATATATTATCTATAAAAATAAGGAAAAAATGATGGAAAACCAAAAAATAGATGATTTAAATGAATGATATGTGTTCTCACCCAAATTGTTTTATTATTGAAGATCAAAGATATCGACCGAACCTGTAATTGGCTAAGAATCAGGGTAAGTCAATCAGATCTTGTGGGCTAAGAACTCTAAATGAACCGGCACAATGTAGAAAACCGTTAGGCTCACCACAAAGGAGGAGGAATGGCCCCTCTGTACCACCCTCCGACGCGAGGATAAGTATTTGTTAGAGAGATAAAAAGTGAGATTCGGAGTGTGTTAGTTCATGTGTAACATGTACTTGAAATAGGTTATTTATTCTAGCCAGAGAGGTTAGAAGTTTTACTTCTCTGGGGTCGGGAACGTTGTACTTTCCATCGGAGCTTTTGACTTCTGAAACAAGGGTGTACTTTCGAGTCTATATGGTGAGGTGACCCTCTTTGGGCTTCGGCTCATTTCCTTAAGCCGAAGCTATTAAAGCTCGGTATGAAGCCTTATACCTCTTATACCTCTTCAAGATATAGATATAGATGTTGTTTATACATGATTACTGATTACATGCTATTGTTTTTACATGATTACGCTCGTAACGCATTGCATTATTACCTACAATCACACGGTTCTTAAAAGCACATGGCAATAAAGGAACCAATCATACATATAATATTTATCAAAAACCAATTTAAACTAATTAACTCTTAAACCCATGGCCGGTCCTTCGCATAGGCGAGTCCAGCCCACGGCCCTACCAGGATTTTCGCCCAAAAGTGAATTTTACCGCAATTTTTTCTGAAAAATTTTTATATATTGAGTCCGGCCCACCCTAATTTTTTGAGTCCGGCCTGTGATAATATTTTTTTAAATAAAAACATTACAAATAAACCATTACCAAACCTGGTTTAGGGACGATTTTGTGGCTAGCCCGGAACCCATTTAAGTAATTCTAATTTATAAAGTGCAATAATTAAAAGTTGTCCAATGAACATGTTATCGCTTAACATCAGAGGTTTAGGAGTAAAAGGAAAACCGAAGTGGGTTAGGGAGATTAGGATGGAACAGGAGGCGTCTTTTGTTTTGATTCAAGAAACTCAACACGCTTCTTTGGATAATGTGGATATCACTGGTTTTTTGGGAAAAGGGGATTTTGAGTTTGATATGGTGGACGCCGTTGGTCGATCGGGGGGTTTGTTAACTATGTGGGATTCTAGTTTTTTTAAAGTGGGTAATGTGATTAAACATAGGAATTTCTTATGTGTTTCGGGCGAGGTCAAGGGTAGCGGTGACATGGTTAACATGATTAATGTGTACGGGCCTCAAGGCGTGGTGGAAAAAAAGGGGTCTTTGGGCGGAACTTTTACAGATTGTGGGTTCGCTTACAGGTTATGTGGTTATGGTGAGCGATTTTAATGTGGTCCGATCGGTTGAAGACAGGAGGAAATGCTTCGACTACTAGAGATTTTAATGAATTTGTGGAGGAAGCCGAGCTTCATGAATATAACCTTAAAGGTAATCGATTTACTTTCTTCATGGGGAACAAAATGAGTAGAATTGATCGCATCCTTGTTGATTGGAATTTCTTAAAAAAATGGTCAGGTGCGGAGTATAGGGCTCTTCCTAGACTTCAACCCGATTATTGCCCGCTTACTTTGAAGACGGAGTCTAGAAATTTCGGCCCAAAGCCTTTTCGGTTTTTTAATTCGTGGTTGGATAGAAGGGATTTTGATGAAGTTATAAAGACGGCTAATGAGGAGCTTGCTTGTTCAGAGCCTCTGGATATTAGGCTTATGCGAAAATTCAAGTTTTTTAGAAATTGTATTACTAGGTGGAAAGCCGATTGTATAAAGGTGGAAATTGAGGAATATTTGGGCCTCACGACAAAATTGAATGAGTTGGACAATATATTGGCGGATCGTGAGTTGATGGAAGAAGAGGTGTGGGTTAGGCAAGAGATTAAACGCCGGTTGTTGGAAATTGACAAATATAATTTCAATGATTTAAAACAAAAGGCGAGAAATAATTGGGCAAAATTCGATGACGCTAATACGCGGTTTTTCCATGGTTGTATCAATAAAAGAAGACTTGCAAATTCGATACCGGGTCTCTCCTATGATGGGGAGTGGGTTACGGCTCCTAATCAAGTTAAAAAGATTGTCTTTGATTTTTTTTTTTAGAGCCAAGTTTAAGGAAGATATGGAGGTGCGGCCAAGATTGTTTTGTCACAATTTGAAACAACTTTCGGTTACAAACACAAATTTTCTAGTGGATCGGTTTTCATTGGAAGAGGTAAAGGGCGCTGTTTTATCTTGTGGTGATGATAAGGCACCCGGTCTAGACAGTTTTAATTTTAAATTTATTAAGAAATTCTGGAATTTGCTCGAACCCGATTTTATGGAGGTTGTTGAAAACTTTTGGAGTCATGGCACGATTAACAGCGGTGTAAGTTCATCTTTGATTACGCTGATTCCAAAGATTAAAGATCCTACGGGCCTGGGAGATTACCGACCTATCACTTTAATTGGAGTGATTAGTAAGGTAATTTCTAAATTGTTGGCGAACAGGATAAGGTTGGTAATGAACGAATTGATTTCTGATTCGCAATCGGATTTTATTAGTGGAAGATATATTATTGACGGTCCGTTAATTATTAATGAAATAATTTATTGGGCTCGAGCGATGGGTAAAAGGCTTTTTCTTTTCAAAAATGATTTTGAAAAGGCTTATGATAATGTTCATTGGGAGTTTCTAATGGATATCATGAGAGAAATGAGTTTTCCGGGGAGATGGTGTTTGTGGATTTTTGGTATTCTATCCTTGGCTCGTTCCTCGGTGCTAGTGAATGGGTCCCCTACCTTTGAGTTTCAATGCTCTAAAGGTATTCGGCAAGGAGATCCCCTCTCTCCTTTTTTGTTCGTCTTGGTCATGGAAGGGCTTTCGAGTTTGTTTAGTAGAGCAAGACATATTGGTGTCTTTGAGGGCGTTAGTCTTCCTAATGGTGGGCCGAGAATATAAAATTTGTTATACGCGGATGATGCGATGGTTTTGGGAGAGTGGCATGAAGATAATCTCAAAAAGGTAATGAGAACTTTTGAGAATATTTAATATTTGCTCGGGTTTAAAGATTAATGTTCATAAGTCGAGTATTTTTGGGTGTGGCGTGGAGCAAGAGGTGGTTAATGAGCAAGCGATTCTTTTTAATTGTAAACCGGGGGGTCATTCCGTTTGTTTATTTAGGTGTGAAGGTGGGAGCTAATATGAATAGAATTTCGAATTGGGAGCTGGTGAAGGAGGTGGTTCTTAATAGACTTTCTAAATGGAAATCATGAATCTTATTAATTGGTGGAAGGGTTACTCTGATTAAATCTGTGTAGAAAGCCTGCCTACTTACTATTTCTCGATATTTAAAGATCCGATTAAAGTGGTTAATGATTTGGAAGCTATGATTAGGAAATTCCTTTGGGGAGGGAATGAGGATAGGCGGACACTCCATTGGGTTAGTTGGGACAAAGTAACATGCTCCAAGGAAAAAGGTGGGTTAGGATTGAGTCGATTGGGAATTACTAATAATGCTTTGATATTAAAGTGGATATGGAGGTTTAAAGTAGAACCAAACTCTTCATGGTTCGACTAAGAGGATTAGGAGTATAGCGGTTAACATTCGTCTAACTGGTGTGTGCAAGAATATTGTTAATCTTGGTTTTAAAACTAAGGTGAACGGCAAATGCCTAAACGATCACCTTAATGGGAAGTTGGGAGATAGAAAAAATATTTGTTTTTGGCTGGATAAATGGGTAGGTGAGACAACTCTCAAAGATTGGTTTCCTCGTCTGTTTAATCTTGAGAAGCATAAATTGATTGTCGTGGCCGGTAGATGGAAAGATATTCGGCAGGATGGAAGTTTTTGGAGTCAAGGTGTGTGCGATCAAGCCGAAAGTTTTATGGCCGAGAAGGAATAATGTGTGCGATTGCTGGATGGTCAGAGGCTTTTACAGAAATCGGATGAGTGGGTGTGCTCGATTGATAAAGCGGGAATTTTTAGTGTTAAGGCTACTAAGAAATGGATGCAAAAGGATGATCAGAGACCAGCTTATGTTCTAAAATGGTGCAAATGGATCCCTTCCAAGGTAAATATTTTTGTTTGGCGTGCAGAACTGGATAGGATTGCTACTTCGTTTGCGCTAGAGAAGCGGAATATTCATGTTCCCAAAAAGGAGTGTGTTTTTTGCGATCATGGTACGGAGACGGGAGAACACTTATTCTCGGGTTGTATATATGCGTAACGCATTTGGGCCGCTATTCCGTCTTGGTGCCGAATTCCTAGTATCTTTGTGTTCTCGGTTCGAGGTATTGTCGAGCTTCATAAAACAGTGGGATTGAACGGGACCAAGAAGGTTGCTTTTCAAGGTATTATGTTCATCGCGATTTGGAGCATTTGGCGAGCTAGAAACAATCAGATCTTTTCAAATAAAGAGCAATCAAAACTGGACGTGGTTATGGATATCAAAGCTATTAGCTTTTTGTGGTTTAAGAATAGGTATAAACATGGATATATAGATTGGAAGGCATGGTGTGATTTTGAGATGGTATAATTGTTTGGCGCGGCTCATTCTCTGCCTTGGTGAGTGAGTTTTGCATTGGTTGAATGAAATTTTAACTTTAAAAAAAAATTAAATTGTGATCACTAAAACAATAATATATGACACCGCAACATTCAGTTCATCATAAATTTTACTCTTTCAAATATTGTCGATATCGGAGAAAGTAATTTTTTTTTTAACGGTAAATTTTTAACACCTTTCTTCCACCTTACCTTGCACTTGCAAGGATTTAAACCCGCAACCTCACATTTATAAGGGGACACCATATCGGAAAAAGTAATTACTCTCGATCTCTTTCTCTAGTTACTCACGTAAACTACATATTATTAAAATTTTATTCTATAAAGAAAACATGTACAAAATCATCGTCTGCCTATTTTCTTCGTCACACTAGAGTTACTTTCACGTTAAGAAATATGTTACTAGATGAATGATGAGTCATATACAACTCTATATATATTTAGAAAATGTCAAAAGTTATTTAATTGTTTTTTGTGAGGATATATCAAAGTCAATGAATTGTGTTGAATACTGTTTGTAGTTGAATTTATAAAAGCTCAAGTATAAAACATCATGGGATTAGTCGATTATTATAGCACACCATGGAATTCCTCAAAGCACCTACCCTTTTGCTTGTGATATTGTGTCTTACCATTTGTAGTCCTATTAGCGCCCAAAACAAAGGAGGTTATTGGCCTACATGGGCTCAAGATAGTTTTCCACCATCCGATGTTGAAACCGCTTATTTCACTCATGTTTATTATGCTTTTCTATCCCCTAACGAAGACACATTCCAGTTCGACATCGATGAGACGACAGCGACTATGCTGAATAGCTTCAACACCGCCCTTCACGGAAAGAATCCGCCTGTCAAGACGTTGTTTTCCATCGGAGGTGGCTCTGCTGGCACAGAACTCTTTTCCAACATGGCTTCAAGCCCTAGCTCGAGGGCAAGTTTCATTCGTTCCGCTATAGAAGTGGCACGACAATATGGCTTTGATGGAGCTGACTTAGATTGGGAATATCCCCAAACCCAAGTCGACATGGACAACTTTGGCCTCTTGCTTGACGAGTGGCGTGTGGCAGTCAATGAAGAAGCTGAGTCAACTGGTAAGACGCAGCTTCTTCTTTCCGCCGCCACTTATTATAAGCCAGAAGTTACAGATAATGGAGTTCGTACGTATCCAGTGACATCCATAAATAAAAATTTGGATTGGATAAATGCAATGTGTTATGATTATCACGGGCCATGGACTCCCGATGCAACTGGGACCCTGGCCGCGTTATATGATCCAAATGGGGATGTTAGCACTAGTGACGGGCTACAATCATGGATCAGCGCTGGCATCCAAAGACAAAAGTTGGTGATGGGGATGCCATTATATGGTCGGACGTGGACATTACAAGATCCAACTGTGGATGGTATCGGGGCTCCAGCTGTGGGTATAGGACCAGGAATTGAAGGAGCAATGCTTTACTCAGAAGTGCAACAGTTCAATGCCCAAAATAATGCTAAGGTGGTGTTTGACGAGCCAACCGTATCTTATTATTCTGTTGCAGGAACCTCTTGGATTGGATATGACGATGTTGAATCAGTACAAGAAAAGGTAGAATATGCACAATCGCTTAACATAGGAGGGTATTTCTTTTGGACAGTCATCGGCGATCAGGATTGGAAAATCTCACAGCTAGGTAAATATTCGGTCATGTTGTTTTTGTACCCTAGTAGATGATTTTAATCTTTTTTTTATTAACAATATGAAATGTTAACCACAATGGTCTTCTTCGGTATCTATGCCTGCAGCTTCGGAGACATGGACCGATTGAGAACCCATAGAGAGCAAGTGGACTGGAGGATTACATGTGCAATTTGATTAAAGATTAAATGTTTACAACACCCTATATATATTGTATGTGTATATATGTCTTTTAATAATTCTACATTTCAATTGCTTCTAAAGTTTGTTGTATAAATAAATAACAAAACCAACTTGGTTATGAATAAAAAAAAAATACGGTATGAGATTCACAAATTTATTCTAAGTTCAAGTAAAGGATATTACGTTGATCAATTTGTTTTCTACATAATACAAACAAGAAAATAATATTAAACACATGCGATAATCCAACAATTGTAGAGATGGGTGCAGAAATAGAAGTTATTTATTGAGTTGTCATTTAGGGTGTACGGTTTTGATGACTAAGGTGATTTAGATATCACGATTTTAAAGAGAGGTAGGGAAAAAAAATTATTGACCTCTCTAGTTATCTCATATTTATATACACTCAAAGGAAACTATGTTTATATGGTAAGGGTAATTACGTCTATTGAATAATTACCAATTAATGATATACACTACAACAAACTGAAGCAATAGTGGCAACCCCAAGTCGCCGCTAATACTAACACGGGTCGCCGCTAATGCGTTGGAAGTTTAAAGTGGTGAATGGAATTTATTTATCAAAACTACTAATATTAAAGCTCTTTATATGGTAAAACTCTTGAGTAGAGTTCTTAATGCCATTTGATGAGGTTTTAGTAGAATTCTTAATGCCATTTGATGAGGTTTATTAGAGTCTTAATTAGAGTTTTAAGTCTCTAATTAAGTGACTAATAAGTGAAACCTTTCACCATCCTAACTCTTATATAATTAGTAGGCTATGTGCCTTATTTGTGTAAAAAAGAAATACATGGAAAAAATACACTAAAACTCTTGCAACACACATACACTCAAGAGTAGCAACCATGTTCCGGATTCTTTTCAAGCAAGTGGGATAGTTCGCAGTGCACCACGCCGCACTGTTGAACCGGTGTACCTTGAGAACAGACGACGAATCTGTTTAAAGGAATTGTGTCAAACACAAGCTTGGTTCCTTTTTCAAAATTCTATGATTTCGTTTTCTTTTAGATTTTGCTGCAGCAAGTACAGAGATTCTGATACATGTGAGCTTCATGTAACAAAGGCGTGCGGCGATTACAATGTAAGTTTTCTAACAAACTTAAACAGATTAGTAAACAAACTTTCGTGTTCCTCCTAAGGAAGTTGGATTCGTGAAAGTTTGTAAGTGTTTTCTTTTGGTACATCGAATTAGATTACATTCATGATGAGAATGCAATCTTTAATCCGAAAGATTGTTTGACAGTATGATTTTTTGATTTAATCTTCGGATTCATGGGTTTTGAGTTATGTTTAGATAAACCGGACTATTAACATTTCTAATATGTGTTTAAACATTTTTTTTTGTTTTTGAAATATTGAATTTCTAATGAAAGTATTAGAAAAGACAATATTTGTAAACCTGTGTAAAACGTTTGATAACGGTTTCTTTCTAGCAGTGTTTTCAAACCAAGACCGGACCGGCCAGTTGGACCGGTCGGACCGGGAAACGGGACCTCGGCCGGTCCGGGTCAGTGAAAAGGATCGGTAGTGCAGTGAACCGGCCGGTTGGGGACGGTCTTGAGGTTGAAACGGTGACCGGATCGGCGGTTGAACCGGATATAAACGGGAATTAATCATGCGCCTCTGTCAGATCTGGATGAATATGGAATTATGGATGAGAAGCCGTGGATCTGTGATGGAAAGGGACAGGTAGCCTGGATCTAGAGGTGAAGAGGTTTTGAGAAGATGAGAAGGTGGTGTGAACTGTGGAGTGGTTGAGAAGACGATAGAACCATGGAGTGGCTGAAAAGAGGTTTTGAGAAGAAGGTAAGTTATGGCCTCACTTTTCATTTTCTTTATTTAAAGCATTTTAGTTTGGGGATATTAAAATGAACTTCATTGGAACTCGGTATACGGAAAATTCATTGGAAATAGGTGAAATGTTAATATTAATCTCTTCCAAGATAGTATGTATAAATATTATATTTATTCTTAAATTATCTCTAATTTTAGTTTATATATAATTTTTATCTAACAATAAATATATCCGGTTCTTAAATCCGGTCGAACTGGTTGAACCGGTCTCAACCGGTCCGACCAATGACCCGGTAAGACGTCCGGTTCGACATCCGGTCCGGTTATAAAAACATTGCTTTCTAGTAAGCGTATTAGAAAGATAATTTCAAAGTATTTGAAATGTTTACATTTTCTAATAAGAGTATTGGAAAATTAAAAGGTTTCGAAATATAAGGTTTTGAAACATGTATTTCTAACAAGCGTGTTAGAATCGACGACGTTGAAAGAATAACGTGTCATGAAACATTTCTAATAAGCGTATTAGAAATTATTATTTACAAAATAGTAAGTTTAATTTGTAAACTTATATATTGATTTCTCTAACGGGCGTGTTAGAGATTGATGATTTTGTAAAGACAAAATAAGATGTGTATGTTTTCTAACAAAAGTGTTGGAAATTTTTATTTTGGAAAATTTTGTGAAAATAAAAAAAGTTATAAACTTATTTTGTTTTATTGAAGGTTTTAGTAAGAATACTAATTAAAACTTCAAAGTTGAAACTTAAAAATAATAAGAATACCATTAAGTTGGGTCAAATATTCTTAAAGGTTTTAATGGGGTGTTTCAACTCATGGGTTTATGGAGAATTGGGTGTTTCAACCTTTTCCAACATTAAACCAGTTTGGTTAAATTTGACGGTTTCTAATGAGTGAGTTTGAAACGGGCATATTTTGGAAAATCCAAAGTTAATACCATTTATGTAAATGGTTTAATTTTCTAACGAGGGTGTTAGAAACGGTTTATTTTATATAAACCAACCAGGTCTAAAACGATTGTCATAATCGTGTATTTCTAACAAGCAGGTTAGAAACGGTTGATAATATAAACCAATGACCTTTAAAATGATTTTGGTAATCGTTTATTTCTAACGGGTGTGTTAGAAAAAGGTTTATTTGATATAACCAAACTCTATATGATGAAACGCGTAATCGTTTGCATTCTAACAAGTATGTTTGAAATGATTAATTTTGAAACCGTATATGTTTATATGGTACACGTATAGTTTCTAATGAGTGAATTAGAAAAGTTAATAATGAAAACCATATACTCTAACAAGTGAGTTAGGAATGGTTTAAATAATAAAACTATATTAGAGTTATGGTTTTGATTTGTAATCAAAACATAAATATGTATAGTTTATGGAAAATACTTGTAAAAGTAGAAATGTTTTGTATGAATAAAACATGTCTTTTTCAAATTATATATGGTTTGATACTTGTATGAGAAGTATGATGACTTGAACCATATAATAGTCTAGAGAGACTATTTAGTGTAAAACAACTTGATGTTGTTTTGGACATATTTACTTGTTCGACTACTTGTGAGTAGTTAAGTATAAACAACTTTGTTGTTTTGAACAGTGTATTGAGGGAGTACCTCGAAACATGTCATGAGACGATATAATTGCTATTATTTCGTCGAACGATAAAGTGTTGAAGAGAATAACACTTTGAGTTTTGATGCTTAAATATCCTTATATGAATCCGTTTAAATATAGGTAACACCCCAAAATTTCTAAACCATATTCTATGATAATTTAAGCACACATGGCTTTTAAACTGAACTGCATGAAACACGACTTATGCGAATTTCCTAGTCTAGGGAAATTAAACCCGTCAACCTTGTTAGCTAAACAAGGCTTAAACAATTATACGAGACTAACTCGATTAGTGTCTTGAACAAGCATATACTTAACAAAATATGAAGGGGCTAACTTGCCAAGTGATAGGATCTAAGTTTGATTGTTTTGATTGTTTAACTAAATATGGTAATAGAGAAATGAAAATAGAATGAAAGTGCAGCGGAATAATAAACTGTTAATCAAAACAAGAGAGTGAATGTTTTCAGATCGAAAGCTTTCATTTATCTAAAAGATTACAATCGTACAATTACTCCCTCTCAGCCTGATCACACAGTGTTTGTCTGAGAGAATGTTTGTGTGTGTGATGCAATAGAACAGTACAGGCACTGTTCTATTTATAGACAGACTCAAAATTTAGATTTTCTGAAACATTTTATTATGATTTATTGAAAATTTATTCGTTTAATCCATGTTTAACATACCAATTCTGGAAATCAAATTTGTAAAGGTAGATGTGTCTAAAGCTTTTGTTAACACATCTGCCAACTAATCCTCTGTTGGAACATGGTGCAGAGAAATCAAACCTTTTTCATAGCTGTCTCTGACAAAATGATGTCTTATGTCAATGTGTTTGGTAGTGGAATGAGAGACTGGATTCTTGATGATATTTTCAGCAGCTTGACTATCCAACATGAGTGGAGTCTGTAGTGCAGTTATCCCAAAATCCAGCAGTTGATTTTGAAGCCACATGAGTTGGGCTGTACAGCTTGCAGCAGCAATGTATTCAGCTTCAGCTGTTGAAGTTGAAACAGCTGCCTGCTTTTTGCTTTGCCATGAAACTAAGGCATTCCCTAGAAATTGGCACCCTCCTGATGTGGATTTTCTTGTGGTGTGACAGCCAGCAAAGTCACTATCTGAATAACCTCAAAGCTCAATGTTTCCATTAGCAGGATACCAGATACCAAGTGTGGGAGCACCTTTGAGGTATCTGAATATCCTTTTCACAGCAATAAGGTTTGACTTTCTGGGTGAAGCCTGGGATCTGGCACAGACACAGGTAGCAAACATAATGTCTGGCCTAGATGCAGTTAGGTACAGTAAAGACCCAATCATACATCTATAATGTGTTTGATCAACCAGTTCATCCTTGTCATCAATAGTGAGCAGCTTGACTGTACTCATGGGTGTGCTACATGGCTTACAATCATTCATCTCAAATCTGGTTAATAAATTCTTTACATATTTGTTTTGGTGAATGAATGTGCCATTTTGCAGTTGTTTCACCTGAAGACCAAGGAAACACTGAAGCTCACCCATGGCACTCATCTCAAACTCTGCTGTCATGAGTTTTCTGAACTCTTCACACATTTGGTTACATGTGGATCCAAAAATGATGTCATCCACATATATTTGAACAATCATTAAGTGTTTCCCTTTCCATTTAAGAAATAAAGTTTTGTCTATTTTACCTCTTGTGAAGCCAATGGATAAGAGAAATGTGGAAAGAGTTTCATACCAGGCCATTGGTGCTTGTTTGAGTCCATACAAAGCTTTGTTGAGCTTGTAGACATAGTCAGGATGGAATGTGTCTTCAAAACCAGGTGGCTGACATACATAGACCTCCTCCTGAATTTTGCCATAAAGGAAAGCACATTTGATGTCCATCTGATACACCTTTATGTTGTGGTTGACAGCAAAGGCTAAGAAGAGTCTGATTGCTTCTAGTCTTGCTACAGGAGCAAAAGTCTCATCATAATCTATTCCTTCTTCTTGTCTGAAGCCTTGAACCACAAGCCTGGCTTTATTCTTGACAACAATACCCCTTTCATCAGTCTTGTTTTTGAAGACCCACTTTGTTCCTATAGGACAAACATCCTTAGGAAGTGGTACAAGCTCCCATACTTGTTGTCTTTTGAATTGAAGGAGTTCCTCTTGCATGGCTTCTACCTAACTATTGTCTTTCAGTGCCTCTTGGTACTTGACAGGTTGTGTGAGGGATAAGAAACCTGCAAAAAGACAGATATTTGAGGATTGGCTTCTTATGAGCACACCCTCTCTGATGTTGCCAATGATCTGGTCTGGTGGATGAGCTCTTAAGTAAATAAGATCTCCCTGATATGGAACAATGGCATTTTGAGGTGATGGACAGAGGTTTGGTGACTCTGTTGGTGTAACATCTGTTGGTACTTCTATAGTGCCATCAGATGTTTGGAATGGTAATGGAGGAATGGGTCCAAGTGGTGTGAAACTTGACTGACTTTTGTCAACAGATGATTGACTTTTGTCAACAGATGATAGGTCAGTGATTGTGAGGGGTGAAACAGTGGTTTGAGGATAAGACTGGCCAACAGTGGTTGACACAGCTGTGGCAGAGTTTTGACAATTGTTTTAAACAGCTGCTTCCTCTGAGGCAGAATAGACTTTGTAGTGACTGAGGATCACAACATCTGTTCTGTAATCTTGTTGTGGAAACTGTGGAATACCTGCATAGTTAGTTTTAACAGTGATATCTTCAAATTTGAATTTATCTAAATCAAATAATTCAGCAGGGTTTGCAGGGATTTTTAGAGATGAAAGTTCATTAAACTTTACATTCAGAGTTTCTTCTATTGTCTTAGTCCTTGTGTTAAACACTTTATAGGCCTTAGCAGTAGAAGAATATCCCAAAAAATAACCACAGTCTACTTTGGCTGCAAATTTTGAAATGGAATCTTTGAGATTTAAAATAAAACATGGGCAGCCAAAGATTTTGAAGAATGAAATTAATGGTTTGATTTTGAACAAAATTTCATAAGCAGTTTTTTGATGTCTGGGGTTGATCAAAACTCTGTTTTGAACATAGCAAGCAGTGTTTACAGCTTCTGCCCAAAAGGACAGTGGTAAGCCAGAATCTCCTAGCATGGTTCTTGCAGCTTCTATAAGAGTTCTATTTTTCCTCTCAACCACCCCATTTTGTTCTGGTGTTCTTGGGATGCTGAACTGCCTCACAATCCCTTTTGACACACAGAAGCCATCCAACTCCTTATTTTTAAACTCAGTTCCATTGTCACTCCTGAAGACTTTTACTGGCAAGTCATATTGTTTTTCAACTTTGGTGACAAAGTCCTTCAATATACCTGCAGTCTCATCCTTAGAATGTAAAAAGTAAGTCCATGTGAACCTAGAAAAATCATCAACTATGACAAGACAAAATCTCTTTCTTCTTAGACTCATGATTTTAACAGGGCCAAACAAGTCCATGTGCAACAGTTGTAGACACTGACTAGTTTTGGACTCATCAATGGATTTGTAAGAGCTTTTATGTTGTTTCCCTTTTAAGCAAGAAACACAATGCTCATCACATTTAAATTCTTTTGATGGTAAACCTCTGATAAGGCTTTGTTTGGAGAGTGTGTTGATAGTATTAAGGTTGGTGTGACCCAATCTCCTATGCCACAATTCTGTCTCCTTAGTGGAGGCAGCAGAAAATAGACAGACATTGGCCATAGGATTATCCTTTAACATATCAACAACATACACATTGCCACTTCTATGAGCAACAAGTTGTGTTTTGCTCTCAGCAATAATGGTATCAATCTTTTTCACCACTTCTGGCCCAATAATCTTACAAGTTTTCTTTGTGAAAAATGAGCCATAACCTTTGTCACTCATTTGTGAAACACTCAGAAGATTAAACTTGAGATTATCAATAAGATTGACATTTTCAAACTTGAGTTTTCCAGCTTGTACAGTCCTTGAACCCAACACCTTACCTTTTGAATAATTACCAAAGGATATATCACCCCCTCCATGAGCCAAGAAGTCTAGAAGAAGGGCTCTACATCCTGTCATGTGCCTGGAGCCTCCACTATCTACATACCAAAGACTATCTAAACAAGCAGAAGCTCCCTGCACATCAGTATATGATTAGTTTTGGTGAGTGTCCAAAGCCAGTTTGGCTTTGGATGGGTCCTCAGACCTTTCAGACTCAAGCTTTGGAAGGTGATCAGTGGTTTGGACCAATTTCTGAATTAAGTTCAACAACTGCTGCTGACCATTTGCTAGTGCTTGAATGTCAACACTTGGTGCAGCAGTTGTTTGATCACTTCCTGACAGATGATAATACCCATATGGATTTCTGTTCACTCTTGGTTTAGAGGGTCTTTTTGGCTCCTCATAAACATGTGGCAGACTGTGACATGGAGGTTGACCATAACCTCTTGGGTATTTGCTTGTGGGTGGAGCATCTGTTACTTGGACATCTCTAGAAGCAGATGTTTCAAGCCTTTTTGTAACAGATGTTTGGACAGGGGTGAAGGTCTGTTTGGGCTTTCCTTTTGAAGTACTAACCACAGGGTTTGCAAGAGTTTTAGCTTTGTATTCTTGTATTTTTACATCAAAATTTTTGAGATACAAGCACTCTTTGGTCTTGTGATTCTTTTTCCCACATATTGAGCATGTGGCTTTGGAATCACATTCACTTGTTCCTTTGTTAATGTCATATGCTTTTAGAAGAAAACAGTTTTTAGTGACATGATTCTTCTTTTCACAGAAATCACAGAACAAGTTGACAGTCTTTTCTTTCTTCTTCCCCTTTTCAGCCTTCTTTTCAGCAGATGTTTGAGCATCTGCTGGAAGATTTTTCAGGGGAATGACTTTTGCCAAGGGAATGACCTTTGCCTGAGGAGCTGTCTTTCCCTCAGGTGTTTTGAAATCAACAGGTTTAAAATTCTCAAGAGTATCACACTCATCAGACCAAGTAGGTTTAAATTCATACTTTTCAAGTTCAGTAAAAGATGAGGAACTTTCTGGTTTTTCAAGAACAATTTTCTTACCATTTGGTTCAGTGATTTTAATCTCTTGACCCTGCAGGTTTGTTGGTACTACCTCAACAGACTTTTGACTCTTTTTGTCAGTGTTTTCAAAAGCTGGAGCAGTGGTTTCAAAACCAAAGCCAAACTTCACATGACTTTTAGTTTGTTTGTTGAGTAGCATTTCAAAACCTCTACATGATTCCACCCATTTCTCACATTCAACTTGGGTGGACTCAAGCTCACTTTTACAACTTTGATATTTTGCTATCATAGTTTGGAGCTGGTCTTTGGTTATGGTTGCTTCATGTTTTAAGCTGCTTATTTCAGACACTTTTGCAGTTAAATTTGTTTTTAAATCTTTTGTAAGTTTTTCAAATTTAACTTCATCATCCAACATTTTCTTTCTAAGGTTTTCATTCACCTCTTTGATGTTAGCAAATGCTATCACACATTTGTCAGAACACAACTCTTTAAGAATTTGAGGAGATACCTTAGCAGCAGCCATCAATGCACAATCACACTTGCACTCACAGTCATCAGATGCACCCCAGGGATCTGAGAGATTCACAACCTCTTCTTCAGGTTTTTCACCTATAACAACTTCACTAACAACATCATCAGTCACAACATCAGATTCAGTTACCATCTCCTCAGATTCAATTTCATCCACCATGGCCATGAAACAAAAATTTTCTGGTTCATTTTCAGCTTTGGCAACTAGTGCAAAATTTTCATCTGTTAGCTCATCAGGTAGACTGCTCCAATCAACAAAGCCTTGTGTAAAGAAGCTCTGTTGACTGGTCTCTGTAGGAGCAGAGGATGAAGCAACAGTCGTTTGCACAGGTGCTTGAGCAACAGGGGTTTGCACATAGTGGATCTGAGGAACAGTGGTTTGGACATACTAGACAGGAACAGTGTTTGAGGACTGTGCAAAATGAGCAGTGTTTTGCACATTTGGTCCAGGGGCATTATAGGAATTCTGATAAGTGTTGGTCTGTGGTCTTTGATTTGGATAGGTTATTATAGGTGTACCATGTTGACCCCTACATTCCCTAGCAAAATGACCAAGTCTATGACATTTGTAACACTTTATCTTTGATTTATCCAACCCAACCTTAGATCTGCCAGTTAACCCTGGAAACCTTCTCCCAGTTTTCTTGTAAAAATTATTAGTTCTTACACTGAGAAGGGCCAATTGGTGCATCATGTCCATTTCTTCCAAATCATCAGGGTCAAAGTATTTCAGGTCATCATACTCAAAGGATATATTGTCAGATGCCTGGATATCACCACCACTTGCTGTGAAAGCATAGTTTGGTGAATAAGAATCAGAGTTAAAACCTGAGTTAAAACCTGAAGTTATGTCAATGAAATGATCATAACTCTAATCCTTAGTGTTTCCAGGCACCTCATCATGACCCAAAAGTGTTGTATTCCCAAATACATAGTCATCAGACACTTTTCCAGAGTCCTGGAGCTTCTTTTTCTGGTTAAGCTCTCTCTCATAGGTCAAGAGCTTACCATGAAGCTGGGTCAGTGATAGGTCTTTAAATCCAATTGAGTTTCTCATCACAATAGCAATAGTGTCCCATTTTTCTGGTAATGATCTTAAAAACCTATGGTTCAAGGTTGAATGAGGGTAAGTAAGACCAACCAATTTTAGTTCACTAATTAAGCAATTAAACCTCTCAAACTGTTGAGTTAATGACTCTCCTTTGACATGACTGAATGTTTCATATTGTTGGTTAAGTATTTCACGATTGTTTTCAATAACCTCCTCAGTCCCACCAAACTGTTCTTTCAGTGCATCCCACAACTCCTTTGCACTGTTACAGTGTAACAGCCCAGCATATATATCATTGGGTAGAGCCATGGCCACAATACTGAAGGCCTTAGCATCTAGCTCAATTTTCTGAAAATCCTGGTCGGAGTAGTTTTCAAGTTTCTTTGGCTCAAACACCTTGGGATCTTCAGTACTCGGCACAGTCGGAACATGTGGTCCGAAGATAACCGACTTCCAACACCCAGTGTTTTGTTGAGCTAGAACATGGCTCATCCGACGTTGCCAGATATTGTATTCAGATCTGACAAGCATCGGTGGCTTGTTGTTCGTGCCAGTGTTATGTGGATCGTGATTGATTGAAGCCATTCTCTGATTTTTCAAAAAACAAAGTCTGTTTAAAAACGGTTGAAACGAAATTAAACTATTACTCTGTTTTCAATCCAACAGACAAGCGATATCAATAATTGTGAGCTGATTATTAAATTGATTTGTTAGATCGAATTTAATTGACCAAGCTCTGATACCAATTGATAGGATCTGAGTTTGATTGTTTTGATTGTTTAACTAAATATGGTAATAGAGAAAAGAAAATAGAATGAAAGTGCAGCGGAATAATAAACTGTTAATCAAAACAAGAGAGTAAATGTTTTCAGATCGAAAGCTTTCATTTATCTAAAAGATTACAATCGTACAATTACTCCCCCTCAGCCTGATCACACAGTGTTTGTCTGAGAGAATGTTTGTGTGTGTGATGCAATAGAACAGTACAAGCACTGTTCTATTTATAGACAGACTCAAAACACTGATGACCTAAGCTGACTTTACCTAAGACAGTGACCTCTAACAGAATAACAAACATAAACATTTGCCTATTACAAACTACTGTTACATTGAAAGCACTGATAATAAACAGTTGTTGTAGGAAAACTCTGATGGTCTTGTATCCACTGCTGGAGCCTAAGTGTTGTTGGTTCCAGCAGTGCTTTGGTCTTCAGTACTTGAATCAGCAGTTGTTCTTCATCAGACCTTTGGTCAGCAGTTGTTCTTCATCGGTTGTTTATTCAGCAGTTCTTTGTATCAGCAGTTGTTAAGCAGTTGTTTGGATAGAACAGTTGTTAGGGTCAGCAGTCTTTTGGGAGAAGTAAGTTGTAAAGACTGTTTATTCAAAGGATCAAACTGTTAGCATATTTTGGCTTTCTAATCATCTGTTCTTCTCCAGGTCAGCAGACCCAACACCAAGTAACCCAAACTTGATCTAAGGGTCAATAAGTCTTGAAGGACATAAATAAATAAATAGAAACGGGTCATAGTTCAGGAACAGAACCTATAAGGGTTAACCATTAAAGGAATTGCCTTGGAACCAAAGCATTCCGAGGCATTAAATAAAAACATAACCTGGAAAGGGATTTGAAGACGAGGTGTTATATACGCAATAATACCAAGATAAATACAAGAGTCGGAAGACTTGGGTTAAATCTCAAATAAGATGTATATGAGAGCTAGAAATGTAAATTCAAAAGGCTAGATAAGAAAGGGCCACGAACCCTGTGTTAATTATATCGATAGGATAAAAATCCTAAAAGCCCGGGGCATCGGGGCAAGAAGATAATAGGTGAGCAATCGCCTGGAAATAGTTTCGACTAAGAGTTGAAATTCACATACCAAAATTTGGGTAAAGTGATGCCAATGCGTGTTAAAGTACACAGAGATACACTAAATGCTATCTAAAGTATTATATGAAGGATTCCATGGAATATTCTAACTCTAGATGAGTAATGAGAAATACTAGCCTAGCACTAAACTAGGACATATGCACGTTGCAAGATCCTACATCGGTTGGGAAAGTGAAACAAACACTTCCTTATAAGGGAGTGGCCACCCTCACTACCACAACGCGTTTTGGCCAGTCCTTCGGGGGTGAGACCAATTCAAAACCGTGATCTTGGTCACAATCTAATACGGGTGGGCGGGAAAAGCGGACAATATACGATATGAGTTATCTTGGGCTGTTACAGCCTGTTAGACAAAAGTTGGACTTTTACAAAGTCCAACAAATCTTAACTCAAAAGTTTGACAGACGGTGTGTAGAAGCACATCAGTAGTCGTAGACATTGGATTGGATGACCGACTAAAGCATTGGACTTATGAAACTAAATCTATTTGTAGCCGAAAACCCCGATGAATTAACTATTCACAGAATTGGCAATCAGATAGTAACAGAACAAATGATGAACCGTTAATAGTCTAGTGATAGCTAAGCAATCACTAGAAGGTTCAAACAGGTCAGGTGAAGTCGTCACGACTTGGACCCAGATGAGTGCCTAAATAGAGCTAAGCCTAGTGGCAGGTGAAAACACTATAAAAAAAAAGGACACGCGGTGTCTAGGTCAAGGAAAACGTGAGGCATGGAAAGGACTCGATGCTTCCCGATAGAACTGTGGCATTATAAGAAGCCTTAGAGCCGGAATCAAACTGAAACTAAAACCATGTTGAGAGCGGTTGACAGTCTTCGAAAAGCCATTATGATAACTAAACCCAATATGTGTCTCAGTGCATAGAAATGATTCCTAGTGAAATAAATAGTCGAAAGGATTCCCTAAACCCTTGGGGATTTAAGGGATCCAAACACACAAAGGAGTCAAATCGCTGACACCTGGGCAAGCCATGACACCTACTGGTGCCTGAACTAGAATAATTCCCGGCAAGGGTAGATGAATGCGTATACGTAAATCAAGGTGTTGTAATCTAACTCAATTAAAATAAACCACGTCGAGTGAGGATAAAACTCAAGATTAACCATGAGGCGCAACCCATGGGAATTCGTATATATATCCGGTTTCGAGGACGAAACCCTCTTTAAGGGGGGTGGAGTTGTAACACCCCAAAATTTCTAAACCATATTCTATGATAATTTAAGCACACATGGCTTTTAAACTTAACTGCATGAAACACGACTTATGCGAATTTCCTAGTCTAGGGAAATTAAACCCGTCAACCTTGTTAGCTAAACAAGGCTTAAACAATTATACGAGACTAACTCGACTATTGTCTTGAACTAGCATATACTTAACAAAATATGAAGGGGCTAACTTTCCAAGTAACCCAAACTTGAGTTTGGTTAAACCTTTATAAAAAAGGATAGAAATCAACTCATAACCCCAAATTCGTTCATCAAGAACACACACACACACACACACACCAAACCCTAAAACTCAAGAGTAAGCTTGAATCAAGGTGGAATCAAAGGGGTTTTGAGTGCTATAGCCCTAAAATGAATCTTCCAAGCCTAATACACACCAAGGTAACCTTTTATTTGGCTAAATTTGATGGTATGTTCATGCTTGGGTATGATGAAAATCATGGGTTGTTATAAAAATGTGAATTAAGGGCTTGTAATGGTTGTTCTTGTATGAGAGAACCATAATACATGTTAATTTGTGTGTGTTAAGCAAAATCCTTGTGAGAATATTTTATCCTTATAGTTCATGTTATGAAAGGAATTGGGTTTTTGATGGATTGGCAGGAACCACCTTTAAACCATGAAATACTAGTTATAAACTATGATTAAGATGATTATAGGAATGCTAGTATTGATAGTCTTTGTTAATGATGGACTTATGATGTCCTAATGTCCTAAAATTTAAGTTGGGAAAATGACGCCTACAAGGTGTTGGATAAAATGCCCCAATGAAACTCGATTTCAATTAGGCATAGTTAAAGCATTGATACGCTTGATCAAACTTGTGTGGTCAAATAAATAATGTCTAAGAGCATGACTTTAATAACCAATGTGGATTACACATCTAGGTGCGAGTACAAGAAAGTCCGTTCGGTCAAGGAATCTCAGAATGAGGTAAAATGGAAGCACGCATAAGGTAAGTCACTCGATGACTTAATTCTTAATATGTCTCTAGTATGTTCATATGCTTAATTATACCTTTGTATATGTATTTGGGAACTAGACATTGAAATGCCACAAAAGAAGCATAAATGAGATACACGATTCATAGAATATGGCCTTAGATGAAGGTTGTTAATATCCTAAGTAGACTATCGGTTAATTGGATAAAATGCTAGATTGACAATAGCTTAGGCCAAATGTCAACATTTAGCCGGTAACGAACTCGTGCTAGTTGCTTGAGTGTATTCATGGGTTCAATGTTATCTACCTCAAACTAGTCTAGAAGCAAAAAAAGGGCGTGAGCCAAGGTAGTCATATCTATGACTTTGTAAGATAAATACATATATGCATAAGTTGGGAGTGTATTTATGGGTATATCATTTAATTCAAAATAGAAATTGTGATTTCCAAGGGATAGAAAACAACAGATAAAAACCATGCCATAAGTCATAGAGACCGAGCGTACAAGACCGAGAGAAATGGCACATGTGGCCATGGACACGAGGCACCGCAATCACGGCACAAATGACTTGGGCATAAATTTCCCTAGTCAAGTTGAGACTTGACAAGTGGGCAAAAACCACAACTAGAACTTGGAAATCATAAAATCTTATGATTTTGTCATGTATAAAACTTAACCGGTCAGCTTAAAGATGGATAGATAATTCATGGTTTTTGGATTAGAAACCGAACAAGGAATCCAAACATATCTTTAATCATGTAAGAGGTACGTATTATGACCCATTAACAAGTCCCAAGAATCCCCGTAAATGGCCTTGAAGCTGCACTAAAGTGAGCTTGGTGCAAGAAAAAGGGTAGTTTCTAACAGCAGGTTTACCCGCCCGGGTAAAACACTCACCCGCCCGGGTGAAGGTTCTGATAAAAAAGGGTAGTTTCTAACAGCAGGTTTACCCGCCCGGGTAAAGGTTATGTAAAAAAAAGAAAAACTTCATGTTATTATTCTTTCATTACTAGACATTCATAATAACGTATTAATGGGTTATTTCCTCGTGTTTAACCCTCAGGTTCTCTATTATACTGAATGGATGATGATCAAGAATTAAACAAAGATCCGAACGCACAAGACTCGTCCGCTTCCGCAACTTTTGAGCTAAAAGGGTTATAAACTTAGTTTTGGAAGGTGCCATTGAAAATGTTTTTGCTATCAAATTCATCGTACGTATGTTTAAACCATGAGATACATGTGCAAATATTTTGTCAAAAACTCGTTGAGCTCTTAATGACAACATCTCAAACTTTCAAATTAAGTTTATTAACTCGTAAATCTTCTCGTAATACCTCTTTAAACGGGGTGGGTCTTACAATATATATGTTATATATATTTTGGATTATATTGAAATTATAATTTGGTAAATTATAATTATTAAATGGAATCTTAATGTGGTGAATAAAGAGTAAACTCTTGGGTAGAGTTTCATGTTTTCTAATTAAAGTTTTATGTTATTTTATTAGAGCTTTTTATGTCAATTTATTAGAGCCTTTATTTATAAAATTAAGTCTCTAATTAAGTGACTAAGAAGATAAACTCTTCATCCATCCCCATTGAGATAATCATGATCAACGTGGCAAGTGTATTGAAATTAAATTCACGAAAACGAGGTATGTCATCTAACGTTGAGTGGATTTACGTAGAAATGCACAAATGTAGTTTTGATGACTAGAACATATGATAGAAATATATGTTAGTATTCATAAGTCTTTGATAAATATTGCGAGACTTATTATAAAAGATTTAGAATAGTGATGGACGTGTAGAGTCTCTACAAACCATCAATAGTGGTTGAATTATATGGAGGATTCGTGATATATTTTGGGAGAGTTACCCAATAAATAGTTTCAACAAAATATATACATATCACTTAGGCATATGTGAATGTCATGTCGTTGAGTGTCAATCTAATTGACTTGTTGATGATGAATATGTTCATCAAAGTGACATATATTAAGACTTATGTTTAAGTCCTAAAGAGTTAATGGTGAAGCCTTGAAGATTAAAGGCAAACGAGTCTTGATCCTAATGGATGGAATTAATTATAGTTTTGAAGCATTCTTAAAACCGAGGTTTTAGAATGGTAAACAAAATCTCATTTTGTGTCTAAATTAAGATGTGAATGTTAGGAAGAGATAGTGAGTTATCTCTTAAGGTTGTGAAGAATCAGAATGAGGCATCTTCTATTCAAATGATAAGTATTCGTAGTCTAAAGCATGCTAGACTAATACTTGTTAATTTAAATGCTCCACGGAGAATAAATTAACTTTGAACATTCAAACATATGTGACGACATAAGAATGAATTTTGAAAAAGCAAATATATAATTCATTAAAAAGGATGATTCAAAAGGACCGAATAAATAGTTCATTGGTAATGATACTATTTAGCTGAATATGAGGAGAACTCATATAGCTCAGAAAATGGTTCGTGTGAGAAATATGGGTTGAGTAATATAATGGATGACCTCAATAACACAAAGATATAGATAGTCGCTATCTTATCACGGGTGTCTAATGTCATCATG
Organism: Ambrosia x helenae; assembly: GCA_030844895.1. Lineage (NCBI taxonomy): Eukaryota > Viridiplantae > Streptophyta > Magnoliopsida > Asterales > Asteraceae > Ambrosia > Ambrosia x helenae. Next base: position 104,309,269 of record CM061228.1, on the reverse strand, counting down.
AGTGATATTACTCAAACTTAATCAAAGTGCAAGCAATGTGGGGGGAAGATCCATTTAAGAAACAATCCGTAGGGATGTAAAAATGGTACTTGAGAAGTTTTCAAGCTACATATGAAAGGAAGAAACTTTCATCACCCCATTTGGTAGTTATCCAATAACACATAAGTGTGGAGGTGACTTGAATTTGAAAATAGAAGGTTTGATATGAACGAATGTGGTTTTGGGAAGTACAAATCACACGAACCTAGAATAGACTTGTTATAAGTCAGTCCTATTATGTGGACATAATTCTTGAGAAGTTCAATGGAAATAACTCTAATGTGGCTAGAACTTTCATTGACACAAGTCAACGTCTAGCTAAGAATCGAGGTGAGCCTGTTAACCAATTAGAGTACTCGAGAATTATTGGCAGCCTGATGTATCTGATGAGTTGTATCAGACCAGACTTAGCAAGCAAGCTAAGTAGATACACGAGCAACCTACGTTCAATTCATTGGAATTACGTGACACAGGTGCTTTGGTAATTAGGATACATACGTGACTACGGGCTGCAATATAAAAGATATCCAGCAGTTATTGAAGGTTACTATGATGCGAGTTGGATATCTGACACGAATGATTCCAACACAACGAGTGGGTATTTGTTCACACTTGGAGGTGTTGTGATAACATGGAAATCATCTAAGCAAATTGTTATTGCTAGATCCATGATGGAATCAAAATTCATCGCTTTAGAGGATGAATAGGCAGAATAGCTACGTCAATTTGTTAAGGATATACCTAGGTGGCCGAAGCCGGCATTGGCCTAATGCATACGTTGTGATAGTCAATCGGTAATTGGCAGAGCTCATATCACAATGTGTATCATTAAGAACAGGTATATAAGACGTAGGCATAATATGTGTAACACCCCAACCGATGGCGGAAACATCGGGGTGCCACGTATTGAATGATTGTTCAGTAGCTCATGGTGAATAATAGATTTCATTAAATGATTTACATGAATTACATACAATAGTTCTAGAATTTGTACATCAAATTGAATGAAACTATACACATATCTTCAAGCATCAATACAAATCTTCAAGCAAATAGAACCTGAAACATGTTAAGTTGAAAATGTTTTGGGTCAACAAAAGTTGGTGAGAATTACATAGGTTTTTGATGATTGAATAAAATGTTGTGCAATTCATGTGTCATGTCAATCTAGTCCATATGTGAGAACATACTAGAAATAAATCGAGTGCATAATCAACCCTGATGACTGTTATAAAATGATACATACCATACGCTCATGGTCCAATATGTTATACGATAACAAACACCCACGCAACCTTTGTAGGAGGCACGTATCCGGGTGGGATTGTCAGTCCAATAGATCTATCAATGTATACCGCCGGCTGATCAATGTTAATGATTATGCTAGAATGGTGCTTACTCTAATCATGCTCAAGACATAATGCAACATAGAAAACACATAGACACATTGATGATTGAATTGCAATGATGATGTTATAAACATGTTTCACCCCAAAAATAGTGAAAATAGAGTAAAAGGGGCTATGTAAACTCACCTTGGTAAAATGTTATATCTGTTGAGAAATGTGTTGACCAATGTATCAAGTATCACCCTATAATAATGTAATAAATATGTCTAAGTCTACCAAGTCTACAAATGTATAAGTTTCTAGGGCTTCGAATTGGGGATAAATGCTTGTTTGATTATTATTAAAAATATTCATCAATTGAGAGAAATTTAGTAAATAAATAACCAAAAATCTTTTTATGAATATTAAATCCAAGATGGTCACAAGAATATGTTTGAAGTATAAAAATAATTTTTATAAAATTATTTCCTTTAAAATAGATTATTAAATCTATTTATTACAATTTGTCAAATTTTAACTTTAATATTCAAAAATACTAAAATTAAAGAATTATTGTTTTAAAAATCATATTCCTGTTCTAAATGATTAAAAATAATTTGTATAAAATTTTGGTGCAAAAATGATGAAAATTGGATTTATTATGATTTAATTATGATTAAATCTAACAAAAATTGATTAAAAATATAAAATAAATGATTTTACTGAATTAAAAATTATTTCAGTAAGGTTTAATGTTATAAAAACTTAGGATAATTTTTGTGGAAATTAATAAGATCGTTTTGATATTTTTATAGATTTTTATAAATAAAATAGAATAAACTTGATTTAATTATTATATATATTAAATAAATATATTTTCAGAAATAAAAATCTGAATAATGGTGTTTAGGGTATGAACATCATTATGTAAAATTTTGGGAATTTTTGAAGGCCTTTAAGTATTTTAAATAATTAAAATGAGTAATTATAAAATTTAAACATATAAATCGAAAATACAAAAAAAACAATTGCTTAGAATGGGGCTCGAACCTTGGCTCAGAGCCGGTTCAGCCCTTGGCCAACCCCCATAGTACCACTGGGCTGCAGGTCCTTGTTGTGTTTAAAACAGAAAAACAATAATTAAAAATCCAAATCTGTAATGGTGTTCTTCCCCAATTTAATCAAATCGAGCCCTAGATTTATAATAGTTTGATTTACACAACAATAACCCAATTAATCATAGGGTTATTGTTGTGTGTATGCCGAATAACAAAACCCACGAGAAAAACAGAACTTACAAAGCTGATTTGATTAAGAACGATCGGTCAAGCCAAAAAGTCAAACGTGATCAAAATAATAATTTTTAGATTGATTGGAAGAGAATTGAGGATTGGGAAAAGAGTATGAGCGAGTTGAAATGATTGAGGAGCGTTCAATTTATAGTATAACGATCTGGGATGAATAATTGGTAAGGTTGACCCACTTTGAAGTCCATACGCGTTTTATGACTAATTGGTTAATAATTGATTGATGATAATTGTGCATCAAGGTTAAACAAGGCCGGTAATCACGTTTCCTAGTCAAACCCTTGATTATTACACGTTAAAAGAGCTAATTAATTTGGTCAATAGAGAAAAAAAATAAAATAAAAAAATAAACAATGCTGTTGCTGCTGCACGCTGTGAAGGAAAAGGAAAAAGGGAGGCAGCGAAACAAGGGTTAAATACATAAAGGGTTGGGTTTAAATCAGTTAGAAGGTGTGGAGCAGCTGGGTAAGGCGTGTGTGTGTGTTTGCGTGGTGACTCGGGTTCGAGACATGAGGGAAACACCTTTTTTTTTAATTGTAATTGTAAGGGGAAGGGAGGGGGGATTGGGCTTGGTTGTATGGGCCGGATCTGGGATGGGCTAGGATTGGAGTTGGGCTCAGGAACTCTTTAATTTGGTGTTGGGTTAAGTTAGTTCTAAACTAACAAAATCTGTTTTTTTTTTTTTTACATATAAAAATCTGAAATTTATTTTTAATGTAATTATTATTATTATTATTATTATTATCATATATATATGTATGTATATATATATATATATAAGTTGTGTAGTCGTGAAATAAAACTTAGGTACGTTACGTAAATAATATACGTTTCATAATTTGAAATTTTTTTGGCGATGTTACAGTCTCCCCTACTTTTAGGAACTTCGTCCCGAAGTTAAGAGAAACATTAGGTTTACAATTGGTCAACCACCGGAAACCTTGATAAAATTCCACACTACCTTAACGTACCTGTAAATTCGTGATTACGTTCCGGACCGTAATTACCAATTTACCTTACATTAGGGTTTTGTGTCCTTTTATGACTTTACCGATTGTTGAGCAGGTCTGATAGTCCTCACCAGTCGTTGAGCAGGTGGTAGGGCCTCTCCCGACTGTTGGAAAGACATGATGACCTCTACCAATCGTTAAGTAGGTTGTTTGGTAGTCATCTAACTGTGGTACAAGTAAGCAAGTATGATTATAGATATAGCGATTAGTTCACATTCAAACAAGCATGCACACAGATGTTATGATAATACTTGAATTTATTACTTGAATCAAAAGTGTCATTACATAGAATTAAAAGCAAACAACATTTAAATGGTGGAACTTGCTGTTAAGTAGCTGGAGGGTCTTGATCTCGGTTTAGTTTAGGGCATCGGTTACGGTAGTGATTTGGGTTTCCACATTTATAGCATTGACTATAGTTGTAAGTACCAGGACGATTTGGATTAGTAACATGAGCAGGGTTGTGAATAATCGCAGCTAGTTGGGCATCAACACCTTTGTTGTTTTTGTCGTTGTTGTGGTTGGTGTTGTGGTTGTTGTTACTTTCCTCTTGGTTTTCACCACTGTTATTGCGAGTGCTACGACGTGGAGACATGATCCGTAAGGGACACAATGAGGGCATGAAATGAATGAGGTGATACAAGGAATGTAATCATTTATTCATTAATTAAAACGAATAAACGAAAACGTTGACTTATCAAAGATTCCAGATTCTAATAACATATGAAGACATGCTTTAGCCTATAAGTGAACACTCATCCCGAGAATTCCCAGGTAGGCATCCGGGTCCCTCGTCTGATTGGGATATATGCGCAATGCCAGCCTAGACAGAAGACTCAGAATACAGGCGTTCACCCTTCCAGATTGCACGTGTTCGTTATTAAAATCTAGAACTTCGACGAGATCTCAAGGTGGTTCAGGTTAAACCTGAGGATTTTGTCCTATTGAGAGTAGATCCTCTGATGGAGAGCAACCTTCTTGTAGTAGTGAAGGTAGGGATAAGAAGTAGGAGGAAGGTAGAGTATAGCAAGTAAAAGAAAGCAAGTACTGGTTAAATCCTATGGTTATAGACTAGATTATTTCTCTAATAACCTAATTCCCTATAACCATGGCTCTGATACCAATCTGTAACACCCCAACCGATGGCGGAAACATCGGGGTGCCACGTATTGAATGATTGTTCAGTAGCTCATGGTGAATAATAGATTTCATTAAATGATTTACATGAATTACATACAATAGTTCTAGAATTTGTACATCAAATTGAATGAAACTATACACATATCTTCAAGCATCAATACAAATCTTCAAGCAAATAGAACCTGAAACATGTTAAGTTGAAAATGTTTTGGGTCAACAAAAGTTGGTGAGAATTACATAGGTTTTTGATGATTGAATAAAATGTTGTGCAATTCATGTGTCATGTCAATCTAGTCCATATGTGAGAACATACTAGAAATAAATCGAGTGCATAATCAACCCTGATGACTGTTATAAAATGATACATACCATACGCTCATGGTCCAATATGTTATACGATAACAAACACCCACGCAACCTTTGTAGGAGGCACGTATCCGGGTGGGATTGTCAGTCCAATAGATCTATCAATGTATACCGCCGGCTGATCAATATTAATGATTATGCTAGAATGGTGCTTACTCTAATCATGCTCAAGACATAATGCAACATAGAAAACACATAGACACATTGATGATTGAATTGCAATGATGATGTTATAAACATGTTTCACCCCAAAAATAGTGAAAATAGAGTAAAAGGGGCTATGTAAACTCACCTTGGTAAAATGTTATATCTGTTGAGAAATGTGTTGACCAATGTATCAAGTATCACCCTATAATAATGTAATAAATATGTCTAAGTCTACCAAGTCTACAAATGTATAAGTTTCTAGGGCTTCGAATTGGGGATAAATGCTTGTTTGATTATTATTAAAAATATTCATCAATTGAGAGAAATTTAGTAAATAAATAACCAAAAATCTTTTTATGAATATTAAATCCAAGATGGTCACAAGAATATGTTTGAAGTATAAAAATAATTTTTATAAAATTATTTCCTTTAAAATAGATTATTAAATCTATTTATTACAATTTGTCAAATTTTAACTTTAATATTCAAAAATACTAAAATTAAAGAATTATTGTTTTAAAAATCATATTCCTGTTCTAAATGATTAAAAATAATTTGTATAAAATTTTGGTGCAAAAATGATGAAAATTGGATTTATTATGATTTAATTATGATTAAATCTAACAAAAATTGATTAAAAATATAAAATAAATGATTTTACTGAATTAAAAATTATTTCAGTAAGGTTTAATGTTATAAAAACTTAGGATAATTTTTGTGGAAATTAATAAGATCGTTTTGATATTTTTATAGATTTTTATAAAAATAAAATAGAATAAACTTGATTTAATTATTATATATATTAAATAAATATATTTTCAGAAATAAAAATCTGAATAATGGTGTTTAGGGTATGAACATCATTATGTAAAATTTTGGGAATTTTTGAAGGCCTTTAAGTATTTTAAATAATTAAAATGAGTAATTATAAAATTTAAACATATAAATCGAAAATACAAAAAAAACAATTGCTTAGAATGGGGCTCGAACCTTGGCTCAGAGCCGGTTCAGCCCTTGGCCAACCCCCATAGTACCACTGGGCTGCAGGTCCTTGTTGTGTTTAAAACAGAAAAACAATAATTAAAAATCCAAATCTGTAATGGTGTTCTTCCCCAATTTAATCAAATCGAGCCCTAGATTTATAATAGTTTGATTTACACAACAATAACCCAATTAATCATAGGGTTATTGTTGTGTGTATGCCGAATAACAAAACCCACGAGAAAAACAGAACTTACAAAGCTGATTTGATTAAGAACGATCGGTCAAGCCAAAAAGTCAAACGTGATCAAAATAATAATTTTTAGATTGATTGGAAGAGAATTGAGGATTGGGAAAAGAGTATGAGCGAGTTGAAATGATTGAGGAGCGTTCAATTTATAGTATAACGATCTGGGATGAATAATTGGTAAGGTTGACCCACTTTGAAGTCCATACGCGTTTTATGACTAATTGGTTAATAATTGATTGATGATAATTGTGCATCAAGGTTAAACAAGGCCGGTAATCACGTTTCCTAGTCAAACCCTTGATTATTACACGTTAAAAGAGCTAATTAATTTGGTCAATAGAGAAAAAAATAAAATAAAAAAATAAACAATGCTGTTGCTGCTGCACGCTGTGAAGGAAAAGGAAAAAGGGAGGCAGCGAAACAAGGGTTAAATACATAAAGGGTTGGGTTTAAATCAGTTAGAAGGTGTGGAGCAGCTGGGTAAGGCGTGTGTGTGTTTGCGTGGTGACTCGGGTTCGAGACATGAGGGAAACACCTTTTTTTTTTAATTGTAATTGTAAGGGGAAGGGAGGGGGGATTGGGCTTGGTTGTATGGGCCGGATCTGGGATGGGCTAGGATTGGAGTTGGGCTCAGGAACTCTTTAATTTGGTGTTGGGTTAAGTTAGTTCTAAACTAACAAAATCTGTTTTTTTTTTTTTTTTACATATAAAAATCTGAAATTTATTTTTAATGTAATTATTATTATTATTATTATTATTATCATATATATATGTATGTATATATATATATATATAAGTTGTGTAGTCGTGAAATAAAACTTAGGTACGTTACGTAAATAATATACGTTTCATAATTTGAAATTTTTTTGGCGATGTTACAATATGGTACGACAACTAATCTCTATAGGAGTTATCACTGTTGACTACGTGAAGTCAAAGGATAACATCGCGGATCCTCTAACAAAAGGCTTAAGCAGAGAGTTAGTTCAGAAGTCGTCAATGGGAATGGGGCTAAATCCCATTAAAGGCTAGGTTTATGCGAAGGAAACCTAACTCAGCTGACTGGAGATCCCAAGATCTGAGTTCAATAGGACAACCTAATTGTATGAACTGGCGAAGGTCACTGTGGGGGGAGTTGGTCCCACGTTTTGAAAAAAGGGAGCTTACCATAAATTTAATAAGCTTCCTAGTCCATTCCTAAAAAGTGACAAGGTTGAGATTAAGCTTATGGCTTTTAATGATCTGACTGAGGTAATCAGTCCTAGTAGATCACCTATGTGAGAGAGAGAAGTGGGGTCGCTTCAAAGGGTATTGTTGGGGCATAATACTTAATAGCTCTCGCAGAACCAGGCACGTGTCCATGACCATAACGGACACAACAATGAAGACTTGACGTTGTCAATGAGAGTTTTGTGTGAAGCGTATTGTCGTCCACACAAACGGCAGACGAGTTCAAAGACATCACGTTCTACTCAGAACCAGTGGGCTAAGTGCGTTTCACAAGCGAAGGTTCAAAGGGTCACACCTACCTATTGTATGCAAAACTCAACTGTTGAAATTTAATCGGAATAAGGTTGTTTCTGAGAATAACTCCCTTTCATGTGGCGGTTTGTTGAAATTTTGTGTGTTTTGATAAATCTCCATTCATGTGGGGGATTGTTGGAAGTTTAAAGTGGTTAATGGAATTTATTTATGAAAACTACTAATATTAAAGCTCTTTATATGGTGAAACTCTTGAGTAGAGTTCTTAATGCCATTTGATGAGGTTTTAGTAGAATTCTTAATGCCATTTGATGAGGTTTATTAGAGTCTTAATTAGAGTTTTAAGTCTCGAATTAAGTGACTAATAAGTGAAACCTTTCACAATCCTAACTGTCATATAATTAGTAGGCTATGTGCCTTATTTGTTTAAAAAAGAAATACATGGAAAAAATACACTAAAACTTTTGCAACACACATATACTCAAGAGTAGCAACCATGTTCCGGTTTCTTTTCAGGCAAGTGGGATAGTCCACAGTTCACCGCGCCGCACTGTTGAACCGGTGTAACCTGGGAACAGGCGACGAATCTGTTTAAGGGAATTGTGTCAAACACAAGCCCGGTTCCTTTTTCAAAATTCTATGATTTCGTTTTCTTTTAGATTTTTCTGCAGCAAGTACAGAGATTCTGATACATGTGAGCTTCATGTAACAAAGGTGTGTGGCGATTACAATGTAAGTTTTCTAACAAATAGCGGCGACTTGCGACACGTTACCGCTATTGCCCTAACTTCTTGTAGTGATAGGATTATAGGGTAATAAGGTCAATGATCATTACCGGTTAATAATTGCATCTAATGTTAAATAAATGATTATTTCATTTTAACCCCTTAAACAACTTAAATAAGTGAAAATCAGAATTCATTTTTTAAAATATATTTTTCAAAGCAAACATAATTTATAGTGAATGATAATTTCAATATGTGTAGAATAAACGTACAGATTTCAATATATGTAGAATGAATATTAATATATATATATATATATATATATATATATATATTATAGGACAATTTTGATATTTGTAAGATAAAGTGTTAATAATTAATTAATCAAAGAAGAACAATTAATGTGAGAAGAGTTAAATTATTTAATGTTTTACTATTATATCATTTTTTTTTCTCTTCTCACGTTAATTTTTTTTCTCAAACTAGGTATTTAATCTGCCGCGCGTTGCGGCGGCGTCAATCAATTTGCTTCGGTGGTGGCGGCGTCAATCAATTTGCTTCGGTGGTGGCGGCGCGCAAAACAGAGTCTTTCTCGGTTGATAACATAACATGATTTAGGGAAAAATGAAATCGAAACGTATAAGAAATACACTCATATGGTAACAATACTTGGTATACTTTGCGACAAATCTAATACTATTCACACAAAAGCTAAAAGGAAGCTCAACCGGAGTAGGTAAAAAGAAGGTAGTAGTTAACGGCTCCTTTAATATGAAATGGCCAAAAACAGCAGCATCGTCTTAAACATAGTATCTCGCCACGGATCTGAAATAGATATATAGCCTCTTAGTTGAAGAAACAAAAAAAAATATCGACCAACGCGCGTTGCGCGGTTACAATATGAGTTCGCATCTAGGGACTGCTAATGTCGTCATCACTGGGACAAGACTCCGCTCGATGCTTTACTAATCCCATCACCAGCTGTCTAGAGATTTAGCTTCGTATTACCTCCACTTTTAACCAAACTTTATGGCCATCAACCTCAGTTCTTGTTCGTCCTTGTAGACAAATGACTGTAACACTATCATGCCATCAAAACGCATGCCTGTTCCAATATCAACAGGTTTGTTTAAAAAGAAAAAAAACCAACAACTAAATAGGTGGATTTGTTTTAAATTTAGAACATGCAGTCTAACCCGACCCATTTGACCCGATGTTAAAGATGCAAATGACCCATGTTCAAATTTTGTTGGTTGATGATATATAAACGACAAACATGAAAAGTTCAAAATAATGGAGGTACCATGTTTGTTGGTCGCGCGTAATAGAAGCTCCTACATGAGGTGTTGAGTAGAATCACGTAGAACCTCTTTGCGGATTGCGTGAAGGTGTATACGTGGCAATAACGGAGCCTCATTCATAAACTCTGTTCCTTGTCTTGTAGTCTTTGAAATCTTGTTGAAAGCAATTTCCCTGCCATCAATATCAACCATTTGATTTGATCGTCGTCGAGATTTAACATTGAAAGAATGAAAATACCCAATTTACTACACACATTAAAAAATCAGAACTTTAATTTTAATGACGCTGGTGAATATGTTCTCCGTCATTCAAGATTAAGTGGTTGCGACTACATTATCAAGAGGATTACACCATCAAGGCTGCAACAAAGGTTGCGACTACATTACAAAAAACGTACCTCACTGTTGCCATCCTCCGAATGTGCCTCGCCAAGATGTGGTGAATCTAAAACCCAACCAAATCAAATTAAGTCGTCACAGACTGTTGTTAAAGAATACAATCTACCATACTTGTTTTGAAGTCTCTGAAAGCTTATTCACGGCCATCTGCCTGTCATGTTGCCATTCCCTTGCATATAGTCAAACAACTTAGTCATTATAATCAGCAGGATTTAATTTCTGAATAATCTTTTAGGAGGGACAAATTTAAATATTTCTACTTAAAAAAATTAGTTACAAATTCATTTATAAACTTCATTGTATTCGGGCGTACCATTCTAATTTATTTGCATGGACTATTCTGAGGAGATTTAATTTAAATTAATTACAATGGTAAGATGGTACAACTTTGTGTAATTGAAATTCCATTTAATAAGGAATACACTAACCTTTGTAACGATCACGTAGCGAAGGGAATCATTTCTCTCATCAATTGACAGTTGGTTGTCGGCCTCCTGTTTGGTATCAAAGAACACGCTGAAGGGACGGCAAGGTCAAGGTCCGATTTAGGGTTAACCATCACCGCCACCAACACCACCGGTGCACTTTGACTGGGTGGAAACATTTAAATAATAGATATTAGATCCAAAGGGAAAGAGTTTCTGGTCGCGCCTCGCAATCAGCAAATGAAATCTACTGCTTTTGTTAATTATTTTAAAATTAAAATAAAGTCGGTCATACCGGGCTTGAGTCAATACGATTAACTAATAGAACACGTAATTCAGTTTTGATTTTTTTTTCATAAAGCATAAGTCACTTGTTATCAAGTACCAACCAAATCGACATTTTTTAAAATTTATAAAATCCTATCTTGAAAATGAAGGAGTGTAAACAAAGATATAAGAATCACATAAATTCTCTAGAGGCGGCTACAAAAGACGGGTGCTTGTACAACTTTATCCCTTTATGGCTTCCAAAATATTCATGGGCCTGTGTATGCACTTTCAAATGTAAACAAATATTATACACAAACATGATTCATTAGCACTTACTAAAATTAATGTTTAATATCCAAACGAAGACATAAAAGTTAACAAAATGCGATATACCTGCACCTTCTTTTTAGCTAAAGTTGTTAAAGTTTGGACAGGTGGTTTAGGTTTCTTAAAAAGAATGAAACCCGCTTGCATCCTGCTTGTCCATTTTTTATGATGTATAGACTTTCAATTCAAAAGTTCAAATTGAAGCCACATATGCTTCATCTAATCATTCAGGGGACCTGCTACAACACAAACAAAAGTCAACATGTAGAGAATTAAACCAAAACAATGAAATAATAATCATCGTCTAACATACAAACTCAGCCAAACTACCTATGAACAGACCATTCCATTTAGGTGGTTTATTCCACTATCAATCTCTTTCATTAATCATGAATCGTAATAAACCAACCAAATTCTGCTTTGTGCTATGCTCATCGGTTATGGTACTATGTTTTTAGATCCACAAAATTATTCAATCCAATGGATAGATGTACAACCACTAAATAATAACAATGCAGTTGGATACAAACCCACAGCAACTCATGTCAGCATTAATGCTTTTAATACTAAACTCTAAAAAAGAAGGTAGCTTATCCAGATTTTCTATATTTATCATTTGATTTGCAAAGCATTTACATTTCACAATAGGGTGTGCGATTTCATTCATGAGTCCAAATGACCACGAGTCCAAGAGCCCACAACCCGTCATTGTGTATCTAGATATATAACTCTATACAACTTTCGCTCAAAAGAATAACTGTAAGAAAAGTTCTTAAATCTCGCCTCTCTTCGGTTGATTTTGTAGCTCCCTCTTTAACTATATATGAAAATGGATTTTATCAAAAAGGTGAACAAAATCCCGACAATCAAAACATGTTCTTGAGACTTGAACATCTAAGATCCGTTCTTAGTGCCCCACATTCATCCCCATTTCATTTCTTACACATCGATCATCTAAGTTTTTCCAATGGGGCATAAGTGATGATTGGTGAACCGAACTTGGGACTTTATTTAATATACTTAACTTCAATCTGAATTGGAATCAAGCGGCGTTTCACCGCCTTCGGTATATTACATAGATCTATATCACAAACTAATCAACTTTAAAGATGAATAAAATCCCCAACCAAAGTATTAAATTTTTACTCAAATTCTGCCATTCCTTTCCAAATGCTATATGAACAATCAAATTATTTAAGAAATCTGAGGTTGATCAATCGGTATCAATTTCCTAATATCTAAGCATCTAATTTAGTACATATACTTGACTCTCTATCAATCTAAACTACAAAAACAGTAATCCGATCTTAATCCTTCACAAAAACGAACCTCCATACCTAATCAAATCAACATGAAAACCTCATAACCTTTGCAATAATATTGAACAATTATAATTAACCAAATGAATAGGAAAAAACGATACCGTTTTGAAGATAAGAAGCGTATTCGGAGGCGGCGAGATGCATCTTGATGTCATCTAGGGTTTCACACAGGCAAAGATTATTGTAATCTACAGTGGTTAACAGACCAGATCTGTAGCCCCCAACGATGGCCTCCAGATTACCTCCATGAATGTTGAACGTCATTATCATCCTGCAATTGGTTGATAAGAGTTCAATCCAATTGAAAGAAAAATAATCAGAAATAAAATCGAAAGATAAAATGAAAACTGAACGCAAATTCGTTTTGTTTCTCGTTGGCACACCATCGTATGACAAAACCGCCACCACAAACAGACTTCTTCACTGTCGTCGCCACCCGCACTCTGTCGGAGGAGATGTCAGATGGGACTGATATGTGTAGAGGAAAGAGAGGTGAGAGAAAAGAAGGAGATGCAGAGTATCAAATAAGTGTAAAATCTAGAGAGAGAGTGGAGAATCTGAAGGAAACACGAATCACCAAAAGAGCCACGTATCCGTTACTTATTATTAAAACCAGATGTGCATATCCAGCAGATGCCACGTGTCCCAGTCAACCAGGTAACTGTGAAAAAAAATTACAAAACCGGTGTATACCACCAGACTCGAACCCGATTCCTCTTGCTAAGACAACAACTACCTCACCACTACACCACACACATAACACCTTAACCAACTTCAAATCTAATTCTATTTAACAACTGTCTAAAATCGTACTGTTCATTTGATAACACTGTTCAATCAGTTTGCACATTATTATAGTTTAGTGACCTTCCTTCTATATATACCGGGGAAGGTTCAATGTGGAAACTCAAAAAAGTGAGATACCATGCATTTAACATGTTAAACATATAATGAAAAATTCAATTTAACATGTAAAAAATTTTGTTTTCAAAAGTTTTTGAGTTTTTAAATATAAATGAATAATCCATTTTAACATAAAAAATAATAAAAAAACACAAAAAAAATGCTTAAAATGAGTTTAAAAAAATTATAAAATTAATTTTTTTTAATTGAAATGGCTTCTACACATTTTTACATGCAAAAACTCCTAAAGTTTTTTTTTTTTTTTTTAAACAACTAAATTTTTACATGTTGAATTGAATTTTTATTAAATATTTAACATGTTAAATGCATGGTTTTCCTGTTTCTCATTTTTTTTGTAGTACCTCAATGAACTTCACACTATATATATGTGTGTGTGTGTGTGTGTGTGTGTGTGTTTGTGTGTGTGGTTTAATTGAGAACCCTAAAAATGCGTGGAACCAAAAACCCATACATTTAACATGTTAAATATATCACTTCAATTTAACATGTAAAATGTATCTTCTCTCTCTCTCTCTCTCTATATATATATATATATATATAATATATATATATATATATTAAGTATCGGTAGAAAACCTACGCTTTTTTAGTAAATCTTAGAAAACCATACTTCCTAAGCTTTTTTTATTTAAAAATTTTAAGGCATGTAATATATATGTTTTTAAGAGTTTTGAGCCAAAAAAATCAAAAAGCGCCGATCGGTTTTTTTTAATTAAATAAGTTGTTCATCGTAACATATGTTTACACTGGTAACATATGTTATGATGCAAAACTTATTTATTTAAAAAAAACGATCGGCGCTCTTTTGTTTTTTGTTTTTTTTTTTTTTGCCTCAAAACTCTTAAAAACGTGTATATTACATGCCGTAAAATTTTCAAACAAAAAAACTCAGGAAGTAGGTTTTTCATGGGGTTTTTTAGAGTTTCCTCAAATTTTTGAGGTTTTCAATTAATCGTTGCCATATATATATATATATATATATATATATATATATATATATATATATATATATATAAGACCTTTTGCATGTACATGTATGTATAAGCCTTTTAAAAAATCAAACTATTAAAAAAATGCTTAAAATGAGTTTAAAAAAAGGTAAAAGATCTAAAAAAAATACTTTTTAATTGAATGGCTTCTACATATATTTAAATGCGAAGGCTCACAAATTTCTTTAAAAATAATTCAATCCTTCACTTTTTTTGGTTCTCCATTGAACCTCACACACACATACACATATATAGTGTAAAGATCAAATACAAATAGAACAACCTATTAAATATGAGAAGTAAAGAGGAAAACAATTTAAATTATTTTCCCATATTTTAAGCATGCTTTTCTAAATGAATAATATAAAAAATAAAAAAAATTGTGTAATTACGTTATTAGAGTAATTACGTAATACTCTACAAGATTGAAAAAAATTATTTATTCACTTTTCACGTTAAGACTTATTTATAGGATAAAGGTGTTTTTTGTGAGAAGAGTAAGATGTGTTTTGGACCATTAGATGTTTAAATGGAAGGTTGAGATTGAGTAGTGGTATATTAGGCATTTTGTGTGTTTTAAAAATAGAAAATGTTCCTTCATCCCTAAAAATCCGCCCTTCTTCATATGTAAGTTATTTCCACACACAATCACACCATGGCAATCGGAATTCATAATCACAATCAGGTCAAAAAAATGATTCATATAAAACACATCCTTAAGAAAAAACAACTCGTATTTATATAAAACACCCATCGTTCAGAACACACAACTCATATTCATATAAAACACCACCCTAAGATCAATCAACTCGTATTCATATAAAACACCCCTCGTTCAGAATAAAAAACTCGTATTCATATAAAATACCCCCTTAAGAACAAACAACTCGTAATCATATAAACACTATAGTATATGGATCTCAACTAATAAAACACATCGAATAGTAAAACACACCAATTAAATATATTCATATGTAATTTTGTGAAATAAAATAATATCGATCTCAAAAAAAAATATAACACCATACAGAAGAAAACGATATATCATTGTTAAAAAAATAAGATGGGATGGATTAACCCAATATTTCATTATATATAACACCTAAACAAACAACTAAAATCGTTTCGATGGCAATAAGTTACTGAGATTTTGTGCATGTTATATATAAACATAATATTAGTATGAAGCTATCGATAAAAAAGAAAAAGATATCAATTTAATTTTTGAATGGGTTACCTTTGATCTGCATGAATAAGTTTTGAAAAAAGGAAATATATCTCAATAAGTTCAAACGAAGATTTAGGGATTTTTTTAATTATATGTTTGGTTAAAAGACAAAAATAACCCTTATCTAAGAAAATGATATTGGACACTTGTCACACCCAGATCGCTTCTTATAATTCTTACACTTTTGGCCCTTTGTACACACACACACACACACACACACATATATATATATATATGTGTGTGTGGGGGGGGGAGGGTTATCTTGAGAACATTAAATTTTGTGAGAACACTAAGAACCATTTTAATCCATAGATCATTCTAAATCAAGGGCTAAGATTAGAGTGGGTTTAAATGAGAAGGGAAACTAAATAAAAGGTTCAAAAGGACATTATTGTAAAAATACATTTCAATAACCCTTTTCCAGCACATAAGCCACAAAATTACAAAGCCTTTCCATGCCTGAGACAATGCTTCTTCCTTATTAAATCACGAAGCCAATGTCGGAGACATGGCCGACGCCAGAGATTACGAAACATAGCGCCGACATCGGATATTACCAAACCTAAAGCCGACAATAGAGATAACTAAAGTTAAAGTCGATGACGGTACCATGCAGTTTTCAATTCACTGGTTTTTCTTTAACGTTGCGGCTGTTCGCAAACCATTGTCTTCTGATACTTCGGTACCTACTTCCATAATCGAGAAGAAGGTTTAATCTTATCTCTAATCTGACTTTTGTTTTTCATTGTTGTATAATGTTAGTACGTTTGGGATCAGAAGCATGCAATTAGGGCTTGTAATTGAAAATCGGCTTATTCCTGTTGGTATAAGTAATCTTTTTTTTTTGGGTGTATGTGTGTATAGTTTTGATAAAACTTGTTTGATGAGTTTGTGAATGAACAGAGTAATTAGAATTTATTTGATTTATGTTTCCATAATTGTAACATTTGCAATTTCAGCAACAGTTTAGCTATAACTTCACGGACCAAATTCTTAGCAACGTGTAATGACCACTTGCTAACTTACTATTATTATTATTTAATGATATTAACAACCAAAATAATAATAACATGTATTTAAAGTTAAAGGTTTAGTTTTTTCTTTAGTGGTAGTTTATGGGGGTATTGTGAAACTTTAAATTAATCAATTTGCTTCATCTTCCTCATAACTTCTTTGCGATTAAGGAATGAAACAGCCGATTGAATTCGTAACCGACAAATTCAATCAAAATCAATTTTTCACAATTATGATTAAAATTAGTAACCATTAATCAATATTATAGTATTTAAATTGTATTGATAATGAGGCCATAAACTAAGTATATCTAAATTAGATGGATAATGAAATTATTGTGATTTGATCGAGACTCTTCATGATGTTATGTGAATATTTATTTCATATACTTATTTATTTAATAACATTTTCTTTTAGCCTTAAAAGTTTTTAAAAAAAAAACGTATCTTAATTAATAACTCATGAAGTAAATGAGATTTAATGGTTTTAATATATATTTTATTAGTTCTAGTAACGAAAGTTATATAAGTATGTTATCGCAAATGATATGTATCTAAATTTAAAAACCAAGTTCAAGTTGCTAACAATTTGGACATGTACACTTGCATTAGAAGTTGGGTTGGTGTTATAATTTTTAGGAATTCGCAACGCATGATTCAAGCTTTAGGATTTATATGTGACCTTTGTTGATTCTAAATGGTTAAAGCATAATACATTGATTCCTGTTGATTTTATGCAAACCTACCTTTCACAATCAAAGTGAGTATATCTTTCCCCTTTTACTGTTTTACTCTTTTGGGATGACTCATGTACAATTATTACTAAACTTATGTGTATTATTTACAAAGCAATGTGCCCATTGATATGTTTTGTGTGAATTGTATGAACGATTTGTCAAAGTCATTAACCTTTGGGCCGCACCTAACAATGAGTAGTACTACGAATTATATCCCTTGGTTACTTACATGAACGAGTTAAGTCCTAGGTCATTGTTATGGTTTTTCTTGAACGATGTGTGAACGATTATTGAACGATGTGTGAACGATTATTGAACGATGTGAGGCTTGATTTTGACCCTTTTACATATTACAATATCATAGCACATACATTGCGAAACACTTTTCTCTTATATGTATTCAATCAGAGTATGCTCACCAATACATTTTTGTATTAACCAAATTATTTTCATACATGTTTCAGGATCTTATGAGATCACTTCTAAGCTTTTGGAACTTAGGCTTAGATTGAGATTTACTGTATTTTAGTTTAGACTGCTAGTTTCAATTGTTGTATTTCTTTCAATGTAATAAACTATTCCATTTAATGTATCAAAATTTACATTTCTAGTCCATGAGCTATTGAACAATCGTCACTACGTGACACCTCGATGTTTCCGCCATCGTTTGGGTTGTTACAATAAACTAGATTAAGGTTTTGAAAAATGAAAGTGGTAATAATATATATTAGGTTTCTATGAATTTTCTGGTTGAACTTGATGTGAATGATTCGAAAGTCACCCATTAGTAGTAAAATAAAATGGTTGGAAGTTCATGTCCCTTCTCAAATGAAAATAATGACCTAATGTAAAGTTTCTATGATACTATTATAGTGTATGATTTTGTTATCATAGTGTTTATAAAGGACTGGTAAACAAAACAACCATACATATGTAAGTTTACACATGTGTACATCATGTTTGAGCTTGAAAACCTTTACACATGTGTAAATAAATAATTGACACCTGTGCACGTAACCTTTTTGTAAACCGCTACTTACACTTATTGAAATGTTGTGTATTAGTTACATTCTTTTACTTTAACAGTGGTAAACAATATTGATCGTGGAGTATGATGAGACACATGCAAATGTATAAGGAAAGCGTGTGAAGAACAAGGAATGCGGCTTCAAACTGAGAGAAAGCGATAGATAAAAAGCATAACTAAATTTGCTTAGAAAGAAATATGTTGCGAAGATTTTACTCTCAGAAACGACTATTCACCAAGAAGATGTGATCAAGAAAACATTCAAGTTTGAGAGACACCAAAAGGAAAGAAAAAAGGACTATATGATATTATGGTTAATGAGTTGTTTCTATATTATCGTGGTTAGCGTATATAAGGATTATAACTTTCATTTTTATGTTTATCACCATTGTATGTTAAGAATTATGACTTGTTGAGAAATTTAATGTATTTGATTTTTGGATGATCCTATTTTGGTCTAAATCCTACTTGTTGGTCAATATAATACTTTAAGTTTTTTTTCATATTGTTATCTTTGTTTAATTTACAGTTTACACATGTGTAGTTCATCGGCAAATGTGTAAAACATGAACAAATAAATGATAGTGAATATAGTTTACACATGTGTAATACAAATGCATATATGTAAAACAGGATAAAATAAGTGATACAACAGTACGTTTACACTTGTGTAATTCGGATGCAAATGTTTCAAATAGAAACAAATAAGTGACAAGGAACAACTTACACTTATGTAATACAGCTGAACATATGTAACAGAGAGATGGATATATGATGGCGAACAAATTACATATGTGTAAATCAACTACACCTATGTAAAACAAATAGAAATATGTGATAGTAAAAACTTTACACATGTGTAATTTAGCTGCATATATATAGAATGGATGCAAACATGTGAAAAAATATTAGTTTACACATGTGTAAAACATACATAGATATGTGTGGTGAACAGTTTACACATGTGTAAATCAATTGCACATAAGTAAAACAGACACAAATATGTGATAGTGAACACTTTACACACGTATAATTTAGATGCGCATACGTAAAATAGATACAAATATGTGAAAGAGAACAATTTACAAATGTGTAATTCAGATGCACATGTGTAAAACATACATAAATATGTGTGCTGAACAGTTTACACATGTGTAAATCAACTGTACACATATAAAATAGACACGAATATGTGATAGTGAACACTTTACACAATTGTAATCAGTTTAAGCATGTGTAAATCAATTTCACATAAGTAAAACAGACACAACTATGTGATAGTGAACACTTTACACATGTATAATTTAGCTGCGCATACGTAAAATAGATACAAATATGTGAAAGAGAACAATTTACAAATGTGTAATTCAGATGCATATGTGTAAAACATACATAAATATGTGTGTTGAACAGTTTACACATGTGTAAATAAACTGCATACATATAAAATAGACACGAATATGTATAGTGAACATTTTACACAGGTGTAATTTAGCTGCACATATGTAAAATGGATACAAATATATGATAGAGAAAAATTTACACATGTGTAATTCAGTTGTACATATATAAAACAACTACAAATATGTGACATAGAACAATTTACACATGTATTTTTTAGCTGCACATATATACGACACATACATATATGTGATAGTTAATAGTTTACACATGTGTAAATCACTACACGCATGAAAATATAAATTGACACAATAGAAATCAAACACGTACATATAATAGTTTTAAAGCCATGACATGATCAAATATAAAGAAATGTAAAATCCACCAACTAATAGAAATAAAACATAAGTGGTAATTACATTGAGTTAATAACGTGTACAAATAGTTATTCTCCTATATTCAAAGTACCACACAAATTCAAATCGACTTCTACAATGTTGCGTTCAGTGCTTGATTGGTGGTATTTCTAGGATTCAAATTGACCAACCAAAGTCACCACGTGACACTTGTTGCTAGTGTTAATACTAAAGTCTTTGTATTTCTTCTTTTTTTCCTTTCATTATCAATGATGTAGACAATGGGACCACCAACGGTATCTCAAAGTTGTACCTACTCTTTCCCCTTATTAGCGCCACCACAACGTGAAGAGTTGACACACTGAAGTCACCTTGTGAAACGAGTTACTAGTGGTATACTTGCATCTAATAGACATCTTTTTTTTTCTTTCGTTGCCAGTGATGTCGACAATATGAGCACTAATTGTATATCAAAGTTGTTCCTGGCTTTTGACCCTACTAGTCTTGTCGTCACAACGCCAAAAGCATGTTTAACCTGCTTGCAATATCAAACGTCCCTAGCTAGTGCTTGCACCAACCTATCCTGAACATTACACATATGTAAACAAATGAATAAAATAAACATAGTAAATTTGATGAACGTATAACCACGATCGTCTTTGACAATAAAATGGATTATCTTATTTTGGAACCAAATATTCCTAACTTATAGACAACAATGACAACGAGGACAAATGAAGTGCCTCCTAGATCTTCAAACACTAAAATAGCATGATACAATGGTGTCTAAATGTATATTCCTTAAAAAAACATCTGGAACTTCTCCGACAGTCTCGATCAATCAGCTATAATTGCAATTCTCCTATCAGATCTAAAAACAAGAAACAAAATTCCACAACCAACGATGTCCACCATTCGCCAATTTCAGTTGGTTCTTGTTTTTTCAACATAAACAATAGGTTACAATGTCCAGAAAATACATAATGTCATCTAAATTCTACACACTAAAGTTCAACTAACATTGATAAAACTACAATTTGTGACAATTTTAATCACATCAAGTCAAACAAAAAACAAAAAGAAGCAAATAACATCAACTTTTGGATAAATTACCATACCTTACGATTTGGTTCAAGAGAAGTAGCATCAAACCCATTACAACATTCCTTGTTTACAAAACCAAACAATCGATTTACTACAACTTCTAGATAAATGAGAACATTGCTGCAATCAAGCGATTCTAATCTATAAATCCCCCCAATTTCTCCTGCCCTAAAAACCCTAACAACAACGATTTTAGAATTTGTTTGGAAAGAGAACATATTGAATCGATCTGTGGATTAAAACATATATCTTCGCCATGGATTTAGAACACTTGTAATCGCCTAGGTTATAATCATGGTATCGTTGTATAATCATGGAATATCTATATGTAATAAGAGATTGCATGTGTGAAATTACCTAGAGAAAGAAAGAGTTGCACTGGAGTTTTCTAACATGTTTAACTACATCTTTACCCTTTTTAATCTAAACAACAAGGAACATAAATAAGTGGCTGAGATTAGTTCTCATTGTTCTCACAAAAAATAGGTGCTCTCATTTAAACCTTAAAAAACTCTGGAAACTCTAACTTCCCGAACTTTTTTTTTATATATGAAAATTTTAGGGTATGTGATATACATGATTTTAAGCATTTTGAGCCATAAAAAAATCAAAAAATCGCCGAGTACTTTTTTAAAAAAAATAAATAAGTTTTCGGGTAACACATTTGTTAACACATGTTAATTTCGCTTAACATGTGTTACCCGAAAACTTTTTTTTTAAGTGTTCGACGCTTTTTTTGATTTTTTTGGCTCAAAATGCTTAAAATCATGTATATTACATGCCCTAAAATTTTCAGGACCTAAAAAGCTCGGGAAGTCAGAGTTTCCAGAGTTTTCCAGTTTATGAGGGTTTTCCATGGATCCTTACCTTATATGGTTATGTACCCATATATTATACGAGTTAAAAGTTTTTAAATTATATAAATCATAATAAGTCTACAAATAAATAAAAAAACAGTATTATAATTAGGGGTGAGCATTTCGTGGTTCGGACCCACAGGAACCTTGTACCCGACCCGCGTGAACCTTGGACCCGAACCTTTTTAAATATATGGGTCGGTTTCCGGTTCTAGATCTATATGAATTACCGGTTACGGGTCGGGTCGGTTCCAAACCCACGGTTCTAATATAAGAACCACAAGAACCGTTTGTATATTAATTAAATAAATAAATAAATATTCTTTAGTTTTTTCACTATTCATTTTTATGTCTTATTGTAATCGATTTCATGTAATGTTAATATAATATTAAAAATATTATTTATAAGAATAACAATGTATTTTCCTTGAAATATTTTTTTGGCTTGATATATATGCATAAATGTGATATATAATATAATAATATATATATATATATAATATACATATTATACCCAAATTTGAAGTAAATATTTATATATATCGTTCCGATGTGTGTGTGTGTGTATTTATGATGTATATAATAGGTTCACATAATGTTTCGATTGATGAGAATGACAAAATTTTTATGAAAACATAAGTCGAAAAACGAAAAGTGACTTAAAAAAACTCATGATCTATTGTTAGAACCATATGGAGGAATTCTTTTACGAGCATGGTAAAAGAATAGGAATATGTAATCCCATAAACAGTGGCGGATCTAGAAATTAATTTCAGTAGTAACATTTTTCATTTTTTCATTTTAGTAGCAACGTTTTCCAAATATCGTAAAAAAACAAATCTTCCACTAATTTTCCACTACGCGCGCGAAGTTGAGTGGCAACGGACGCGGCACCTAGCTTCAAGCTAGGTCCGCCAGTGCCAATTAAAGTGGCTATTACATTAAAAGGTTCTAGAGGGTCAGACCCTTTACCCGACCCATCAGAACCTTTAGGACCCAGAACCACATAGCCTTTTAAGGTTCGGTTTGTGGTTCCTAATTTCAACAATAAAAGGGTATACGGTTTGGTGGGTATGTGTCAGGTCGGTTCCGGACCCTTTGCACAGCCCTAATTATAATTCATAAACCTATAATCTAGCTAGGCTTTGCGATTGTTTTACCAAGTCGGGCCTTTAAACAAAATAATACGACATAGACGCATAGTTCCATTATAATTTGAGTTTAAAATTACTCATTCGTACATTGCCGGCGTTGTTCCTTGCAAATATAATATCAACCAATAAAATATCAATCAACTTATTTTAATAATCAAAGATTGAGTTAATATGATTACTTACATCCTTCGTTTCTTGTATAATGGCCAATCGCTTAAGACAAAAAAAGGAATCTTTTTAGCTCCACATATCCAAATTTTCTGAACCGATGGTTGTAGGTTTGAAACTTGTTCTTAATATATTATATGTATTTTAAAGGTTTAAAAGTAATATAATCAAGTAATCACTCTCATACTCAAGAAAAGTATTGGTAGGCTTCTTATAAAATTTTACCAAGTTTTTAAGTTCTATTAAAAAAAAAAAGTGCAAAAGCATCATTTGCCTATTTTCTCCATCACATTAAAGTTAATTTTATAAATGTCATACTAGATGAATGTTTAGAAAAGGTCAAAGTCAATAAATTGCATGTAGTCGAGTATAAAACACCTTGGGATTCCTAGACTTTTCCTTGTGATATTGAGTCTCACCATTTGTAGTGCTATGAACGGCCCAAACAAAGGGGGTTATTGGCCTTCATGGTCAAGGAACTTCAAAGATATTGAAACCACTCTTTTCACTCATGTTTATTATGCTTTTATCAACCCTAATAACATCACATTCGAGTTAGAAATCAATGAGCCAGCCTTGCTTAGAGGATTCACTACCACCCTACATCAAAAGAATCCAAGGCTCAAGACATTGCTTTCCATTGGAGGTGCCTCAGATGACCTATCAAAAATCTTTTCCCGCATTGCCTCATCGCGCGACTCAAGGGAATGTTTCATTCGCTCCACTATACGAGTAGCGCGCGAGTTTAACCTTGACGGACTTGACTTCGATTGGGAATTTCCTGAAACCCAAAGGGAGATGGAAAACTTTGGCCTCTTGCTTGATGAGTGGCGTGTGGCGGTCAATGAAGAAGCTGAGTTAACTGGTAAGCCGCGCCTTCTTCTTTCAGCCGCCACATATTATAAGCCCGAAATTCCATTTGATGTTGTTCATACATACCCAGTGCAATCCATAAATAAGAATTTAGATTGGATAAATGCAATGTGTTATGATTATCACGGGTCATGGACTCCCCATGCAACTGGGACCCTAGCCGCGTTATATGATCCCAATGGCAATCTTAGCACAAGTCACGGGCTAGAATCATGGATCGATGCTGGAATCCAAAGAAAAAAGTTGGTCATGGGGTTGCCATTATATGGTCGAACATGGAAACTACGAGATCCAGCTAAACATGATATCAGAGCTCCAGCAACGGGTATAGGACCAGGAACTAATGGAGAAATGCGTTATGTAGACGTGCAAGAGTTCAATGCCCAAAATAGTGCCACGGTTGTGTTTGATGAGTCAACCATATCTTATTATTCTTTTAAAGGTACCTCTTGGATTGGATACGATGATGTTCCATCAATAATAAGAAAGATAGAATATGCACGCTCACTTAAAATAGGAGGATATTTCTTTTGGGCGGTCGATGGTGATCAGGAATGGAAAATCTGCCGACAAGGTATACACTCAGTTTTGTCAATTTTTATTCATTTACATATGAGCTTAAACACTAATTCATTTACATTGATCTTTTTGGCATATATGCATGCAGCTTCGGATACATGGAATTGACTAAATTAGAGACCCAAGGAGGGCAAGGAGTGAAGCCGTGCTTCATCGTTGTGAAGTTGCTTTTTTTTTTTTTTTTTTTTTTGTTTGAATTATATGAGAACTTCTAAAACTTGGTTTGCCTTTTAAGCATAAATACTGAATTCCCTAGGTCAGCAACCTTATAATATTGATACATTCTTCATCTTATTATCGTTATTATGTACTTTTTTTAATGTACGCCCAACCAGTTATAGGTCATTTATTTAGGAAGGAACTAGACAAAAAGATAGAGATTCTAACTTCATGTGAAAAAAAATCTCCCACTATTTGCACAAGGTTAGATTTTATTCACACAACCCTCTACGGCCCGTATAGGCCTCTACGGGTCGTAGAGCCCATTTTTTACTTCTTCTACGAGCCGTAGAGGCCTCTACGGCTCGTAGAACAAGTCTTATTAATTTTGAGAATGAAGAAGGAAGAGATGGATGTTTTATGTTGCCTACGACCCGTAGAGGTCTCTACGGGTCGTAGACAAAAATAAAACAAAAAACGTTTGGGACGAGGTTCGATCTTAGGCACATTATCACACAAACACACACACAAAGTCTTATTTCGTATATGGGGACCATCTGGGCTACCAGTTCGCTGGTTTCTTAGTTGGAAAATTTTAATATAACATAAACCAGTCTTAGGCACCCTCTACGGCCCGTAGAGGCCTCTACGACCCGTAGAGGGGGGGTTTTTTTTTAAATCATTTTAATTATGTAATAATTAATCCCGAGCGTGTAAAACATTAACACAAGCATGTAAAACGTGAACACAATTGTTTATAACATAAACCAATATAAACCAATGTCGTCTCGATAAGCGTGTAAAATAAAGATTGTTTAAATAAAACTAAACGTTAACAGAAGCGTTCAAAATAAAACTAATCGTTTATATACGCAAAAAGATAAAACTAAACGTTAACAGAAGCGTTCAAAATAAAGATTGTTTAAATACATAAGATGATCAGAAATAAAACATCGTAGAGTCAGGCGGCGGCGACGTCCCGGGCTGTTGCGAAGACGTCTCGGGCTGCTGCGAGGACGTCACGGGCTCCTGCGTGCTGGTCCCTATAGTCGGTGGGACACGAGTCTGCATGCCCAGGTGGCGATAGATATCCTGCTGGCCAGCAATCAACCAGTGCATCGCGTCGTCCTGCCGATCACGCCACTGACGCATATCGGTGTCCTGCTGCTGACGCCAGGTGTCCATCTGTTGACGCCACGCACGCATCTCGACAGCCTCCTCGGCAGCCGCACGAACGTCCGCCCTAACATCAGCAGGCAACCTGAGAGAGTGATAAACGCGCGCCAGTATCTGCACATCCTCAGGCTGCTGCTGAGGCATCTCGACGTCCCACAGACCGCCCCCCTCCTGCTCAGCAACAAACTGCAACCCGACCTCCACAGCATCACCTGCAATGGATAACAAATAATAATTAATAAATAATAATAATAATCCAGGATTTTATAAAAAAAAAAAAATTGGACAGAGTTTCCCCTGTTTTCGTGCAAACCGGGCAACACAAGTTGTCTACAAGTTTCCCAAATAATAATAATAATAATAATAATAATAATAATAATAATAATAATAATAATAATAATAATAATAATACCTCCAAGGCCCTGATGTACCAACGGCTCATGCACAAACTCCCCGCCATCCTGAGCAATCAGATAGTGGAAGGCTGGCTGATCCGGCGTCTTCGCCTTCTTCGCTACACAACTCATAGCTTTCATCGTGGGTTGACCTATTAGGCTGAAACAAATAAACAATAACATAAACATTAATAATAATAATAATAATAATAATAATAATAATGACCGAAATACTTGGGCGGTAGTGGCGGAAACTGATTCCGATTAACATAATCGAAATACATCTGGGCATTGCAGCGCTCGGCAATCTTGCTGATGACCCCCCCCCCCCCGCATGCGATGCCTCCCTTCAACGGCTTATGGGGGAAGGCGGCAAAGTACTCGGCCATGCACCGATGCAAGGCAATCGGCCTGCCGGTGAGTATGCAATAGAGGTACATCAGGTCCGTCTTCGTCACCCGCTCGTTACTATTTCTCCATGCCGTTAGGGAATAAGTAATGCAACGGTGAATGTAACGAACTATGGGGTGACGAATGTTAGATGCCCTGTCACACCTCTCCCTGCACAGCATAATAATAGTAATAATAATTAGAACAAAGATATTGATAAATAATAATAATGATGATGATGATGATGATAATAATAATAATAATAATAATAATAATACTTCTGTGTCGGGTTCCCGAACTCTGGACCGCCAATGGTGGGCCACCACGCATACATCACGTCATCAGCAACAGTAGTCACACCTCTAGTGTAGACATCCTGAACATTATCATTAACATTAACATTTCGAATAAGAACAAAAACAAAAATAAAAAGAATAAAAATAAATAATATTAATACCTCTACAAGCTCGTCGGGAGTGTACCACTGGGTGTGCGTAGCCCACTCATCTAGGGAATAACCATACTCAACGCCGAGTATGGAAAACTCGACATCCCGCGGTGGGCGGCCCGACGATCCGGCGCCTGACGATCCTTCGGTGGGGGGCTGAAAGCGAAAGGTGGATAGGAACTCTATCACCAACGGCCGATGGGACGGCACGCAAAAGTCCCCGAGAAACCTGTCCAATGGGCTCCCTTCCGGGATCCACTCTCGGGCAATCGCCTCTGCATCCCCCTAGTGTCCCGAAGCGCGTCCCAAGAAATCCCCCTCGCCTTTTCTATCTTCTTTTTCCTCAACCTCTGAAATCTTGGATTCGGGTAATCGAAGCGTAGAAACTTGCAATGCTCCCAGCCCTGTAAGTCACCCCCTGCCATGGCAGGCGCCCCCTGGACCACGGGCTCATCCTCCTGCTCCTGCTCCTGCTCCTCCTCCTCATTCACGTAGTCCTCGTCTTCATAATCTGCCATAACTGCAAAATCAAAGAATTTATAGTTAGTTAGGCGTTTCTATAATTAAGGCGTTTCAAAAGAAACGCCAAAACTAATATAGCTTTGACGTTTCAAAAGAATCGCCAAAACTATATTAGTTTTGGCGATTCAAAAGAAACACCAAAACTAATATAGTTTTGGCGTTTCAAAAGAATCGCCAAAACTATATTAGTTTTGGCGATTCAAAAGAATCGCCAAAACTAATATTAGTTCTGGCGATTCAAAAGAAACGCCAAAACTAATATAGTTTTGGCGTTTCAAAAGAATCGCCAAAACTATATTAGTTTGGCGATTCAAAAGAAACGCCAAAACTAATATAGTTTTGGCGTTTCAAAAGAATCGACAAAACTATATTAGTTTTGGCGTTTCAAAAGAATCGCCAAAACTAATATAGTTTTGGCGATTCAAAAGAATCGCCAAAACTACCACAACAGCCCACCACCACCACAGCCCACCCACCCCACCCCACCACCACCACCCCACCACCACAGCCCTCCCCACCATCACCACCACCACCACAGCCCACCCACCCCACCACCACAGCCCACCCCACCCCACCATCACCACCACCACCACAGCCCACCCACCCCACCACCACCACCACAGCCCTCCCCACCCCACCACCACCACCACCACCACAGCCCTCCCCACCACCACAGCCCTCCCCACCACCACCACCACCACCACCACAGCCCACCCCACCACCCACCCCACCACCCACCCCACCATAACAGCCCACCACCACCACCACACCCCACCCCACCCCACCACCACAACTATCTAAACAATATAAATATAAATAGAAAGAAAAAACAAAAAGAAAAATAAAATACCGGTTATTCCTTCGGATCTTTGGTGGAGAAGGCAATGGTGGTGGTGGATTAGGGTGGTGGTGGTGGTTGCAGTGGTGGAGAAGGAAGTGGTGGTGGTGGTTTTGGTCGAAGGGGGGCAGAGGGGGGGTTAGGGTTGGGGAAATTGGTTTTTGTTTTGATTTGGGGCAAATGGCTCGTCTGTTTCAGAAAGTTTCATTTTAAAACTGTTTACCTATGGCCCGTAGAGGCCTCTACGGCCCGTAGAGGCCTCTACGGCCCGTAGGTAAACAAAATTTAAAAAAAAACGGTTTGGACGAGGATCGATCTTGGGCTATCAGTTCTCACACACACATACACACTTATAGACACAATTTGGACCATCTGGGCTACCAGTTCGCTGGAATAATATCCAGAAAAATTAAATATAACATATAACTGAAAACCCAATTTTTTTTAAAACAAATCATCGTCTACGGCCCGTAGAGACCTCTACGGGTCGTAGACTCATATTTTTTTTTTAAAAACTACTGATTATATTTATAAACTTTACAAAGTTTTTAAAAACCAAAAACTTTTTGTCTACGGGTCGTATAGGGCTTTACGACCCGTAGACTCAATGGCCTCTACGAGCCATAGATGGTCTCTACGACCTTGTTCCAGAAGCCTACGGGTCGTAGAGGTCTCTACGGCCCGTAGCTAAATACCTTCTATGGCCCATAGAGCCCTCTACGGCCCAGTAGAAGTTTTGTTTTTTTTTTAACTTTTGTTAGTTTTAATTAGGTGGTATAGGTTTTTTTTTATAAAGAACGTTTTCATTTCATATTGTATATGTAAAATATAAAATGAATGTGGTATTCATACTAAAAGCGACAAGAATTACAAGTGAGGCGCGGGTAGACGGGCAACAAGCTGCGCCGCAACCCCTTTTTGAATAGCAAAGCCTACTCTATTAAATATAAAGCTTGTGTCCTTGGCCGCAGGAGAGTTACTCTGCACCACCTTCTGCACTCGATCTAAAAAACGGATTACATCGGGAGCAAGCCCCCCAAATGTGTCAAAAGTGAAGGGCACAAAGACGTGTTGGTTTTCAAGACAGGCAGCTTCATGTTTGTCAACTTTCTTGGATTCAGCCTTTAAGACTGCTTGCCCTGCCACAAACCCCGAATCCCGAAGTCCCACCAAAGGAGACACCCCTGTGAGATCAACGCACGCGTGTTTTCCCTGCGCCCATCCGAACACAAGGACATCCGCTGGTCTTAGGGTGGACCGCCCCTCAAGTGGATCCGTCAAAAAATTAACCGGGGCTTCTTTCCTAGCTGAAATCCCTGCTCTTCGTAAGACGTCCCATAAGACATCCCTGACCAGGTCATGCCTGTATTTAAATCCTGGCAGCTCCTTACAGTGAAGGGCATGCTCCCCAAATTTGTCTAAACATGCCTTTTTGCAAACTGGACACGGCTCATCAACTGGGAACATGGGAATCATGAGTCTATACTTAAGGATAGCCCGATATTCAACAGCCGACATGTGTTGTCCAAGCCCATCGATGGGAAGGGCAGTCAAAAAATCTTGGGCATGCGCTCCTTTAAGGCATTCAAGCACAGCTTTCTGGCGCGGGGACATGGAAAACTTTTCTCCCATGGTTTGAAGGGTTTTACCGGTAAAAGCACTCGCCAAAATATTTTGAGGTTTTTTGGGGGCGGTGTCCTTATCCATAAACCCGCCCAAATCGAAGTCCGGGAGAGAGCTGCGAATGTTGTCCAAGGCAAGCTCATAATCCAAGTCCATCCCCACCAACCCGCTATTCCTTAAGATGTGGTCTTGAAGGTCCCAGGACTGCACCCGAGAGGCCACAAAAGCATAGGCAGACACGTCCTCCGCCGAACAAAGACCAAGCCCTCCCAACCGAATCGGCAAAGACGCTAACCGCCATTGAAAATCCCCAAAGAGCGCCCCTCCACAAACCACAATATCTTCCGCCGCTTCCCGAAGGCCTTTGTCAAAAATGGATACAGCCTCATTGGCCATGGCCGGTGGACATGTCCGAAGGCCAAACAACAGTTTGGCAACGCCCATACATGAACGAAGCAACAAAAGTTCACTTTGGGGGTCCCTCAACTTCTGCAGAGAGAGCATTAGTTCTGTTGCCTTCTTAGCTCTTTTAATGACCAGAGAGCTAATATACCCCTCATCCCGACTGACGGCCCCTCCTAGGAGCTTAACACCTCCCTCTGGTCTCCCTATCTCGCTAGGAAATAAACCAGGCTTCTCTTTCGCTCCATTGCACGATGGCCAAAAAACTTCAGATTTCTTAATATTAAGCGTAAGGCCCAAATTCGGTCCCTCAGCTCGGATGATATCAAAAGCCTTAGCCACTTCTTTGGCCTCTCCAATAATCGTACCATCATCCAGGTACCAAGCATGGAATGGAAGGGAACAACACTCCTCCAGCCGACGAACCAATGGGTGCAGGACAAGCGCAAAAAGAAGCGGCCCTAATGGGTCCCCCTGCTGGACCCCGGTGGATGCCCCCATACAAGTATCACCCACATAAAGCCTAGCAGGTTGAGCATAAAGAAACTGAACCCAAGGGTAAATAGATGGGCAGCGAACGCTCACCTCCCGCAAAAGAATCGTCCTGTCAACTAAGTTGAAGGCATTCGAAAAGTCGACCGTGAGCATGACCATGGACCCTTTATCGTGAAACGCATTCAGAAACCTGTTCGCGCTGTGAAGGATGGCCTCAGCCCCATTGGGAACTCCAACCCCAAATTGATGATCACCCAAGTATGTCGCCATCTCCTTCCCGACTTTACGCATAGCTACTTTAGAGACTAACCTTCGCCAAATTCCCCCAACCGCAATAGGCCTAATCCCATTATCGGGCTTAAGTAACGGGGTCAGGGGGCAGATGCAATAAACTCGGCAAGGCCCTTAGGGCAAAGCCCCCCCAACCAGATGTTAACCACGTCGGTGATAGCCAAGAGCAGATCAGAAGGTGGCGAGGACCCCTGCCCACAAAGTGCATCCAAGATATGTTGAGCTCTAAGGCCATCCCTCCCGCATGACGTCCCTTTCGGAAATGATTTAATATTCCGTAACACACAATCCGCGTCGACCTGAAGGGCACCCTCAGAGGGTAAGACATTAGGCAATGCTGGGGGATCGGTGACAGGGTGTTTATCAATCAGGGCCTTCAAGGTGGAATCCCCAAATGGAGCAACCCCGGAGGAACATAGAACCTTAACTGCGGCTGTGAAATGGCCATCAGCGACCTTTCGCAGACATTGCTTGACATTGCCACCGTTATCAGAGGCAGGCCGAGTGTTGGGCCTGCTCACTAACCCTTCAGCAGATTGCATTAGGAGCGGGAGGGCAAGCTCCTCAATCCCATTGCCGTCTTTCCAAATAGCTAAGGCCCTCATAATACTGCTGCACTGTAATGATTTGCGGTTCCCAGACCGTCGCTCTTGCCTAGAGGATGGTCGTATCACATGTAGAGTGCAACGAGGCAATAACAACAGCTTAACCCAAGCCTCAACAGACCCAGGGGTAGCCACAACTCTACGCAAGGTCCCGGTTAATGCCTGGGCAAACGCCATCCGACAAGAGGATGGAATGCTTTTGACAGTCGCTAACGGCAAAGCGAAAAGTTGTTCCAAAAGGCCAATATCAACAGCCAACCTCCCATCGGGCTCAAGATTATGAACATTTTGTGATACCGATGGGCAGGGCTTGGGGATACCCAAAATGAAATCATCGACACTGTTGGAATTATGGGAGAACTTCGTGACTCCATCTTCGTGGTGACACCCCCTGCTGAGAGCATGCAGGGACATGCATCGCGCACACAACCACTGATCAATACTCCGCAAGGCTTCCCCGACCTCCCCAAAGAGGCTTAGGTCCCTAGAAATTGCATCCCGCAAACCGTTCCTACCGTCGTCCCACCCTAAATGGTCGCGTTTAAGGTGAGCAAGCAACCGGGAGCTGCTTGATATACCGAATTTGCAAGAGTGAAAAAATTTTAAGGGGCACGGGTGTGTTGCATTAGCAATGCAAGGTATGGCCACCAAATTAGGACGCCGACGCTGCCTACGAGAGGAAGGCATGGGTTTAGCTGCGAGAGGCTACATGGAACGTGAAATACGAACTACTGGGGCAGTAACCATTGTTGTTGTTATAATTATTATTATTATTATTATTATTATTATTATTATTATTATTATTATTATTATTAAAAAAGAACACAATTAAAAGGTGGAAACCATAATTTAAATATATGTGGGTTTGGTCAACAAGAAGATGGTAACGGAGGCGAATCTAATTCATGATTTGTTTTATTCAGACACTGCATTCAGCACAAGTTGATTTTTTTAAATTATGTACTTAATAAATCATTATACATTATAAAAACAAATTTACACCGAACTATCAGAAGAATCAGGACAACCAGTTAGGTCAAACCACTCTGGATCTGTTTGAGATAGCCTACGCCCCTCATCAAGACGATCCTTGTATAGTGCTAACCATGGGTTGTGATTTACATCTACCCAACCCGTCCATGCTCCACTCGGATAAGGCATCGGAGCGTCGTCTGCTAGCTTAAGCATGATGAAGTGGTTGCCGTTCACGAAGGCTATCGAAATGACCCGATGTTCTGGCACGCTTTCAGGATGACTATGAATAGGGAAGAATGTGCTCGCTCCAAGAGAACTGAAGAATTGAAGGACCACACCAAATGCCTGAGCAATCAGTAATCCAGTCAAAGGCATCTCCATCCATTTTGAATTGGGTGTATTCCCGACTCCCGTCCAATCTAAGGACGAGTATATGCGGGCGAAACCGTTATCGGCGAATCCGTTCAAAATCTCGTACCAATCCTCATGGTATTGACCCATCATCTCTTCTTTAAGAACGTGGCGGATCAAATCCCAGTCTTCCTCCTCCATATCCAAAGCCAAAGCTACAGATCGGAACCCACAGTTACCGTCTGGCTGAACATTTTGAATATGCGTGACAAACCGTCGATAAAGGGGATCAATCTGATGCTTAAATTGTCTAAGCACAAATTTATATCTGTCACCGCCAAACATTGGGAAATCATGATTAGGGGATGTGTACATATGTATATATGTATGTATGTATGTATGTATGTATGTATGTATGTATGTATGTATGTATGTATGTATGTATGTATGTATGTATGTATGTATGTATGTATGTATGTATGTATGTATGTATTAATAGTTATTTATGTATCTGTCCCCTACTAAGAGTGGATACTTTTTGCTACACATTCTCATTGTATCTCTACCTGGGTCTGATGGCCTACGTCTTCTAACAGGTTCGTCTTCCTACAATGGATAAAAATAAATTATAATAATAATAATAATAATAATACTAACATCTTCTTGCGCATCCTCATGCTGATTTTTTTCTTTGATTTTGTAGTTGGGAGCCCACGAGTATTCTTTTGTACCTCAGGAGGTCGAGTGTCAGTCATACTTGGATTTACCACCGACTTTATTTTTGACAACATATTTCTTTGAACGCGTGGTGATTGAGACAGCAGTGTCTCTTTGATTATTTCCCACTCACTCGCAAGGTCAGGTTCCCTCCATACTACTTTCGGTTCGTAATTCAGTCGTGTCCAGAAGACGTCTATTTCGGACAGCTCTATTTTTATTCCTGTATTCAATAAAATAATAATAATAATAATAATAATAATAATAATAATAATAAAGTAATGGTATTACCTTTATTTATATACGAATCTAATCGACACGCACACGGCAACCTAGAACTCGTGAAAATCTGGTGACCACAACTCATTTTTCGTTTCATCAACTTCTCTATATTTTTTATCTCAGTTATCATCTTCTCGATCGCTGCATGGGAAACTTTACCGAGTAGGTCCTCAAAAATCGGTATGTCATGGTGCACCTTTTTCACAGACAAACTCTCTTCAAACGAGTGGTTTATTGCCCTCTCTTGTGACGTTACCACATCGTCTGCAATCATCACAAGTTTGTGGAGCGAGTTGTTCGGCCCCTTAATCTGCATCTTAAACCGTGAATGCTGGCTCTCAGCTCTGTTGGTCGTATACTGACCAAAGTTGTAGTTTGTGTCTGTCCATGCAGAAACAAACATTTCTTTGTAGTCACGGAGCCAGACCCGGTCTATATATTCAAAAACATCTGTAAAGATAGAACAAAGATATTTGTTAATGTGTGTATGCGTTTTAAACTAAATTAATAAAATATGTACCAGTTCGTTCATCTTGACATAGTCGTCTGTAGAATCGGTCTAACCAGTGCTCATAAAATGCCGGAGATGAATATCTACATAATCGCTTAAAAGATTTCACGAATATTTTCCAATCTTCATCTCCAAAGGCTTGTTTGCAGTGCTTCAGTATATTTCGTTGAATGTGCCACCTGAATGCATAATAATAATAAAAATAATAAAAAAATAAAACTAAATAAATAATAATAATAAAAATAAAAAAAATAATAATAATATGTATACCTGCATAACAACTTCGAAGCTGCTGGAAATACAATGTCGCATGCATTCATCAAGGCTTTCTCACAATCAGTTACTATAGCACGGGGCTCCGTACTATCTTCTAGCAACTCTTTAAGCCTTTGTAGAACCCACAGGTAGTTATCCTTTTTTTCACGGGAGATGAATGCATGGGCGACACAAAACGACTTGGATGTTGATGTCATACCTACAACTTGAACAAACGGAAGTTTATACTCGTTCGTTTTGTAGGTCGCATCAATCATCAACACATGCGGGAATGCACGCCATAACCTGTGCGAGGTGGGATGGACAAACAAAATATCCTCGATCGCATTTGTCGAGGCATTCCTCCGGGTGAAGTAAACAAAATTTTTTTCCACCAATGTGGCTTCGAGTACCTGCATAGCAATAATAATAATTAAAAAATAATAATAAAGAAGTAATAATAATAATAATAATAATAATAATAATAATAATAAGAGATAATAATACCTGCATTTGAGTCTTGCCGCCGTATAACAAATGCTTAACCTTGGTTATTGTGTTATGTATGTCTCTTAAGATGCAGGGACTATCCGGGTTTTGTTTTCTAACGGCCGAATGTATGTCTACTGGCGTAACATTTTGAAAATAAAGTGTATCCACCAATTTTAACTCGCTCGGACCCAGCCTCCTAGCATACGCATGACCCTCGATGTGTTGGAAAGGTTTGTGATTATGTGTTTGGTTCTGGACCTCCAAAATATAACCATCGTGGCCGGAGTGGTATCTCCCTATTAGTTCAAACGGGCAATTACATTTTTTACTGCCCGTCTTTCAAACCGTGGCTACACTATGATGTACGCCACTACGGTCACATCGTATCCATGCCGTCGTTACCCTCCTATTCGGCCCCCTGCCTTCCGAAACAGTACGTGAGTATACGGTAATGTAACCATTTTTTTTTTGCCCTTTGATAAACCCACTCTGTCAGGTCTTTAAGAGACCCGAATACCTGCAAAATTTATTTACGATTTCAAATAGCAACTAATATATACGAGTTCAAATCTCACAAACCCTACGAGTTCAAATAACAACTAATATATACGAGTTCAAATCTCACAAACCCTACGAGTTCAAATAACAACTAATATATACGAGTTCAAAACTCACAAACCCTAAAACAAATTTAGGTACAGGACTAAATATACGAGTCTAAATATACACGGGTCTAAATTATAAACAAGTGCAAATACATAAACACACCTGATTCATTTCGTACGAAACATCCGGGACAAGTTCCTCGCCACCGTTATCACCTCCCTCGTGCGAATGATAAGTCCCGTATTCGTACTGTGGATGACTTGGCGGAGGCAAGTAAAATGACCCCGGTTCTTCTACGTACTCCTGGTTCAAATCGGGCAGCAGGTTCAAATCGGGTAGTGCATTCCCGTCACCACAGCGAACAACGGATCTAACCTCCTCCTCACCATGTTCCACCACGGCTCCGAAAAGGCTTTCCGAGACGTGAGATAGGCTAAACGAATGCTCCCATTCATCCCAAATATTACCGTAGTGACCCGAAGACATCGTGGTAGCTTGGTTTTGGTCGGATTTTTTGTGCACCCGTGTTTTTTATTTTGTTTCGTATACTGAAGAAAGAAGACAAGGCAGAAGAATATATCTGGACCTCTACGAGCCGTAGAGGCCTCTACAGCCCGTAGAGGGTTTAATGCTCCCAACAACCAGCTTTTCTATGGGCCGTATAGGCCTCTACGGCCCGTAGAGGGTTTGCTTTTTCAGACTGACACACTGAATGTCAGACTGTTCATTCAATGACCTCGTACCTCGTATGGCCTACGGGCCGTAAAGACCTCTACGGCTCGTGTAGGGTTTAAATGCACTCCACCAAACCACCTCTACGGGCCGTAGAGGGTGTTCGCATTTATTACACTGACACCCTCTACGGCCCGTAGAGACCTCTACAGCCTGTAGAGGGCTGTGCGAACTTACTTTTTGTTATTGTGTAAATAACATACCTCAAAAAAAAACTCCAAAAACCATAAATACACAGCTAATTTTATGTGTGAACTTTTTTTTTAAAGGTGAATTTCTATGTGCTGGCAGAGATCATCACAACCCCACTAAATGAATAATTTTAATAGTTGATAAAATAAACAAATTCCTTATTTAATTTAATGTTGGGATAAATTTGAGAGATTAAGAGGGTGTTTGGGATTGCGTTTTGAATCAGATTTTTAGATTATTGCGTTTTGAAAACGCAAATAATCAGTATTTAGTGTTTGGATTGTGTTTTGAAAACGCAGATAATCAGTTTTTTAGGCTATCAAAACGCAATAATCTATAAGCAGCTCCACCCCTGCTTTTCCAAAACGCATAATCTATTTTGAATAATCAATCCCAAACACCCCTAAGTCTTAGATCAAAATTGCAAATTGAAGAAGATACAAAAATGAGTTTCATCCCTTTGTCAATTCACAACTCTACAAAGACTTGGGATTTCTATGTGTATGCATATATTGAACAAGTTTATACCAAAAGATTTTTACAATATTTGTTCAAACATATGAATTACACCCTTTGGATATTCTTTTATTTACAAATGTAAAAACTCTTCAACTATGTATTAAGCTCAGTGTAGTTGTCTAACGCCGAACACCCCAAGCCAAGGTGGCTCCACTATTGGGCATGAATGGGCGCCAAACACTGCAGGATGGGTGTGAAGAGTTGGGTGTCAGCCTGCTAACACTTGAAGGTTTGGTTGGTCGACATATTGGCGGTGGCACCCAAGGCATGGTTTCACTACACTCAATCTTATATGAGGTCAATGACCTCAACTACAGGGGCGAAGGATTGGAGGGGCCATGGGTGCCTAGCCTCACTGTATTTCGCTCGAAAATTTTATACGTATTGAGGCTTCATTTTTCAATAGTGATATTCATTGTTTCAGTTGTGAAAGTCACAATTTTAAAATACATAACCATTTATAAACAACTCTCAAATACAATATACTACAATTTGGAAGAGAACCTATTAATACATGCATACACACTCACAAATCCATATTAAACTATCAAATTGGTTAGTTTCACAATAATTAAGTTATAAGATAATTTTGAATACCCCTTATTCTTTAAACAGTATTTTACCTAAAGAATAAATATGTGATCATATTAGTTATTTAAGCTCTTCCGTTACATGAAGCCAGTAAATGAATAGAACGTTTATAACTGTTTGTGAACTTGTTTGATGGAAAATGTATTTATGTTCGTTTATTTAATAAACGAACAAAAATGAACAATTTCTTTTCATTTAATTAAATGAACGAACATGAAAACACACTTTGTTCGTTCATTTATGCTCGTGAACGTCCGTTTATGTTTGTTCATTTACGTTTGTTAATTTATGTTCATTTAGGTTTGTTCGTTTATGTTCGTTTAAATCTTACCACTACTACAAAAACAGGCATTTGCTACGTCAAAATCCGTAGCTAATCCATAGCAAATACCCATATTGCTACGGATTTGCTATGGATTTGGTCCGTAGCTACAAGTCTCGTCGCTAATTTATTTGCTACAAACTTTAGCTACGGAAATTATATTTGCAACGGGTTTTGCTATCAAATGGGAAGTAGCTATTTTAGCCACTTATTTGGTATGAAAAAGGTTTGCTACGGTATTTTTGCTATGAATTTTTAGCTACGAAGGTATTTAGCTACGGAATTTTGCCACCTCTTTTTAGCTACGAAACTTTTTGTTGCTATGAATGTTAGCTATAGATTTTTTCTACGTTTTTGCTATCAATGTTGCTACAGAATTTAGTATCGAATTTGCTATGGTTTCACTATGAAAATTTGCTACCTTTTGTATTTTGTTTTGCTATGGATGTTAACTATGGAAATTTGCTACGTTTTTTCTATCGGTTCTAATTCGGAACATAGCTACGAATTCGCTACTATTTGGCTACGAAAATTTGGTAGCTTTTGCTACCGATTTTGCTAGGATTTTGAAAGGTTTCCACAACAGTTTAGCTACGTATTTTGCCTAGACTTTTTTTTTAAAAAAAAATGCTTTTTTTAATTGTTTTCATTTTTCCCCTGTAAACATTACCAAAGATAAAACTCAAACCAAATAGCATAATAATTCAAACATAACTAAATGTAATACGATAAAGATCCAAATTATCCAATAGCAAACATGATAAAGATCCAAATTATCCAAAAGCAAACACGATAAAGATCCAAACACGATAAGTTTCAACATATCTTAAGTTGGTGGCGGCTTTGGTGGCGGGCTTTGTGACAACATTTGAATTTTTTTCATTCATCTTAGCGTATAACCTCGCACTGTCTTCGATTTTCTCCATCATAGCATGTTTCTCTATTTTATCTTGTTCCAACTCCGCTATTTTTTCCTTCAACTGTTGCACCTTTAACATTCAAAGCAAAAATGACTTATTAATATCCATTATGACACCTAACAAAATATGACACAATATAACAAGTTATAACCAAATATAACTTAACAGAAGACATTACACCCAAATATAACAAGTTATAACTAAATATAACTTAACAGAAGGCAAGGAAAAGGCTTAATCAAATTCTCGTTGAGATTGTCCGCGAAAGAAAGCAAAATAAGCTATCAGCAAACAATCTCTTAGGTTATCTCTTGAACTTCAGGGATGAAAAAGGAAACACATTAAGTGAAGAAACGATTGCAGATAAGATCATTTGTGTACTGTTTGCAGCTCAAGATACAACTAGTGTTCACACTTGGATACTTAAATATCTAAGTGATGACCCTAAACTTCTAGTTGCTGTTAAGGTGTCATAATTATTATATAACTATGCAGGGTCGGCTCAATGTTTTTCGGGGCCTAAAGCGAAAAAAAAAATTGGGGCCTTTTTTCCGAATCAAGTGCTCAGTAATTAAGGTATAAACTAGCGCTTAACAACATCAACAATCATGTATTCAACTGTTATGCTATAAAACTAATGTTTAACAACATCAATAGAATCAAGCAAATTAGGCGATACCAGGCATAATAAACATAGATAAACTAAGTTCTAACAACTATAGGCCTATAGCTCTACCAAAGGCAATAAACTAAAAGAATGATCAGCTAAGCAGCCTAACAAAATAATCAACATAAATTTAGAATAACTAGTTGTATTTTGTAGCGCGCAACGCTGGCAATGTGGTATTCAACACACATTTGCAAAAGGCTTCCATACAAACTAAAAAAGTGAGCATAAGACATAAATGGGTAAGAAAGCAAGTCATCTTATAACAGTAGAAAATGCGAGAAATAAGCTACCAAATAACTGGAATCTGACAAACGCTATATAACCCAAAGATTAAACCCAAGCAACATAGTAGCATAACAACAATTCCAAAACACAGAACATAAGTGAAACGTCAAACCAAGATAACATATACAGGTAGCAGCAAACAAATATTTCAAAGGAAAAGAAAAGTTTTTTATACAAAACAACAGCAGATCAAAGATGAAAGTAATGTCTG
The DNA here is from genome assembly GCA_030844895.1 of Ambrosia x helenae. Classification (NCBI taxonomy): domain Eukaryota; kingdom Viridiplantae; phylum Streptophyta; class Magnoliopsida; order Asterales; family Asteraceae; genus Ambrosia; species Ambrosia x helenae. The sequence continues at coordinate 104,268,065 of CM061228.1, read as the reverse complement.
TTTCTTAGATTCCAATTATTTGGTAAACAATAAAGGACCAGAAAAACTATTGATACAAAACAACAATAGGTAGAAAAAGGAAGCAAACCAACATGTAAAGAAACAAAGCAAGGCATCTGATAACAATGAAGCATAGGACAAATATTTCACCAATTAATTGGAATGTAAGAAACACTATATAACCCATACATTAAACCTGCATAACATAGTTGCATTTTGATGTAGCTGAAGTCAGAAAAGGTTCAGATAGTGTCTGAATCCCAGGCACACGAATCACAAAATCAAACATCACGTATCACAAATCAGCAAATCAAACATCACGTCAGGCTTCCAATACACGAAGCTAACAAAGTAGTCATTTACAGATCGACAGGGAAAATAACATAGCCGTAACTAAACATATGAACAATTCAGAAATAAGGAAGCTGTAAAAGATCCACAGAGAAGATAACAGAGTCGTAACGAAGCATATGAACAATTCAGAAAGCAGCACAACAACGATGATAAGAAAGATGTAAACATTCAATCGAGCAAGTGAGCAGTTAAAAAGGAGGGTACCAAGTTAGGGTGCTAAAGAAAGAAAGGTCAGAAGAGACAAAGAGGAGGCAAATAGAGAAAGAAAACAACTATAAAAAAAGATAATAATGAGGCCACGACACAAATTAAAAGGCACGTGTCAATAGGGAAAAACAAGGGAAATGGTATGTGAGGGGAATCGAATAGCAAACCAGCCAGCTAAGAAAGCAAAACACAAACCAAGATGCCAAAGGAGATGATGATTAAAAAGCTGGAAAAGCATCTATATAAAACCACAAAAAGCGAGAGGAGGGAACAGGAAATCACTGTTCAAAGTACACATCTATAAATATTAGTTAATTAATAATAAATAACCACATAATAGTAATCAACTAACAAAATACATAACAATCGTGAATAATCAAATATAATAAAACATATTCTAGAAGTCGTTGCAGCGCTTCCCATTCAATAAGTTGTTACCGGAGGAATACACACCTTCTATGGTCTAATTCAATAAATTCTTCTTATTACATTTAATTTGCATTGCTTACTGGTGCATAGCCATAAGTTCTATATTTCGACAAGATCATCGTGACAACTGACAAGAAATAAAATTGTAATACTTTTAACATAAAGTTGCATACTTGCAAAATTTATCAGCTTGAATAAAACATCAACAACAATCCAAACACATAACCTATATATATATACCGAATTTCCATTCAAGTGCTAATAGTTTATCTTGGATTCTATTCAAATCCACATTATTTCATGTGGACTAACAACAAATAATAAACATATTGTTGGTGAATAAATACCAAAAAGGCTCACCTTACGCTGGTTACGGGTGTTGACGGATCTACATATAGTTGAATTGTAGACAAATACGGCACATAATATTGCACAAATACGACATAAACCGATAATGAATACATTATCAACTTTTTTACTAAAAGAGAATACGAACCTCATCACTATCACTTCTCCCAGGTGGATATGAATTATGGGTACTCGGAATTGACGGTGCACCTGTCAGCACGACATACGGGTCTGCAATGTTACCAGTCCCATACAATCTACCCTTGTTTTTTGCCTCCAGCAGTTTGTGACCACAAATCCATATCAATTTCAGGGTGTAAGCTAGTATCTTCTACATATTTATTGATAATGTATTCATTGTATGTGCTCTGTGATGGGAACATAAAACAATTAGTACTTAAACATCATCTAATTAAGTTGTAAAAACATACATTTACAAAGTGACAAGACTTACATAAGCTTCACCCGCCCTCGTGTCAACCCAAGTCACATTATGTTCTTGAATGCTCTCTTCAACACCATTAACTTCTCCTGAACCGTTCTTTAGTGACCTGCTACACCCCGCCAATAGATCTAGGGGCCTGGACCCTTTCTTTGCGTGTGTCTGTAACCAGAACTCGCCAAACTTGACAGGTCGCTTTAGTGTCTTCTCCTACATCAAAAACCAGTATTACATTCGATTAGAAGCCTACCCATAGGCAACTACTAGTTATTTCCTACACATTACCTAGTAAACAAATATCATTCTTGAACTTATTGAAAAAATCAGTAAGAATAATTTTTTAAAAAACAAAAAAACAATGTGTTTGATAGATAGTGCCTGCCTATACACAGGATGTTACCTAACATAGGAACCTGTGAACCTCTTCAATAAATATGAATCTGACCCAGTGTGTATATATGATATATATGGGTATATATATGCATATGTAAAAATATGACAAATTAACATTTCTTACCATGTTTTTTCTAACCGTTACAAAACTCTTTGAGCCAAGCGTATGCCTACCACCTATTGCTTTCCTTCTGTTTTCGCTGTTTTGAGAAGACTTCCCTTTCCAAGATTCGGCATTCCAAGCCTCAACTAATGTTCCCTAGGAATCTTGACTAATCCATGGTGGCTTATATGGAAGAATGCGGGTCATGTCGTTCCCAACTACTATATTTTCTTGACTTGCAAGCTTCTTTGCTTCATCCCGAGCCCTCTTCAACAAATCAGGAAACATTCCCTTAATGCACCTCTCCCAGCAAAAGTGAATTACAGATTTCTGATCATCTTTTCATTGATAGTATTGCTACATAAAACACATATTAATAGCATGTATATTATTTATTGAGTAATGTGCGTTATCATTTACAAATGTGTCGTAAGTATAGACCTCAAAACGCTCAAACATGCGTTCGCGATGATTGGATGGAACATCTTTCCATCCTTGCCACGGACCCGACCACATGGCCTTCAAAATGGAACCGATGGTCCGGGAAACTGGATTATGAATATTAAATCTACAAATGGGATACAATGTACCATAAGTTAGCAATAGTAGTAATTTTATATTAACCTATAAAGAGAGTATTAACATATGTACACTTACTCATCATCTTCAACCCAAATCCAAGTGCGATTTTCGGGTGTAGGTAGTGAGCTGGGACAACCGGTCCACGCCCGACAGTAATGACCTCTCATCAACTTCATTATCATTGGGCTCATCTGCCAACTAATTTGCTTCTGGAGCTTGTCTACCACCATTCTCTAAACCACGGTTACAGTTACTTTGCCCGCTACCTCGACCACCCCTTGGACCCCTACCGCCTCCCTGACTCCTACCACGTCCAGCTGAACTGCGTGCCATATTTTCTACAACAAAAACAAACCAATTAATATTCACAAGAATTGTTATATAAGAATCGGTAAAAAAATCAATAATACCCATCCAGATCTTATTTTTATAGTCTGGACAGTCCTAAACTAGCCATTGGATCAGAAATGAGAGAAACAATCTGTGGATTCTTTGCAGTGGATATCAAAGTTAGTTTCTATACATTGCTTCTTGTCATCATAATTATTATAATCAAGCATAGTAAGATCCTATTGCAAAATCAAAGTCCAGATGTCCTTTTGGAAAAATTCATTATTCAGTACAACTTATTTGGGTTTTTTTCATAATTCCTAACTTTACATTAAAATGTGAGGTGTTTTTTACAATAAATTTAGTTCTAGTATGAAATAAACACAAGAAATCATCAATATGCTCAATATATCATATAAATTTCTTATTGTTTGTTAAGTCACGTATCTCTTTTCGACATCACAATTTGACCAGCCAAGATACTAGGCACGTAACCTATACTTTTTACCCCTTTCCAAGTTTGGACTTCTAATTCAGAAGGAGCATATAAGTTACGGAAAAAAACAAACACTACTTATCATAACCTACACATTGATATTTTTAATCAAGAGGTTGTGCAAAGGTCTCACTATTGGGTCTCAAAATTCCAATTATGGTAACCAATTCTAGAATCAAATAGATCATACTAAAGTAATTTGAGCATCTACAAAATCGAAACGTATCATACAAAGTGAATAAAAACAAGTAATCAACGAAATTGAATCTTACTTGTAGGTTTGTGCCAGAGGCTTCTTCAAAACTGTTCCCAGGCAAAACAGAGATTTCGAGATTTAAACAGGTTATGACATGCGAATGTCGAGGGATATGCATAGTGCGTAGAGAGGATGTGAGGGGAAGAAGGAAGGTTGGCTGTGAACGTGGCTGACCTGATCGTGTGTTGTTGTAACTGTTTGGGGGTGGGATGAAGAAAATTAGGGGTTTTTTTTTGGAACTGTATAATACTCTAGTTTAAAGATGGCCTGATCGTGTGTTTTACTTTCACAATTTTTTTGGATTGGCTTTACTTCACACTTCATTTTAGAGTTCTTAATTTTAGAAAATTAAAATAATTCTAATTCTTACTTGATTTGTAGAAAATAAAAATAAGCTAGACTATAATTAGGGGTGCAAACGAGCCGAGCTGCTCGCGAGTTACTCGAGCTCGGCTCGGTAAAAAGCTAGAAACGAATCAAGTCTTATCGAGCTCGAGCTGAGCTTGAGCCAAACACAAAGCTCGTTTATTTATCGAACCCTAGCTCGAGCCTGGCATGGGAAGCTCGTTAAGCTCGTCGAGCCTTATCGAGCCTAGTCTAATATTAGTTTTTTTAAATATTTAATAATTTTTACCATTCATTTAAAGTTGTTTAGTAAACGAGCCCGAGTTCGAGCTTCACTTATCGAGCTCACGAGCCTAAACGAACTATTATTTATATAATTTTTATTCAATGTATTAACAAATTGATAATAAATTAGTCGAGCTTGAGCTTGGCAAATTGTCAACGAGCTGAGCTCGAGCTCTTATAAGTCAATCAAGCTCGAGCTCGATCAAGCTCGAGCTCGAGCCTGGTCAAGCTCGGACTCGACTCGTTTGCACCCCTTTAATTAGTGACATATGAAAACACATTAGAGCAATATTACGTAAAAGGAACATTGTAAAAGTTTAAAACAATTTTGTAGGAGCTTGTATTAAACAACGAGCATATATATCTTACAATTGTTGTCATTGTTATTTTTTTTGTTTTACAATTATTATGTACAACCTATATTATTACTATATGATGAGGGGTGTAAACTAGTGGAGCCGAGCCCAAGCTCGTTTAGGCTCGAACTCGGCTCATTTTAACCACAGAGGACCCAAGCTCGAAATCGGCTATTTATAAATATATTGTTTATATATAATGTGATATATATATAGGGGCCAGTTCAAATACAAAGTAATGAAAACGTGCGAAGTGTGGAAGTGCATGATAATTACGTAATACTTTCATGAACATACAACAACATTTTTGTACATGATAATTACGTAATGATAATTACGTAATGCTTTCACGAACATACAAAAACATTACGTAATTATCATGTACTAGTAGTGATTCTGTCTATGGTACGTAATTTTGTTACGTAATTTTAGTTATGAACTAGTAATGAATCTGTCTATGGTACGTAATTTTGTATGTTACGTTTTTAGGGGTATGGAAGATTGTTATGTAAAGTTTTGAATGATTTTGTTTATGAAACATGATTTTGGTAATGAAACTATAATGATTATGTATATAATGGAACTATAATGATTTATGTATGTGTTACGTAATTTTGCTAATGAAGTAGTAGTGATTCTGTCTATGTTACGTAATTATGCATGTAACGTGACTTCGCACACTTCGCACGTTTTTGTTACTTTTCACAATAACCGCCCCTATATATAATATATATATATATATTGTTTAACATTTTTTATCATAGTTTTACATATAATAAAAGTTAATATATAAATATAATTAATATAATTATATAAAGTAAAGCTGGTTAAGGCTTGACAGGGGCGGAGGTAGCTACATAGCAGGGGTAGCATCCGTTACCCCTCAACTTGTATGGCAACGGACATATACACCTCATTAGGTCTATACTAGGTGTATAGGTCCCACGTATATACCTCGTATAGGCCTATACTGGCCGCATAGGCATCATACAAATTGATATGTGTAGTATAGATCCCGTATAGATCTTGTATAGGTTTATAGGCTATACTATAAGATAATACCATTGATATTAAGATACACCTCATAGCATAAACAAATAAAATCAACAAAACAAAAAATGTTATGCAATTAAAAAAACGATCGTAATAAATCTAGAAAGATGAGAGCTTTTTTTGAACTATCAAATCCATTCAAAAAAACGCGGGAGTCCTCAAAGAAAGGACCACATCGGAAAACCAAGCCCAACTACACCATATACAAGGGGTTTTTAATCCCATCTTTTCATACAATAGACTTATACCTAGATCTATTCCGAATCCAAAAGAAAGCCAATGATTTAATACTCGCGACTATCTCTACAACTTTGATGGACCTATCTTGGAAGATTTTGTCATTTCATGCCTTCCACAAACACCACATGGCCACCATAATTATGCCTCGAACAACTTTTTTTCCTTTACCTGAAGTTGCAGCACTGCTAGATAACATCAGTAAATCTCAGACCTTGAAAGTAAATATTGGGTTGAGCTTACACCAAGCAAGTATTTGGTCATAGTTCGGGAACGAAACTTTCAAATGTTCATCAAATGACCATACGGCTTCGTGAAGCTCTTGACAGTTGAGTAATATATAAGTATGAGCCTTGTGTTTGTCTTTGTCAGATAGAACCCTCTAAGGAAGTAAACCTTCCCACCTCAAACCAGCTAGGCTGGAGATCATTGGCTACCTATTCTTAGTTATATTAATGAATTAACAAATCCTACTAATTTAGTAAAACCTTGACTATATAAATCATCAAATGAAACGTTTAAGATTTAGTGAATTATGCCCTGTGACGAAGCTTTAGAATTTGGATCGGGGGGTCGGAAGTTAGCGGTCATAGGACAAGAACTAATTATTTTCCTGTAACTATGGTTCGGGTCGGTGATTCGATTTGGGTCGAGTCAAACATTAAATACAATAAATAAATATCAAATTTATAAGATCGTTTAACAAACAATTTAATAAAGACATTAAAACATTAAAAAGGTGACAAATTGTTGGTACCTGGATGAAGAATTACAGTTCAGCTCGCCGACCTTTAAAATTTTTGAATTCTTCAATTATGGATAGGGTTGCAAACGAGCCGAGCTAAGCTGGAGCTCGACCAGGCTCGAGCTTGAAAAACTTATGAGAGCTCGCACTCGGCTTGTTTACTATCTATTAGTTAATATTTTAAATAAAAATATTATAAATAATAGGCTCGGAGCTCGATAAATGAAGTTTGGCTCGGGCTCGTTTAGTAAACGAGCTTTGTTTTAAGCTCAAGCTCGGGCTCGATAAGGCTTGGCTCGGCTTGTTTCGAGCTTTTTGCCAAGCCTAGCTCGAGTAGCTAAGAGATAACAACTCTATCGCTTGCTCATTGAATCTTCTATCCTGCTCATGTAGTTGTTGGGATTAGGACTTTAGGATTTGGGCTTTACATTTACTTTATTTTTGGTTAAAGTTTTGGTTTATATAACTATTTTTTTTAAAAAAAATGGGAGTCGAAACCCTATATACCAAAAAAATTCCATACAAAGACTATATATTAAAAACTTCTGAGCAAAAATTCGGAGGGGGGGGGGGGTCGGCTGCCCCTCCCCGTCCCTTGAATGCTACGAGTTCTATTTATCTTTTCTAGTTAATTTCTAAATAATTTATTTTTATGGTTTTGCTACGGATTTTGCTATCGATTTTGGATAAGTTATTTTGTTATATTTATTTCATTAATTTTGCTACGGATTTGCTATGGATTTTGCTACCAATTTCATTTGCTACGAAATTCTCGTAGCTAAATTGTAGCAAAATTAATTCATAGCTAATTCGTAGCAAAATTAGCAACCGATTTGTTTCATAGCAAATTTCTAGACCTATGTTGGGATAGGCATGTATATATTTTGTCACTTTTGCTACAAATTTTGCTACCATTTTTATTAAATTATATTTTAAGTATTTGTTTTGACATTTTTTGCAACAGATTTTGCTACAAGTTTTCTAGGAATTTTATATAACTATTTTTAAATACTTATATTCTCGACTTTGCTACAGATTTTGCTACGAGTTCTAATTATATTTTCTAGTTAATTTCTAAATAATTTATTTTTATGGTTTTGCTACGGATTTTGCTACCGATTTTAGATAAGTTATTTTGTTATATTTATTTCATTAACTTTGCTACGGATTTGCTATGGATTTTGCTACCAATTTCATTTGCTACGAAATTTTCGTAGCTAAATTGTAGCAAAATGAATTCATAGCTAATTCGTAGCTAATTCGTAGCTAATTCGTAGCAACATTAGCGACCGATTTGTTTCATAGCAAACTTTCCTTGCAAATGCCTGTTTTTGTAGTAGTGTACTAAAAACATAAGTAGTTATATTTATATAAAAGCAAGCATAAACATAAAAAGGCTTTCTAATTAGTTTTTGGCTACTTATATAAACATAACTAAGTAGTAATTGTGCTTGTTGGTAATAAAAATTCGCTTTACAATGGAACTTATTACAATTAATCACCAGTGTACATATAAAACCTACTTTATGTTCGTTATCTTTGTTTACGTTTGATCAATTTTGTTCGTTTGTGTTAGTTTATGTTTGTTTAGTTTTGTTCATTTCTGTTCGTTTATGTATGTATGTTAAGTTATGTTCTTTTAAGTTTGTTTGTTTATATTCTTTTATGTTCGTGAATTATTCGTTTAGTTTAAACGAACAAACATAAACGAATACATGCATGCCCATTTTCTTAATAAACGAACATGAACAAAAAAAATGTGTTAAATTACATGTCCATGTTCATGTTCATATTCGTTCGATTCATTTACCGGCCTAATAACAAGTTCCTATGCAATCAGTGTTAAGTAATTAGGGTGTTTCTTTAAGCATATTTAACAACCAATCCATCAAATTACCATTTAGGTTAAATTCTAGCAAAACTCATTATTTTCACAAAACCAATCTTTTTGCAATTATCCATGGACTGATTCAAATGTACTTCTATGGTGATTCTAACTCCGACCAATTGGTGATGCCTTACCAAACTTTTGCATAAAATTCCACTATAAATTTGGTTAAAAGACACCAAGAATTATTATGAGTAAATTCCACCAAGAATTATTATGACAAAATTCTTAATTAAGCTACACATATCAACATCAAAGGGTTAAATCCATTAGAACTCAAGGAATGAAGATGAGAATTGGGTTGCAAATGTGGCTTACCACTAGTTGTTCTTAAACTCTAGTTGATGGAGAATGATATAAGTGAGCTAAAATAAGCTTCCAAATTCTAAATCTCTACTTGATTTCATCATAGAGTTGTTTGGTACACACACAATAACATATAACACATTTTGAGGGTGTTTGGGATTGAGTTTCAAAACAACTTACTGACTTATTGGTTTTTTTAAGAAGCCAATAAGTCAATAAGCTGTTTGTGTAACCCAAAATCACTTTCTGTTTTGACTTTTGATTTTTTGCTTTTAAGGGTTGAAAAACTGTTTTTGAGAAGTTAAAAATCCTAGCTTTCGGCTTTTGGAAAAAAAAAATTACGAATCTACCACCCATACAACCAATATTCACAATAAGTTAAGCGAAACACTTAAAAATAAAACAATCTATTGACTTTTTGATGTTTTTCATCCCAAAAGCTAATCCAAACGCTTTTTTTAAAACTCCTTTTCAAAAAGTCATAAGCCAATAAGCACTTCTGACCAAAAGCACTTTTGCATTTCCAAACTCAATCCCAAACACCCGTATGTTTTTCTTTTCAGTGTTTAAGAAACAAGACCCGGCGTCCAAAGAAATAACTTTTCTCAAATGGCAAAAATAGTCCAAACCATTTATTTGGCCTATACACACAAATGTTGAATATTAACACTTTTGAATTTTGACTTCAATTTTATAACATTTTAGTCCAGTTTCGCAATAATTAAATTTCAAATCTTGTCTATACATTATAACATCTATATCTATATCGATATCTATATCTATATCTATATCTATATCTATATCTATATCTATATCTATATCTATATATATAAATAAACCAAAGCATTTTTGATGACATGGCACTCAAGGAGGCATTCTCCCCCTTGAGTGTGCCATGTGTCATCCTAGGTGTCAAGTGGTATACAATTCGTATACATGTATTGAATCTGCGTTGAAATTCATTGTTTTGTTTGTTTGTTTTTGTGCAGAGTCTGTTTTCGGGCCTTTACTTGGATGGGATTTCGTCAGACTCTTATCAAGTTAAGATTGTATTATGATTTTGATAGTATGTGATTAGTTAGGTGTATATATTTCTCCTTGTCTTAACTGATTCTTAATTTTTAATTTCTCAACCCCGGGACGGTCCTGGGGTATAAACTAGTTGAAACATAAAATAAAACATTTACAGTATAATGAATTGTGGTGGTGGTACTTCAACATCTTTTAATCCAACACCACAATTTAGACTCCCAATATTGGTTCTTGATCTCACATGGTGTTTCCATTGGTTTAACTTGGTTGATATTTGTTTTTCGAAGTCTCCATGGCAATGAGCTCTTCCAAGGCTGCAAATGAATCAACACGAACAAATGTTCGCAAACACGTTACCAAATATTCATGACAGAATTAAACGAGCAGGACCTCTGTTCATATCTGTTCATTTAATTAACCTAATGAAATTTGTTGTTCATGTATATAGTAAACAAACGAACTTAAACGAAATTACCGTTAAATGATTCACGAATTATCCGTTGAATGTTCAGTTTGCTTGTAGCCCTAGCTCTTTCACATTGTTGGGCTTGCCATCAGCCATGGTATTTTTTAACGGTTGCCATATACCATAGTTCAGCTTGACATCAATCATAGTATTTTCTAACGGTTGATATGTTGACCCATCAATAAAAAAATGTCCTAAGTACTTCATATGATATACTTTATGTATTAAAGTGAGCTACTCTTAGGTCTTAGGGTGTACTTTAATATTTATGACGTTAAAGGTGACATGGCATGTTAACCGATATTGCATAACACTCCCTCCTTGTGTTAAATGGGTTATTTGTATGTTAACATGTTAACCGGATGTTAAGGGATTTATTTGTTTTTTTTTTTCTTCTTTAACCAAAAACCACTAAAAATAGTGCTAGATTGAGTTAACCATGTTAAACATTTTTTAGATTGAATTGAAGTGAAATAGGGAAAAAAGTGTTTGCTTTATTTCCATCAAGTATTTTTTTTTTTTTTTTTTTTTTTTTGAACAATCAAAACGGGACTTTTATTCATAAACAGAACACCGCCACAATAATCACCCAGGCACATTTAGCAAGTAGTTACCTAGGCCAATACAATACCCACAATAATAAAAACAACGAAACTATGGTACAATACAATCTAAAACAAATAATTAACCTACAACTGAGACATCGACCCAATTCTTCTTTGTTTTCTTATCTTTTTCAGCCATTATCAAACACCGCATATTCCCACCAATACGCTTTCTCTAGGGCTGGAATGTTTCCTCTTTTTATCAACCACCAAAAGGATTCAACTTTGACCTCTTCAATCATTAGCGTAGTCGCTTTGTTAGCATCGTTAAATACTTTATCATTCCCCCCCCCCCCACCATAGTTTCCATACTCCTAGTAAGTAAACCGCATACATCACCTTTGCTTCTTTCGCTGGTCTGTTCAGATTCCAACACAATTGAATGATTTGATTAAGAGATGAGAAAGGTGCCATATCCGGTATCTTTAACCATTTGTTGATGTTCCACCACAACGCCCTGGCCCAAACACAATTAACGAATATGTGGTCGACGGTTTCCAACTCCAATCCGCATCTTTTGCATAATCCATCCCCAATCGGTACGCCTCTGAACGCCAAGTTTTCTGCTGTCGGGATCTTATTCTCCAACGCTCGCCAAACGAACCAGTTAACTTTTGGTGTAGTGATTCTGCTCCAAACGAATAGATGTTGATTTTGCACCGTAGGACCGGACCTGCTGAGCTCCACTCTGACCTGTTTAAATTCATACCTGACATCATGCGACTCCCATTTCCAGACATCAGCAGTGCTGCTCATCGGCTGTTCATACACCAACAGCCACAACCTTTGCGCCGCAGCCAGTTCAGTTGCTGAAGACGACAATCTACACCAAGGAATATCCCACCAGGTAATATTATTCAGTTTTTTATAGCAGTCCACGACCTTTACATCCTTCACACGACTCAACTCAAACAAATCCAGATATGAATCCATTAGTCTGCCACCTTTGCATCATCGGTCTTTCCAGAATCTCACCGTATTCCCAATACACACTTTGCACACAAATTTGGATTCTAGATCAATCGCTCTCTTTGAAAATAATTTTTGAATGGACCCGATCGAACTCCACACTCCAGAAGCTGTCTTCAAACTCGGAACGAAACCCATATTCCTGCAACGTCCGTGAATGGCGTCGATCACTTTTCTCCACAACTGATCTGGCGAAGATATGTATCTCCACCACCATTTTGCGATTAAGCCTAAGTTTAAATCTTCGATGCTTCCCACTCCCAACCTGCCCCTATTTTTTGGTTTCAAAACTTTCTCCCATGCTACCCACCTGATTTTGTTTCTCCCGAGCGACCCGCCCCATAAAAAGCGTCTCCTCAAACCTTCCAGAACCTTAAGAACGCCACTTAGTTCCTTAAACAACGACAAACAATAATTAGGAATAGCCCCGAGCACAGCTTTAACCAATACCACTCTGCCCGCGAATGATAATGATCGTGCTTTCCACGAGGATAGTTTATCTTGGAACTTGTCGATTATCGGCTTCTAGCTCTTAATCCTATTCATATTGTCTCCCACCGGCAGCCCCAAATAGATAAACGGAAAATATCCATGTTTACAGTTCAGCACCGATGCCATAGTTTCGATAGCCTCGAATCCCACATTAATGCCAAATATGTTGCTTTTAGACAAATTAATACTAAGCCCAGAGGCCATGGAAAAGCATCTAAGGATCCTATTCAGGTTTGTGATGTTCTCCACTGACCATTCTCCCAAAAACAGTGCATCATCCGTATAAAATAGGTGAGAAACCTGTAGGCCGTCCCTCGGGAACTTGATCCCAACAAACGCCCTTTCTTCCACCGCCTTATTCACCATCACGTGTAGAGCTTCCATAACCATCGTGAAGAGAAATGGTGATAGTGGGTCCCCTTGTCTAAGGCCCCACTTCAATTGAATTTCCACCGTTGGAGACCCATTTATCAATATAGCCGATTTCCCTGTAGTTAATAAACCCATGATCCATAATTTCCACTTCATTGGAAAACCCATATGATGCATGACACTCGTTAAGAATTTCCAAGAAACGCAATCGTATGCCTTTTCAAAATACGCCTTGAAAAGAAGAGTCTCTTTTTTCGCTTTCCTTGCCCAAGATACAAACTCGTTTGCGATGAGTGGGCCATCAAAAATGTTCCTACCATTGATAAAGTCGTTTGCTCCGGAGAGATAACTGACCCGAGCACTCTTTTGAGTCTTCCCACTAATACTTTTGGATATGGTCTTCCCAATAACGCCGATGAGAGATATGGGTCTAAAATCCGAGAAGGTTAAAGGGTCTTTCACCTTCGGAATCAACGCCACGAATGATGAGCTCCAAGAAGAATGAATGGATCCATGTATGTAGAACTCCTACATGATATCCGTCATAAAACTCTCCAATTTGGACCAATATTTTTTAATGAATGAGAACGTGTATCCATCCGGACCCGGGGACTTCTCGCACCCACACTCCCAAACCGCCTCCCAAATTTCCTCTTTGGTAAAAGGGACCACCAGGCTTTTAGCATCATCTTCAGACAGTTTATTGAACCCCTCCCTAGACATTCTCGGCCGAGAATTTATAGGTTCGTCAAATTTTTTCCTAAACATCTCTACCGCTTTGCTTTTAATCAAGTCAGGATCTTCTCGCCAGATTCCATCTATGATCAGCCCAAGCACTTTATTTCTCAACCTCCTGCAATTAATAATACCGTGAAAAAAGGCGGAGTTTTCATCACCGTGAAGAATCCAATCCAGTCTGGATTTCTGTTTTAAATCTTTAAGTTTATCCCATTCCTATTTCTTGATGGCCAATTTCGCCTCTTTCCACTCTATAATCTCGTTCTCTTCCAATATTCTCCTTTCCGCCAATTAGGCCTGTAAACAAACCGAACGAACACGAACACATAATCGAACACATTTTTGTGTTCATGTTCGTTCATTAAGAAATTTGTCTTGTTCGTGTTCGTTTATGTTCGTTCATTTAAACCCAAACGAACAGTTCATGAACATAAACGAACACAAATGATCAATATAAACGAACACAAATGAACATAAATGAACACAAACAAAAACAAGTTAATAATGATTCATGAACATAAATGAACGTTAGGGTTAGGGTGGAGGGTGGATGTGAAGTGTGGAGAACGGATGATAAGTGATATGGTTAGAATGTTAGGGTTAGGGTTAAGTTTTTAGAACATATGAATTAAGGTTACTTAACAAAAGGAAATAAATAATAAAAATAAAGTTAAGTTTAATTAAACGAACATAAACGAACAAAAATAATTGAGCATAAATGAACGAAAACAATGTGTGTTCATGTTCGTTCGTTTAATTAAACGAAAAAAAATGTGTCCGTGTTCGTTCATTTATTTTAATAAACGAACTTCCCGCCGAACAGTTCATGAACGTTCAGTTTGTTTACAGGCCTACCGCCAATGATACCAAGTTATTCAGCGAATTGTGGAACTGAGATATATTTCTTTCCTCTGCTTCTTTTGCATCAGCCCTCCATTTTTTAATACCACTTTTAATAGCTTTCAAAACTTGTTGCAATTTTATATCCTTTCTGTCCGCCACCACCACACTATTAAAACCAGTATTGATCACATCTTCCAAACCCTCTTTATCCAGCCATGAGTTAAAAAAACGAAACGGGGGTGGACCGAAGTTAGCTGCAACAACCGACAATACAATTGGAGAGTGATCCGAGACATCCCTATCTAGAGCCATCACTTTCGTCGTTGGCCATTTAGACATGAATCTATCACACACCAGGAATCTATCATGTGTGCTTTGCTTAGTTCCATCGGACGACATGTACGTGAATGTAACACCCCAACCGATGGCGGAAACATCGAGGTATCACGTAGTGACGATTGTTCAATAGCTCATGGACTAAAGTGTAAATTTGAATACATTGATTAAATAATTTATTACATTGAAATGAAATACAACGATTCTAACTGCCAACTAAATTGAAATACAATGAATCAAAATCTAAATATAAATCCGAAAGCTTAAAGAATGCATCTCAAAACAACCTGAAACATGTACAAAATATTTTGGTCAATACAAAAATTGTATTGGTGAGCATACCATGTTTAAATAAATATAGTAGAAAAGTGTTTAGCAATTCATGTGTCGTATACTGTTTGCAATTATGTAATAAGTGGTATCCGGGTCAAATCAACCCTAAGAAAAGATAGCAGATATATATAGTATGCGCTAGTAGTAATGTAATACATAGCAATGACGAGGACTCT
Source organism: Ambrosia x helenae (assembly GCA_030844895.1). Classification (NCBI taxonomy): domain Eukaryota; kingdom Viridiplantae; phylum Streptophyta; class Magnoliopsida; order Asterales; family Asteraceae; genus Ambrosia; species Ambrosia x helenae. The sequence continues at coordinate 104,252,548 of CM061228.1, read as the reverse complement.
CAACAGAGTCACAAGGGTATATACCATAGTACTATTCATTGAAATGCCAGGCCGCAACGGTTAATGATTTGACAGGTCATAGATACACAAAATGACACAAGCAAACACACATAAGAATTGCTATTTTAGTAAAAGGAAGTATAAACTTGATAGTAAGTACATGAGTCACCCCAAAATAGTAAAATGGTAAAAAGGGGAAAAGATATACTCACAGTTTGCGAAAGCGGTAAAAATCCACTAAAGCGGTCGTGAGCTAAGTAATGGGAATTCCGAGGAATTCAACCTATAACGTGTATAAATACTAGTAAGGTAAAGTCTACAAAGTCTAAGGTATCTAGGGTCTAAGGCATTAGGGTTTGCTAAGTCGATTTGGGGAATTAGAGTTTTTTTTTTTTTTATAAGTCAAATTAATATAAAAGTTGTATATTAAAAATAATATGTCAAAGTTTGTAAATGTGGTTTAGGTAGTAATATAATTATTACAAATTGAATATTTAGACAAAAATATGTTTGAATAATTAAGACAAAGTAATTTAATTAATTACTTTAACTAATTATTGTAAATAAATACAATAATCATAAATATTGAATTAAATATTTATGAGTTACACCATGATACAATAATGACAATAAAGACTTTCAAACATAATAATTTTTCTGTTTTATAAGCAATGTATTTATAAAATAGATGTTAAGTAGTATAAATAAGTATATAATTAATTATGCCTCATTAAACATAATTAAGTCTAAAAATACAAGACATGATCCAAAAATGCTATTTTTATAGAAAATGGATGATTTCTGATGTAAACATATTAGAATAATTTTTCCCATAATTTATATAAACTTATTTATATGTAAAACTGATTTAACGAGATTAATTTATGTTTAAATGATTAAAAATAGGAAAGTCAATAAAATTAAATATTTTCTGAACCAATAATTTTTATTTCAGATTAGAATGGTTAGAAATAATTACCCAAATAGTTTGAGATTAAAAATCATTAAAAATGAATTTTTTTATCAATTAATTATGATTAAAACAATTTAATTTAATAAAAATATAAAAATAAAACTTTTTTCAGAAAATAAAATTGTAGAAATTTTCTTTATGGTGTCAAGAAGCTACACCTAAATTTTCATAATTTTTGGGCAAAAGATGGATTTATTATGAATATTTCAATTCTATATATTATATATATATCTAAAAAAAACTATTAAAATAAAAATTGAAAAGAATTCACCCACAAAAAGAAAGACCCGCGTCCAGGGGGACTCGAACCCGGGTACCCACCGTATCTCCACACTCATACAACCACTACAACAACCTAACAACTTGTTATATGATTTGAAAAGGAAAATCTTTTATCTTTAATTGAAATCATCATCTTCTTCCCCAAATACATCAAACCCTAACCCTAGTTTCCTATCACCTTCAATTTGATTAAGATGGAACCCGAAAATATGGGGCTTTTAATCGCAACAACAAACTAATCAAAACGGCATAATTGATTTAGGCTTACAAATATGATATAAGTGTGCAATTGAAGCTTCAAAGAACGAACAAAAAAACACATGAATCTGAGAGCTTCCCGACACGATTTTAGATAGTTTAGAGTGGGTTTGAGACGTAGATGAATGCAGACAATGATTAGTAGGTTTCATTTATATAATGATTCAACAAAACAAGCGTTTTGTAATGGCCTTCAAGTCCGATCGGTTACGAAATTGAACTCCATAAAAACTTGATTAAAACGCAAATTAAATGGAGAATTAAGTCATTTAAGATGGAGATAAGTTATTGATGCCAAAAGAAATGGAAAAAAACGTATAATTGGCGAGATTCTAAGCTTGCCGGAGACGAGCTCCGTCGCCGGAATCCCCGGCCGGAAAAACGCGCAGGCACAAGAAGGAGGAAGTTTTATTTTTTTAAACTTTCAGCTTTTGACAAAAATGGTCCCTCATGATTCAACTAGGTTAGTTTAATAATAATTTGGTTAGTTTTTCTTTTATATAAGTTTACCAAGTTAACCAATTTAATCTAGAATGTTTTTAAAACTCTTTGAAGATTATAATATCCCTTCCGAAAAACGTTTCAATATTCGCATTAGATTAAAACTTAGACATGGTCCATAATAAATGTAAATGCTACAATTTTAGTTCGCTCAAAATTAATATTTGATACGACGAAACTTATCGGAATTTTAATGGAAATATTTGAAGGCTATTATTGTCTAATTGACAAAAGACGAAGGTGACGAATGTCACAGTGAACTTTCTTCCACCCATGTTATATTCTGCCAAACCTGCCTCAGAAATATAATTATTAAATTCCATAGCACATGATGGGACAAATATTGAATTTAACCTTTCCTCTTCACTTCTAACATCGTTGAAATCTCCAAGGAAAACCCATAATCCGTCGAGTTCCACCCGCATACTAATTAATTCCGCCCATAAACTTCTTCTCGAAGCTTGTTCAGTCGTGCATATACATTCACAATATACAACACCTCAGACATACCGCCCAATAGTCCCCTGTCAGTAAAAAAATTTGTCCTTTTCTGACCTCCTGAACTCTAAACACCTGAGGATTCCACAGGGATACCAGACCACCAGATCTTCCAGCCGCATCTACTATACTTTCTCAAATTCGGATCTATCCCAATACCTTTCCACTTGATTGTCTGAAATCGACGCCATTTGAGTTTCCTGAATTGTAATAAACGAAACATTAAATTTTTGTTTGATACTTCTGACTTTAATGCTTTCTTAATCCCCATGTCCCCTGTAAGTTAAAAGATAATATATTCATTTTGGGCCCTCAAGCTCCTGTTCATCATGGATCTTCTTTTCAATAACCTTCTCATGACCATCTAAGGTTAAGCCGATAATATTCCCCATCTTTTTAGTGAGATCTGCTTCCGCTTGGATATCCACCAAATGATCCGAGGATCCACCGTTCGTATTACACTCGGTAGTAACAAACTCCTCGCCGCCTTCATCAACCTGCCAATCCGATTCATAATCATCCTCCATACTTCCACCAAAACCAAGGTTATCCATCCCAATATCATTGTCGTTACTATCCAATTGGTTTTTCTTGAACCTTCTCCTAATATTCCCTTTCTTTTTATCACCTCCCGAATTGGAGATGGGATTTTCACCGTCAGGAGTCTTGCACTTACTGTCTAGAATGTTTGTTTTTCCCCTGACCCTAATTTTCCCATGTCTACTTTGTGGGCCTTTTGTTATTTTCCTCTTGAATTTTGCCCCAACAGGATTAAAAATTGGGGCCAGACTTTAGAAGTATTCGTGTTACTTTGGCCCAATACCACAGCCGGCCCAGACCCATCCTCCGAGGGCCTAGGTCCCACCCCATCAGACTCTAAAATATTCCCTCTTTATGGGATTCACATTATTAATTATTCCCATAGTATCCCCATGTGCTTTTGACATTTGTTCACCTTCCCCATGCAAGATGGTCGACTCCACTTCTATCATCACTTCCTCAACCACCAAAATTTGTTCTACCTATCTCAACATCATTCGTTTCTCCTAGGTACTGGTCCTTGTTAGTTACACCCGTGCTGTTCTCAAGTAATGTTGAGGATTGTTCACCTTCCCCATGCAAAATAACCGGTTCCACTACCTCCGTCTCTTTCCCAGCCATCGGAGTTGCACCACCTCCCTCAACGCCGATCGCTACCCTTGGACTTTGGCCTATCGACATCGAAACATTTGGCACCTCCGTCATCGGTACAAAAGTGTTAACATCCGATGACCCCCCAGGTCAATGGCATCATCACCAATTGTAGTTACCTGATCAGTAATGTAATCCGGCAACCATCTCTCCGATCCTTCTGAAACCCAACACTATATGAATTGACCTTTCCACTTAATTTTAATTTCTTCATCAATTCTTCTACCACAATTCACCAAAACACCAATGTAGGCGCCAGACAAGTCTGTCTCAGCGACACCATTTTCCACCTCGTTAACAATCTCACCGAAATAGGATCCTATCATTTCCACGTTCTCTTGAGAATGCATCATCAGTGGTAGACCTGTAATCTTAATCCATGTTAATCTTTCAAATTTCAGCATTTGGCCCCTCCACTCGGTCACCTCCGATAGCCAAGCATCTCATAACGACCTCCTCGACAAAAATTTCATCATCTTCACAGTGGCTGAAAATGATAGCAAAACATTCAAACCCCCCAAGTACCGAACCTCCATTTTTATGTTTTTTTATCTCCCTTAAGCCGTCGGTTAGTTTACTCAGCCTAAAATAATTTCTAACTTTACCAATGAGTGATGACCCAATCCAAGAAGAACACACTTTCACCTCCTTGCCTTCCAGGTTGAACATTTTTGTCTCCCCACCAAATCTAAAGTCATTCTTACCAGACACCAGTTCCCTGAAGGATTGCATTCTGCCTTGACCCACAGCACCATATCCGTCTGGGACAGTGTTGTTTACCACCTGTTGTTTACCCTTATCACCTCCCAATGTTTCAGGAGGTGCACCAGTTCTGAACGGACGTCTTAACTTACTGTCTTCCTTAAAGAATCTTGCCACCCTAACAAATATCCTTCTCCCATCAATCATGAAGTTATTCAGAGCTTTAATCATCTTCCCGGGTCTCTAATGTTCTCATACCTCACGAACCCAAAAATCTTCCCAAACTTGTCCTTTTTTCTCGCTACATAAGCATCTACAAGTCTCCCACATCTCCTATATTCCTCCCTGATTTCTTCAGATGTGATACCTTCCGGTAGGTTAGATATGAAGAATATTGTTGTCGTCTGTTGGTTTCTCGGAAGGTCCTCCGGTGGAATTTCTCCGTCTTCTAGAGTCGCCATTGCCCAATCTAGTAGATTTTGGCACTCTGGATCGAGATCTCTATCAAGTATTTAACTCTTCTTTTCCTACCATGATGATAACCCTATGACTTCACATTAAAAAAGATAAGGCGGAAACATGTTTGAGAAGATTATCCAGTGAGCGAATAAACGAAAACCAGATAACATAACATAGAAAAAAATATACTAAAACAATAAAATAATCCAACCTTAAGATATAATGACCTACTACAAAACCTTAACACTGTGTTCCCGAGTTTAGTAAACTAAGAAAAGAAGAGAAGGGGAATTAAGGAGAGAAAAGAGAGGGGGTTGAAAGTTAAGATTTAATTAATTAGTGTGTTCTTGAGTTGGAAGGAAATGGAAAGAAAAGTAACACTGTGTTCCCGAGTTACCTTAATGAGAGAAAGGAAAGGAAATGAAAGAAAAGAAAATTTTGAGTGTGTTCGCGAGTTTCATTGAAAAGAAAGGAAAACAAAACATTGTGTGTTCCCGAATTTCATTTAAGAAAGGAAATGGAAAGAAAGGTAGGCAAAAATTTTTAGTTTAGTTTTCCTTCCGATTTGGAAGGAAACGGAACGAAAGGATATTTATCCTTTCTTTTCATTTCCTTCGTTTTTTTTTTCCTTTCTTTTCCCTCTTTAAGTTAACTCGGGAACACAGCGTAAGTGTTTTATGTTTAAAAAATCATTTCCTTCCAAATATCTCCAATTTGGAAGGATGAGAAATGAAGGAAATAAAACAAAAATTTTCTTCCATTTCCTTCCCTTTCTCTAAAAAAAAACTCTAGAACATGATTTTTTCTTGGCATCCTTCCAAATCCCTTCTTTTCCTGAAACTCGGGAACATAGCGTAAAGGGTGTGATGCTTAAAGTTAAATAAAATGAGTTATATCTTTCGATTTGGAACACGAAAAATGGTTCTTTATAGGGCTGTAAACGAACCAAACGAATACGAATAAGGTCTTGTTCATGTTCGTTTGTTAAGGAATTAACCTGTTCGTGAACTGTTCATGAACACATACCGAACGAGATTTTTTGTTCGTGTTCGTTTGTTAAGAAAATAACGTGTTCACGAACTGTTTATGAACACTTACCGAACGAGATCGTTGTTTGTGTTCGTTTGTGTTTATTTTCTAAATTTAGGTGTCGTACAAAAACGAACACAAATGAACGTAAATGAACACAAATAGGCATTACTAAACAAAATTGAGCACGAGCTAACACATTAAATTCTAAAAATTAGCATTTTTCATCGCTAACATTGTCCGCCCATAATATACTAATCCAATTACCCAAATATACGTAACATAATGTCTTATAAAAACACATAGGTATCATATTAAACTTGAAATCCTCATTTAATTCACCAAAAATAATAGTTAATCAAATTAGTTAAAGTAATAATAACATGTGATACACTAATATATGTTAAATAATCTACCACTGAGAAATTTGAAGTACTTAAATTAAATATAAAAAATTTAAAACCCTAATGAACTATCGAACACAAACAAACATAAACGAACACGTTACCGAACGTTCACGAACATAAACGAACGAACGTGGCCTCTGTTCATGTTCGTATGTTTAGCTGAACGAACGGAATTTTTGTTTGTGTTCGTTCATTTATTAACGAACTAACACAAACAAACTTTCCACCGAACAGTTCACAAAAATTCATTAAACGGGACCATTTTGGGTGGGATGATGGTAAAAAAAAACCTTGCGAAATGCCATTTCTGAGGATTTGGGCCTATTTGGGGAAGTTGTGGACGCCTTGCAGAATCTTAATCAGTGGTTATGTGGCCAATGCATGGTCCTGCATGCTCTCAATAGGGGGTGTCATCATGAAGATGGTGTCTCCAAATTCTTGCGAAATGCTGATGGTAAGGGTGAATTTATCATAGGGATCCCTAAGCCTAGCCAGCCAATAGTCGAACCCGCTACCAAACCGGATATTGGTAGGACGGTGGTTGTAGATATCAGTCTTCTGGAAAGACTTTTTGCTATGCGGATTACTACAGTTAAGAGCATCCCCTCGTCTTGTCGATTAGCATTTGCGCAGGCCTTATCAAATACATTGGGTAAGGTGGTGGCTTCCCCTGGATCGGTTGAGGCCTGGATCAGGTTGTTGTTGCTGCCTCGTTGCACGTTACGCACTATCCGGCCGTCTTCCAGGCAGGAACGGAGGTCTGGCAATCGTAAATCCTTGCAATGCAGTAGCATCATGCACTCCTTAGCAATTTGGAAAGATGGCGAGGGCATGGAGGAGCTTGTTCTCCCCTTCTTTCCCAATCGAATGAAGAGCCGTCTAGAGGGCCAGTCAGCCAAATTGAATCGGAGAACGGGGCTAATATCAAACAATGTCTAAGGAAGGTTGCTGATGGTCACTTCACGGCCGCGGTTAAGGTTTTGTGCTCTTCTGGAGTTGCACCATTTGGGGTGTCCACCTTAAAAGCCTTGGTTGATAAGCATCCGGTTAGGGATCCCCCCCACTTGCCTCATGTCTTGTCCAATAAAGATGCTCTTCAAGTTAACGCTGAATGTGTGTTGGAGAATATCCGCTCCTTCCCCAAAGGAACTTCTTGTGGAAGGGATGGCTTGAGAGTACAACATATTTTGGACGCATTGTGCGTACATGGGTCCTCTCCGCCATCTACTCTTCTTGTGGCCATCACTGAGGTGGTTAACATCTGGCTGCGAGGGATGTGCCCGAAAATTTTGGCGGAATTCATTGCCTCTGCCCCCTAACCCCCTTATTAAAGCCCGATAATGGAATCCAGCCCATTGCTATCGGAGGTATCTGGCGGAGGTTGGTTTCTAAAGTTGCAATGCGTAAAATTGGGAAGGAGATGTCGGCTTACTTAGGGGACTTTCAATATGGGGTTGGGGTCCCCAATGGCGCAGAGGCTATTCTCCACAGTGCGAATAGATTCTTGAATGCGTTCCGTGATGACGGATCACTGGCAATGCTCACTGTGGATTTTTCAAACGCTTTCAACATAGTTGACCGGACAATCCTTCTGCGCGAAGTCAGCATCCGCTGTCCATCTATCTACCAATGGGTTCAGTTCTTATACGCCCAACCTGCCAGGCTATATGTAGGAGATACTTGTATCGGGGCCTACACAGGGGTCCAACAAGGGGATCCTTTAGGACCACTTCTTTTTGCCCTTTGTCTTGCATCCGCTGGTGCTACAGGTGGAAGAACATTGTTCCTTACCCTTTCATGCGTGGTACTTGGACGATGGCACGATTATAGGCAGGGCCGAAGAAGTAGCTAAAGCCCTAGGCATCATTCGAGCAGAAGGTCCCCAATTTGGGCTCAAGCTTAATATTAAGAAGTCGGAGATCTTTTGGCCAACATGTAATGGTATGAAAACGAAGTCTGGTATTTTTCCTGAGGAGATCGGAAGACCACAGACAGGGGTAAAGCTTCTAGGGGGCTGTTAGTCGTGATGGGGATTACATTAGCTCAATGGCAGTCCAGAGGGCTCAGCGTGCGGTTGGCCTGATGGGCGTTTTGCAGAAGTTACGGGACCCCCAAAGTGAGCTCTTATTGCTACGCTCGTGTTTGGGTGTGGCCAAACTGTTGTTTGGGCTTCGAACATGCCAACCGACCTTTGTTGGGGAGGCAGTATCCATTTTTGACAAAGGTCTCCGAGGTGCTGTTGAGGATATCGTTGTTTGTGGGGGGGCATTTTTGGGGATCTTCAATGACGATTGGCGTCCTTACCAATCAGCTCGGGGGGTTTGGGCTTGTGCTCGGCGAAAGATGTGTCCGCATATGCGTATGTGGCTTCTAGGGCGCAGTCCTGGAAGCTACAGGAACACATACTAAGGAACAACGGGGTGGTTGGGATGGACGATGATTATAAGCTCGCACTGGACAACATTCGCAGCTCTCTCCCCAATGTAGATGTGGGCGGCTTTACAGATAAAGACACCGCCCCAAAAAAGCCTCAAAAAATCTTGGCGAGTGCGTTTAATTGTAAAGCCATGCAGACTATGGAGGAGGAGTTTAACATGTCTTCGCGCCAGAAAGCGGTGTTTGAATGCCTCAAAGAGGCCCATGCTCAAGATTTCCTCACTACACTCCCAATTGACGGACTCGGACAACATATGTCGGCTATCGAATATCGGGCGGTCCTCAAATACCGACTGATGATTCCCATGTTCCCCGTTGACGAACCGTGTCCGATCTGTAAAAAAACACGCTTGAACAAGTTTGGAGAACACGTCCTACATTGTAAGGAGTTGCCAGGCTTTAAATACAGACATGATCTGGTTAGAGATGTCCTATGGGATGTGTTACGAAGGGCAGGGATTTCAGCCAAAAAAGAGGCTCCCGTGAATTTCTTGACAGACCCACTTGACGGGCGGTCCACCTTGAGGCCAGCGGACGTTCTTGTGTTCGGATGGGCGCAAGGCAAGCATGCGTGCGTTGACCTTACTGGGGTATCCCCATTGGTCGGATTCCGGGATTCGGGGTTTGTGGCTGGGCAGGCAGTTTTGAGAGCTGAGAGCAAAAAAGTGGATAAACATGAAGCGGCTTGTCTAGAGAACCAGCATGTGTTTGTGCCTTTCGCTTTTGATACTTTTGGAGCGCTGGCCCCGCAAGCAATCAAGCTTCTCGATCGCGTGAAGAAAGTTGTGCAAAGTAATTCTCCAGCTACTAAGGGCCAATGTTTTATTTTCAATGGAGTAGGTTTTGCAATACAAAAAGGGGTAGCGGCGCAACTTGTGGCCCGTTTACCTATGTATCACTTGTGATTGACTGTCTTTGGTTTAATAAAATGATATTTGACAAAAAAAAAAAAAAAAAAAAAAAAAAAAAGTTCACAATCTGTTCGTCGTTTGTTTTTTTTTACAGCCTAGTTCTTTACTTCCTTTTTTTAGTTTCTACTCACATAGCCCATTGTTTTATTAGTCTTTTTTTAGTCTTTAAAAAGCCCACATAATAAATGGGTTTGAGCCCATTTCATTTGCCACTGAAACCTAGCTACATAACATAACCTTCTTTATGCTCTTTACCCTCTGATCTTCACGCCGCCATTCTCATTTGACGATCGCCATGGTAAGTATTTTTTCTTTTCTTTAATCTGTTTATTGTACCCTCAATTACCTAAGACTATTTGCTTTGATTATTGTATTTATTTATTATTTTTTCGTTATGAGGTTTAGAGCTATTTGCCAAAGGCATGTTTGCACATGACAATTGCAGTTTTGATTTGATATTAGATTGTCATAATTTCATGTCTGTTAGGTGCAATCAGTTATATGTTACGTTAGGGTATGAATTTTATTAAATCACTGAGTTTAATAGATCTAAAGTCTGTATTGGTTATGTCTATGAATAAAAATTGTTATTGTTAGCGTTTGTTATGTATGGTGGTTAATCTAGGGTGACTGGTGTGGGGAGTGGCCGGGTTATACTAGTCATTTCATTAAAACATAACGGAAAATTTGGCAGTCATCCATTCCAATGACTACTCTTGGTGTTACCGGTTGACAAACATCGAGTAATAATACCGTAATATCTAAAAAGTTTGGGCTAAAACTGTAATATGGAAATATCCGACCATCCATGTAATTAGCTTGGTTTAAAAAAGCGTGCCTAGGCTCAAAGCTCAACAAGGCTTGATCCCTTGCGCTTTTGATTTTTAAGGTAAAGCCCACGAGTGGCGTGATTTCTTGGCAAAAAAATTGACTATTGTGCGTTAGCTTATTGTACAACATGATTTTCATGTTGTACATGTATGCGATTTCATACTAAAGCATATATAAAGCTTACTTGTCTTATAATATTGGGTAATTGCTGCTAGAAACCTATAGGAAATATATAAAAAGTTATATAATTATTTGCGCCTCGGGTACGAAAAGCGGTGCCCTTTTGCCCTTGGCGCTTCGCGCCTCAGTTTTAGACATTGTTGCTTTTCGCTTTTTAAAACAAAGGTTAGCTATTATTGAAATATGTAAGTAATAGTCAAAACATTTTTGCTTTAGTTTTGTTCCAGTTGCAGCTATCATGTGATGTTAGGGGTTTAGTATTAACAATCAAGACTGTTTGTGTAGCAACTTAACTATGTGTTTATATTAAACGTGCAGCCGTCACACAAGACATTTATGATTAAGAAGAAGCTGGCGAAGAAGATGAGGCAGAACAGGCCTATTCCTCACTGGATCCGCATGAGGACCGACAACACCATAAGGTACTTGGAACATGTATATAACTGAATTAACACAATGGTTTTGTTGTTTTAACCATTGTTTTGAAAACCGGACCGGACCGGCCGGTCGGACCGGGCTCCGGGGCCTGGACCGGTCCGGTTCGGGTAGTCGGACCGTTTTTGCAGCGAACCGGGGTTGGACCGGAAACCGGACCGGTCGGACCGGATTTTTTATTTTTTTTTTTAATTTTTTTTGTTTTTTGGGCCGGTTCGTCGAACCGGTCGGACCGGTCGAACCAGTGAACCGGCCGGGGGTCCGGTTCGACGTCCGGTCCGGTTCTGAAAACCTTGGTTTTAACTGTATTTGACATAATTTTTTATTTGAATCAGGTACAACGCTAAGCGCAGGCATTGGCGCAGAACCAAGCTTGGATTCTAAGGTGTTTTTGCAGTTGGGTCAAATTCAACCAAGGATGGCAGTTATTTGTTTTCTAGTTTTATTTTTATTTGAAATTAAATGTGACTTTTATGTTGGCCAATTACGGCCTCTTTTTTTAGTTATGCAACTGATGAATTATTGTTTATGATCTTTAAACAGTTTGTGTGCCTCAGCTCACATGACATAAGTGTTTATCAAATGTGAAAATGATCTTTAAACAGTTGGTTTAGCCGCACATTAATAGCCATGGGTCGGATCATATGTTAATAAATGTGCGATTAAACCAACTGCAATCTTTGAGAACTAATTTTCGCTTAAAACTAACAAATACCAACACCATTTGTAGATTTTAATTATGAAAGCAATTAAGAGTTTAGATTTTTTTTTTATTGTTTTAGTAGAAAAAACAAACGATTTTTGTGCAATTGGTACATGTCAGAAACAATTGCGGTATTAGTGTATGTGGCAACTCATTCTTGAACTGACTTGTTAATAATCTCAAGTGAAAGAATCAGTAAAACATCTGTGACTTACTAAAAAAACACAAACATTAAACGTGTAAACAACATAAGAGAATAGGGAAACAACGTAATATGACTATAAAAGGGCTAAAAAGGATATATGATGGGAATAGTAGACCAAAAAAATTAATTATATCCTAATTAATTAACTGCAATTTGCGTCCATGTGGTTTTAAGATGGAGGCACCTTGCACCCATTTTTGAAAGTTGTCACAACTTGAGCCACTGTCCTTGTATTATCTTGCACTTTGAGCCTAACTGTTAACTTTTCCATCCAAATGAACGTTAGAGCCAAGGGTATATAGGTAAATTTCCCTCCCATTAATAATAATTCCAAACTCTGAATGACATGTTCAGATCAGTTCATCGATCTCTCGTCTGCCATTCACCTGGCAGTGGCGGAGGCCATGCCGCAATTCATGTATTCGTGAATCTAGAGTTTTCTGTAAAGCCTCATCCATTCTACCCTCACCACCTAAGGTCATCAAGGAGAATAATAATGATGAGCAGGTGCCTGATTATGCTTTCGTCTATTACTCACATCAAGTTCTTGAAGTCAAGTTTTGGTGCTTATTAAGTTCATTGAATGCTAGGTTCACATACGGGAACTTGAAGAATGGCGTTATGCACAGTGATATTAAGTATATTTTCTGTCTTGTTTATTTTTTTATCAGTTCCCTATAGCGTAATGACATATAATATTCTTTCAGTTTCACGTTCAGGGGGCAAACATTCTGGTTGACAATAAAGGTTGCATCAAACTTGTAGAATTTGGTGCATCAAAGTAGATTGTTGAGTTGGTAAGCCCGAACATGTCATCCATATCGAACCTTCGTGAACTCACATACAACGAAGGATACGACATTACAAACTCTGTAATCAGGGTCGATTGTAGCAGCAGGTTTGATATTCGACTCTGTAATCAGGCTCGATTGTTAGCATCAGCTTGAAATAACTAGATAGATGGGTCGAACTTTAGGGTCAATTGTAGTAGCCGAAATATTTGGGTCGATTGTAGCAGGGAATAACTTGGATGGATGGGTCGATTGTAGCGGTGGAAAGAAGTTTGATGGATGGGTTAATAGATGGGTCGATTGTAGCAGTGGTTGACTGTATTAACGAGGAAAGAATTAGGGCTCCAAAATTGGGTATTATTAAGAAAGATGATGATGATGATGGGAGATGATGATGGGCATTTTAGTAAATTCGTTTTTTTAACGTTCATTTGGATGGAAAAGTTAACAGTTGGGCTCAAAGTGCAAGATAATACAATGACAATGGCTCAAGTTGTGAGAGGTTTTAAAAATGGGTGCAATGTGCCTCCACCTCAAAACAACATGGATTAACTCTAATAAATAACAAACAAATATTACAGAAGTATCAAACGTTCAACAGTTACTGTAAAAATGCAAAGTAGAAGAAAATAGAGGGATCGTTCTAAAAAAAAGAAGAAAATAGAGGGACGAAAGAGACACTAAAGAAATGTACCGCCAAAATGAGCCAATAAAAACCCACCCTCCAACCCGTCTGTTGCGACCCTAATAAATTTTCCCGCTTCTTCTCCTTTCCCGCCGCCCTTATTATAGTTATTATTATATCCTTCATCACCATTTCTCACTTTCTCTCTCTAGAAACTCATTCTCTCTCTAGAAATGGCCTCCTCACAGAAGATGACAGAGTACGAGCGCAAACGCCTCGAAAACATCAAACGCAACGATGAATTGCTCGCTTCCCTCAAAATCAAATCAAAGCTCGCTGATTTATCTGCTTCTTCAAAACGTCACAGGTCTCTCTCTCTCTCTCTCTCTCTCTCTCTCTCTTTCTATATATATATATACACACACACGTGTAGATTATGTATTTGCATAAACGGAAAGATGTTCAGTGACTGCAATTTGGTTGTGTATGTTGGAATATAGTATTTAGGGTTTTAATATAGAGCCCTGTTTATATGTGCCCGGTTTATCTTCAAATATTGTAACGCTGTTTAATAGAACGCAATCGAGCCCTATAGCTCGATGCTAAAACCTTAAGTACTTCATTTCGGTATCAAAAGTACCAATCCTGCGGTTTTTGAAGTTAAAATTGGTAAAATACCATTACCGAACCGAAAGAACCAATCTTAAAAATACTAAATGGTTACCCAATTTGTACCGAAAATGATTTGGTATGGTAAATGCGGTACCATTCGCTCTTCCCTACTATATCCCAATGGTGTATTGTTGAATTAGTGAGTCTCTGACTATGTGTGTTTTATGTTGATTTTGTTATGAACAGAGCAGGAACCAAGTCTTACAAACTTAGCCCGGAGAAGAAAGCTAGATTTGAAACACCGATTGTAATCCGTAGATCTCTAAGAACACAAGGAAAAGCACCAGATTCTCCCGGGTTAAAACATGATTTCAGTGAACCAACTAAAAAATCAACAACCCTAAAATCACAAATAAGCCCTAACGAGTCGCCTAAAAAGTTGGGGCCGATTAGTATGAGGGATGCGAATACTTGTACTGAATCAGACGAAACGCTTGTGAATAAGATTTTGAGTGTTTGTAAAGAGTCTGGATTGGATGGTGATGGTGAAAAGAAGTGTAGGGTTAGGGCTTCGGTTGATTTGGAGGCGATGGAGTTGGAGCCTGAGAATATTGCGCGTGTTTTGCCGAATAGGATATTGAGTGTTAAGTTCTTTCCGTCTGCGGATTTGAGGATGGTTGCTGTGGGTAACAAGTTTGGGGATTTAGGGTTTTGGAATGTTGATCATGAGAATGAAGATGGTGATGGGATTTATATGTATCGGCCTCATCCGTCGCCTGTTTCAGCAATTTTGATCCATCCATTTTCCTTGAATAAGGTAGTTTCAATACAATGTCTCAACTTTCAGCAATCTTTGTTTTTTTTATAATTTTAAAACATCTCACTTACTTATTGATCTTCATTGGATTGATAAGATGTCATATTTGGGTGTTAGTGTTGCAAATCTTTTAATATTGATTTGTACAAAGAAACGTACCCTGTAAATACCACCGAAAGATAGGGTCTGGGAGGGTGTGATTAGGGCAAACCTGATCTCTGCACCAGGGGATACAGGGCTGCTCTCGGACTCAGAAAGTTATTATTGTTATGGTTTTCTTAGGTATAGAAATACAATATACAATACATTATAACATATAGTGTGGCTAAGGATGAACAAAATAGAAATTACTAAGATTAATAAGCTAAACTGTCATTAACAAAAGCAAAGTGAAAAAAAAAATGTAGCACTAACCACCTTGGAGGTAACTATACGCTCACCTAAAAAAACAATACACCGAGGCAAATCTAAGATGTAGAAATTAGTGTACTATAGTTTAAGTATAAATACGTTCTTAATAGAAAAAATAACTTTTATTTTCTATAGATAGAAAGGCTAAGACAAAGAAAAGCGTATGCAAAAAAAGGACCCTAGAGACGAAGCTAGAACAAACCTATACGCTCCTGTAAAAATCCATAACCTCGATTTTCTTCGCTTCTTATCTAGTGTCACTATAGTAGATATGTGATCTTGAATTCTTGATATTATTAATGCTGACAAGTACACGTTATATGATGCACAGATAATTTCAAGCTGTTATGGAGGTCTTGTACGTTCATTAGATGTTGAAAAAGAGACATTTGGTCTAGTATATTCCACCGAAGATGCAATTTTTTCTATGTCTCAACAACCTGATGATGTGAACAACTTATATTTTGGGGAGGGTCATGGAGTAGTCAGTATTTGGGATGAGAGGTCTGCCAAGTCATCATTTTCATGGGAATTACATGATTCCAGGATCAACACCATAGATTTTAATCCAGAAAACACGAATATGATGGCTACAAGCTCTTCAGATGGAACTGCCTGCATTTGGGATTTGAGAAAACTTGGTAAGAGCAAACCAACATCTCTTAAGGTGATTACTCGTGAGAGGGCTGTACATTCTGCCTATTTTTCGCCTTCAGGAGGCTGTCTTGCTACAACGAGGTACACTGCATCTTTTTTCAAGTTTATAGGAATTTAGTTGTAAGTAAGAATATGTTGGTTCTTAATAATTCTGATATGTGGATATGTTTTCATTCAGTCTTGATGATAAGATTGGAGTACTAAGCGGAGCGAATTATGAGGATGAATTCATGATATACCATAACAACCAGACAGGCAGATGGCTTTCTTCATTCAAGTAAGCTTCTTTATATTTTTCAGCCTACTTTATTTAGGGTTCATAACGTTTTTTCTAGGCGAGATTAAGCCACTAAGGTGGCCAAATCCACAACCTAGAAAAGGTTGAGGCGAGTATATGATGGTCTGGCTTTATAAGAATGTATCTGAAGGGAGTGTGAGACTATTTGTATTGGGTGAATGTGGCTAAATGGGCGGGTTGGTAACGTCTCAAAAATGTAATTTAGCTAAATCTTTTGATGACTTTGTTGACCTGTTTAAGTTAAAACATAACACAAATTGTTTTCTGTATTCTCTAATTGTGTTTTATTTCTTTGTTATCTGGAAAACAGAGGTGTATGGGGGTGGGATGATTCGTACATCTTTGTGGGAAACATGAAGAGAGGAGTTGATGTAATCTCTACAGAGCAGAAGAGACTTGTGACAACTCTTGAGAGCCCTCATATGACTGCAATCCCGTGTCGTTTTGATCCCCATCCCTTCAATCCGGGATGCTTGCGGGGGCCACTAGTGGCGGCCAGGTCTATATCTGGACTTAACTGACCCTCTAATGGCCAGTAGCTTGTACAATTTTGAGAACATCTCTTTAAATTTTCAGAAACCATTTGGTTTATATAATTTATGATATGTTGTTATTAGTGTTGATCTAAAGCTTTCCTTCATTACCTGTTAAGACTCAAGACTGCTGACTTTAATACTGGATGCAACTGTCAGTGAGGGTGTTATTTGTTCAATAGCTTATCTAAAGCTTTCTACGTGTTTTGCTCAACTTGTGTATCAAGCTTTGATAATGGCCTTCTGAAGCTATGAAGAGCGACTTATGTATTAGGACCTGATTCTGTTAGGATTGTCCTTTTAAAGTCAAGTCCATATTTTTAAAAGGTGTTGTTATTTACACCTTAAATGCTTTTAGGGTTGCACATCCCTCTAGGACTCGTATGAGCCTCTATGGGTCATAGAGGGGTCAGAGCAATTATGCTCGCTGAATACACAACCCTATATGACCCATGGAGGCCTCTATGGGTCATAGAGGGGTGTTGTCTGAGTAAACATGAGCCCTAAATGACCCATAGAGCCCTCTACGGGCCAGATACAAGTACGAGGTGAATGCCAATTATTAACAATGATTGGCAATGACTTTGACATTCTATATGGGTTGTATAGGCCCCTCCGGATCCTAGAGGCCTATATGACATGTGGAGGCATGTGTAAATAAGTTCTCTTTGAGTGCAAATAAGATGAGCCTTTTTAAAAAGAAACCCGTCTATTAATAGTAGATAAAAAAAGGTTGGTTAGCGGGAACCAAAATAAGGTTAAGTCGCAACAACCCTATTATACTATAGCAAAATAATAACTTCAACCTACGTTCGGCTAGTGTAGTTGAACGGCTACACCCGCCACCCCCTCAGCTATGGTCAAAAGTTTCATCTAACCGATCGACTACAATATTTTTACTGAGTTTTTCTGTGATTTTGACGTGGCTAGGTGGGGTTGGTGGAAGCTCAGCAACGATGCCGAAAGTTCCCCGACTACCCTTAGACCATCCCCATTCACAACCAACCAAATACAACCTTTTAATAAAAAAAAAACTAATTTCTCTCTCTTCCACCTATACAACCCAACCAAACCCAATTTTTCACTCTCATTAACAACCCAACCAATAAAAAACTGCCAAGTGTTCGACTTTTTAGATAATGTTAGATTTTTTTAGATAATGGGAAAAATATGAATTATTGTTAATATTATTTTATATTAAAAAAATATATTTTTTAAACGAACTCTGTTTTTAGTAAAATTTATACCGCCATGTTCATAAAAAAAACTGATCAACACTGTATTTTTATATTTTTTATAATTGTTAATTAGTAGAAGTTATTAAATAAAAACAAGTTTTATTTATAACTATTTAGGTTGAAGTAAAAAAGAAAAATAATAATAATATTATATCCAATACTATGGAGACACTTGTCCCCCAACCATGTTTGCAATCTTGGTTGTTCCAACGACTTGTTCGTGACTTTTCCTCTAATTTTTCTTTTTTTTTTTTAATTCCCAAATAGTGTCACAACCAAGGTTTGATTGTCAATGGGGATGGTCTTAGAGAAAATATGTCGGATCTGGTGCATATCACCTAAGGTACAAGTAGGGACAGAACAACAAGGGTTCAGGAGGGTCCCTTGACCCTCCGACCGGCTAAATTTCCTTTTACCGAAATATGCACAAAGAATTTTTATAGTAGTTTGACCATTTTGAAATATCCTTAGTAAAGTACCTAAAGTAAATGAGAGGTAAAATATGTATAAGAACCATCAATTTTTTTTTTTTCCGGCAAACCTTGTCGGAAGCTGTAAAAACGAGTAAGAAATATGGATGGAGAAGAAGAGATACGGAAAGGTGATGTAAACATTTTTCATTTAAATTTAATATTTTACTATTTATTGTGATTTTTCTTTTGTTATCATCCTCTTCAAAGATACTCTAATCGGATTTGACTTTCAAGATAAATTCATATAATTTTAACTAATGGGAAAATTGATAAAATAGCCTTTCACCGACAGGATTTGCGAATTTAGCCCCCTCAACCGTCTTGGGAAAGACGGCTCACACTTCCCGAAGCCCCTCAGACGACTTTAAGTTCAAATTTACTACGGACCAATTAATTTCCGCCACGTCAGCACCCACCCACTCTCTCTCCTCTCCTCATTAATTACCTCAGTCTCTCTCTCCTCTCTCTCCTCACTTTCTTTCTCCTCTCTCTCTCCCTTTCCCTCTTTCTCCTCCTCTCTCCTCGACTCCATTCTCCGTTCCATTGACGACGACACCCATCTGCAACAACATCATCATCATCATTACGATCACGATCTTGATCTTATGGTTTTTGCTAATTCTGAGCCACCAAAACAGAGCACTAAAATCCATCTCATAAACAACGAACAAGAACAGATGCCCAGCAGTACTCTCCGACGAGCCATCATCATCTACCAATGTAAAATCATAAGACGGTCCATGTACAACCAGATCCACCACCAACGACCAAAAAACAGAAATAAATAGTTTATAAATTTTGAACTCGATCAACTCTCCAACCGTCACCACTCAACACCTCGGACTCCTCCTCTCACACAGGGGCGGATTTACGGCCATGGCGCCGGGTTCCCGGGAACCCACTCGGTTTCTAATTTTTAGTGTAAATTTATATATATATAAAAAAGGAACCCATAAGAATATTATCAAAGGAACCCATTACATAATATTGTAGGTAGCTTAGTGGTAACACCCGCCTTGTACATACAAGGGAATCCAGGTTCGATTCCTGTAATCCCGTTTTTTTAATTTCCAGCTTTTTTTTTTCAATTTAAAATAACAAAACCCTAAACTCTTTCACATCTCTCTTCCTCTTTCAAACCCACGTAAAACAACACACACACCAATATTCTTCCAATTCCAAACAACACACACCCTAAAGTCTTTCACCTCTTTCTTCCTCTTTCACCTCCGGCCTCCTCTGCTCCTAACGCCGGCCGTCGCCTCCGGCCTCTGCTCCTCACGAATCATGCCGATCCAGGTTCGATTCCCGTATCTGTGGCTTATTGTTGATTTGTTTCTATGTGTTTAATTAGGTTTGTATATGTTTTATGTTTAATTACTAATTAGAAACATTGTTTTGAGTAGTTTAAATAGATTAAAAGAGATTAGGACATGTACAGTGAATATTGTGTTTGGTAGAAATGTGAAGGAAAGTTTTGATTGATAATAATTGATATGAAAATTTTGCACATGATTGGTCTTCATTGAGCTAGATGTTGCTATTTGATGTTTCGGATTGTTTTTACAGTTACCACTTTGCTCACATTTTGTATAACTGACTAAATTGTACTAAGGAACATTTTATGTTATTGATGTTATAGGTACTATGCAAACGAATATTTCAAGTTTTTTTTCAAAGACGACCATCGTCAAACATTGAATCATCATCTTCATCTAGTAAACCCTTAAAAATAGATTTGGATAATCTTCCATGGGATCCCGCATAAAGGAAACCAAATTCATCTTATCACCCTAGTCAAAAAGATGAGATTAGGCGAGCGTGTTTACTTAGAGGTCCATGTCAACCTAAAGGTAAAAAAGAAGATTTTCCACGAACACTTATTGGTAATGGTGATAAGTTGAGACGTTTTAATCCGAAATGGTACACGGGAAGTCATGGAAATTGGTTGGAATATAGTTTTAAAACGGATCGAGTGTATTGCTTGTATTGTTACTTGTTCAAAGAAAGTGGACAAAATGATGCATTTGCAACTGAAGGGGTACAATGTTGGCATAGGAAAGAAGAAAGATTAGAAGCTCATGTTGGTAGCCACAACAGTTTCCACGACAAGACAAGCTTATGTATGAGCTTAGCCACTACATTACTAATGTGAAAAAAAGATAGTCGGTTTGACAACCTGGACGGGGTAAGTGATCTTGCCAAAAGGATGGTGGAAACAAGAAAACATATTGATTATCAGTTGGTCAATCGTTTAATAAAATTGTCACTAGTTTTACCGGTTGCAACGGCTAGTGTTGAAAGATGTTTTTCTTCAATGAAGTATGTGAAGAATGAATTGCGTAATAAGATGGGTGATGGATACTTGAACGACACTTACATTTGTTACATTGAAAGGGAGTTACTACAACAAGTTACGATCGAGAATGTAATGCAACGCTTTCAAAAGATGAAAACTCGTAGGGAACAACTATAGGTATGTTTTTTTATCCTTAAAAACAATCATATTTATATTATGTGCTTTAAATTTCTAATGCCAATGTTTTTTTCATTATTACATCGTATTTTTTTATGTGATGAACCTTATCCGACCCGAACCGGAAAACCGACCCGAACCCTTGAACCGAGCCGAAATTTTTATGTTTAGTCATATGAAGTTGAAACACCTAAAAAAAGGAACCCGGTGAAAAAAATTCCTGGTTCCGCCACTGCTCTCGCATGACACGACTTTGTAAAAGAAAGGTAGTCGAGCACTCTTATTTCCAAGAATTCTCAATATCACACTACTATGTGATAAGCTCATATACATAGCCATGTCTTTTAGTCTTCAATATAATTTTTGAGTCTGGAAACAGAGTTCTTCCATTGATGGGTATGTATTTAGTTGAATCCATCATTAAAAGGAAGTGTTTAACAATACCCAGATGAAGATTTAGACTTTGATTCCACACTCAGTGAACTCTGTGTGTGTGAGAGAGAGAGAGTATTGTGTTTTGTTTAGAGAGAGAGAAAGGGTGGAAGAAGGTTGGTGGGTGATGATGTGGCGGTAAATTATTGGTTGTAGTGGACGTCTCAGACGCCTCGGGAACGTGGAACCGTCTTTGACGTGGCGGTAAATTATTGGTTGTAGTGGGAGACGTCTCGGGAGACGTCTAAGACGCCTCGGGAACTGGGAACCGTCTTTCCAAAGACGGCTGAGGGGGCTAATTCCGCAAATCCACTCGGTCAAAGGCTATTCTTGCCATTTTCCCTTAATTAATTAATTGGGTGTGTTATTTACATCTTAAATGCTTTTAGGGTTGCACATCCCTCTAGGACCCGTATGAGCCTCTATGGGTCATAGAGGGGTCAGAGCAATTAATGCTCGCTGAATACACAATCCTATACGACCCATTGAGGCGTCTATGGCTCTATGGGTCATAGAGGAGTGTTGTCTGAATAAACCTGAGCCCTAAATGACCCATAGAGCCATCTACGGGCCATATACAAGTACGAGGTACGTGCCAATCATTGCCAATGATTGGCAAGGACTTTGACATTCTATATGGGTCGTATAGGCCCCTCTGGGTCCTAGAGGTGCCTCTATGAATTCAAGAGGCCTATACAACTTGTAAAGGCATATGTAAATAAGTTCCTTTCAGATGCAAATAAGAGGAGCCATATATATCTTTTTTAAACCATTTAATTTACAGTAGATTATTTCATATTATATAGTTTGATCATTTCTTTAATATATGTAACTATATAACTTTCATTATGTATATCTGCCTTTTGCAAATAACATAAACCGGCTATATGATTAACATAAACAAATCCAATTTATATGGGGTTGGTACTCGAGATATTGAAGTGAATAGTACGGCGATTATTATGGGTTGTAAACGGGGGGATTTACCTTTCGATTATTTGGGCATTAAGGTGGGGGCTAATATGAATAGATGTTCGAATTGGAAGAAAGTGGTGGAGGTTTTTGAGTCGAGATTAGCTATTTGGAAAGCGAAGGTTTTATCTATTGGTGGTCGGGTGACGCTTATCAAAGCGGTCCTTAAAAGCCTTCCTATTTATTACTTTTCCTTATATAAAGCTCCCGGGAAGGTTATTGATAAGCTTGAGAGAATTATGAAAAAATTTCTTTGGTCGGGCTCAAATGATTCAAATAAAATCCATTGGGTAAGTTGGGAAAGAGTTACGACTCCTAAGAAGCTAGGCGGGTTGTGTATAAAAAGATTGAAAGAGGTTAATGATGCGCTTCTCTTTAAATGGGTGTGGCGATATAGATCGAATCCAAATGCTTTGTGGCGGAAGGTGGTTGAGAAGTGTCATCATAATAATAAAATGTGGGATTGCCTCCGTTTAATAGAGGAGCTATGGGTTGTTGGAAATCTATTGTTAAAGTTGTTGGTTCTCTAAAGGCGAATGACAACTTGTTACATTCTTTGATTCGTGCCAAGGTCGGGACAGGTACATTGGTTAGATTTTGGTTGGATATATGGATAGGGGATTGTGCATTGAAGTATAAGTGTCTATTATTATATCACCTTGAAGACAATAAGGAGTGCAAGGTTTCAGAAAAAAAATTAAGCAGGAGGATAATGGTCTCGTTGTGCAAGCGGATTGGGTTGGGTATATGCAGAATGCGGATGAGCTTCTGCAGTGGTTTCGGCTCAGTGAGATGTTGGACGGTAAGTCGTTGTCGGAAGAAAAAGATTCTTGGGTTTGGGTCGGGGATGAGAACCAATTGTTCTTAAATCTCTCTGTCAGAAAACTACTGCAGAAAGAGTCGAATTTTTGGAGGAATTTTGTGATTAAATGGTTTTCGTGGATTCCCTTAAAATGCTTTATAATGGTTTGGCGGGCGGAGATGAATAGGCTACCGACAAAGAAGGAGCTAATAAAAAGGAATGTTGGGATTTCGAATAGCATATGCCCTTGGTGTGACTATAATGAGGAAACGTCGATGCATATTCTTATGGATTGTATCATTGCAGCTAATGTGTGGGATCGGATTGGTAGATGGTGTGGTTTGGACCCGATTTACGCGTTTGATATCAAGGACCTGCTTGAAGTTTATAAGTCGGTCAAAGACTCAAAGGTAGTAAGGTAAAGGAAAAGGTTGTTCATGGTTTGATTATGGTTACTATGTGGATGCTATGGAGAGCGAGAAACGACACGATGTTCAATGGGATAAGACCGAGTGTGGATAATATAGTAGGGAGTGTGAATGCGATAGCTTTTGTTTGGGTCAAGCATATATTGAAATGTAATAGGATTGTTTGGAAAGATTGGTGTAAATGTCCGGTAAATTCAATGTAATTGGTTTGTGCCGCCGGTCCTTGTTAAATGAAAGATTTTTCCAAAAAAAAAAAAAAAAAAATCAGCCTTTGTTAAAAAGTACTTTAGCAAACAAACTAAATCATACTAATTTATGCTTTCACACATCCATATCAATGAAATTAATAAAATTGCGGTTAAAAGGAAATTGAAGTATATTATAGGGCGAAAATGTTGATGATCCAGCCTTGCGTAAGCCAATAAATGAATGCCCAGTTAATACTTGAGAGAAACTAAGAAAACGGTATTTGATAAAATTAACTTTATTTCTAGATGTATAATAAATTCTTAAGAAAAGACACATGATTTGATATCTTTGCTTGTTAGAATATAGTGCATTGAAAGGAATAAATAAAAATATACTACGACCTTCTAGTTAAAAAGTTATTGTTCAGCCGTTGGGACCTTATGCCTAACGTTTTCACACAAATTAGGTTAAAACTCATGTATTACAATGTGTTTTTCTTGTTATCTTAGCATAATGCTAGTGTCAACCAATTGTATACATTATCACTTACTATAAATATATGTTTATCATTTTTATAACAAAAATTGTAAATATATAACAAAAACTAGATTCAGCCACTCATGTTAATATCATATCTTCTAGAACATGAACAACAAATGTCCCAAGTCAAACGATTGACAAAAGCAAACAAACATGTCCAACCACTACACCATGGTGTGACCATGCTCCATGCGGATAAACCTTACAAGCTAAAAGTCAATGTTGGATTCAACAATGAAACACAATATTTGACACTTAAGATGAACCAAATTTAATAGTAATGTATAACTTAATCGCCCGAAGTTCCTGATTCAATGTTTCTTCTAGTGTAGAAGTCTACTACCACAAATTTGTCAAAAAGTCTCAAGCTTTCCTAATGATGACACGCCTTTCTCTCTTGTACTCAACCTCGTCCCTTTGATGCATTATTATTAATGCTCTCCTAACCTGTTTACAGAAATCATCACTTAATTATTTATTAAAAAACATAAAAAATTACAACCATAGATGTCGTGGCATTTTAGATTAGAATCTTACTGTTGATTCATTAAGACCCATCCTTGTCAGATCATCGATTAGCCTTCTCTCAGATAAATGGCTTCCTATTCCCATTCTTCTCTTAATTTGGCTTTCAGCTTGCTGCATACAGATTAACATTTAAGAAAATAAGAACACTTATAACTTTGGCGAGTCCCTATACTATAAAGATAGGTACATAATATTTTAAAGGAGATCCCAACCTTTATTTCATTTGCCATCTCGGGAGTAATATTAATATGTTGGTTTAGTCCAGATTTTGCAGCATCCATGGTTGAATTGTTAAAAAGCCTGAGAGCTTCCTGAACATCATTACCATCTGCAACATTTGACCTAAATCATAGAAGATTCACAAAAGGAAGAGTTAATAAATCTAGTGTTGGGATCAAATACAAATAGATTTAACGTGGTAGATATGAAAATAACTAGAGTAGTTATGTTAACACTCTATGGTTTTAACTACATTTTTTGTACTGTAATTACTCTAGTTCAAAACTAAGAATAATTACTCTAGTTATTTGTACGTTTAGTAGGTTGAAGTCATTTGTGCAGGATCTCAGCCCAATAAATTTAATTATTAGTTACAAGATTAGTAATAAAGGCTTATTTAGTAACTTACAGTCTCATCTTTGCTAGTGACTCGCTCAACCTTACTATAGCTTCCAACTGTCTTACAGTTATTGGCACAGCAGTTGATTCCCCAGTTTCGTTTGCCTGTCGCCTCATATCCTACATCCAATACAAAAAGTCAACATTTCATGACATTAAAGTAAATCTAATTTAATAAAAATTCTAAAGATAATAATTAGGCATATTGTTATGGCAAAAGGCAAATACCTGTCTTATTGTAACATAACTCTGCTGTAACGATGTGGCTGCAGAATCTGATAGCCGAGGCTGACTCATGGTTCGACAGTACTGAATGTACCTGCAAAGAAAGATTAGTCAGATTATCGTTCAACCCTCACACGTACAACAATCAAGTTTTAGAATAAAATTAAAATATTTCAAAAGGGACAGTACACACTTTTTAAGCCAGTTATCTTCTTTGGTATCCCTGGGATCATTGCTTGCATTAGCAGATGCATGGACTTTGATGATATGTTCAGCTATAGTCTGCATAACAGATATAAAAACCGTTGCTTAATAAATCGTTTCAATTATAAATTTATAATCCAAATTTAAATTTAAAGAAACCAACCTTGTCTTGCTTGAACATCCTAACATCTTTGACGATGAAGATTAAGTCAAATCTTGAAAGAATTGTAGTCTGTAAATCTATGTTATCTTGTGCAGTCTGCAATACAAAAATACTGTTAATTGATCGGAAAAATGATTTGCATGAAAATTAAAATGTTTATCTGTGGCACTTTTTTATGTACCTTAAGATCATCATAACGCCCTGATGGTGGGTTTGCAGCTGCAAGCACAGAGGTTCTAGAATTGAGAACAGTGGTTATTCCTGCCTTAGCAATTGATATTGTTTGCTGTTCCATGGCTTCATGTATAGCAACCCTAATTACAAATTTTTATACGATATATCAGAAATTTAGTAAATATAAAAAAGAACATGTACTTTAGCAATTAAAATCTGGTACTTTAACCAAACCTGTCTTCTGGCCTCATTTTGTCAAACTCGTCTATGCAGACAACGCCACCATCAGCCAACACCATGGCTCCTCCTTCCAGATAGAACTCGCGCTTAATCATACACAATTTCAAATTAGATAGAAATTTAATAACACAAATAACATAACTAAAATATACTATTATAACAACTTACAGTGCTATTATCACGAATGACAGAAGCCGTAAGCCCAGCAGCAGATGAACCTTTCCCAGAAGTATACACAGCTACAGGAGCCGTCTTCTCAACAAATTTAAGAAACTATACACAAAACATCAATTAGATTTAGTACTTTTAGTTTCAGTAGCAGCAAAAGAGCAAGTAATAGTTTAAACTGACCTGAGATTTTGCAGTGGATGGGTCCCCCAAGAGCAAAACATTAATATCACCCCTTAGTTTCACACCATCAGGCAAAGTCTGTATAAACATAGGAGGTGAGCTACCAAATGATTAAATGTAGACATAAAAATTTAAGAACAAAGTTGGATGTATACCTTCCTTGATCCTCCAAACAGAAGACAAGCCACCGCCTTTTTTACATTATCATGACCGAATATGGATGGTGCAATCTTGTCGCATATGTTTTCATATACTTTACCTTCTGATGCAAATTTTTTGAATTCTTCAATCTGAAAACACAACGAAAAAATAATAAACCTGCTCAGTATGTTTTGGTTGAATAAAAATATCAGCTTAAATTGCTTTTGTAGAAGAAGTTGCATGCATTGCCTTAGAACATTGTTATAAGATTAACATATTACCTCTTCCGTAGTAAAATTTGCAGGGCCACGAGAAGCTTCATTAGTTTCCTCGATTCCTACCACTCTTATATATGGCTGTCTAACTGCAACTGCTCCTTTGTGACTAGAAAAACACCCAAAAATACAAAAAAAAAAAAAGGTTCACATTCAGCAAAAGTTTGAAAAGCATGAAAAGTTAAATGCCAATGCTGAATTAATGGCATGCAAAATATTACTTTGTAGACGACTTAGCCGCTTGAAAAATGCTGTAAATTCCCATAATAGTCAATCTTGTACCAGGCACAATTGTTTGTACAAGATGTCGGTCTACAGATAGAAGCATGTTTCTTGGTAGCTCCCCAGTTGGGACATCCTTCATTTAATAAAAACATATAAACCAAACAGTTAATTTTGTGCAAGAAATCATAACAGTAAAAACTTCAATGAGTCAATGTTCTTACCTCAGGGTTCTCCTGAAGCTTCAACGTCTGCTGGTCAACATACTTACTCCGATCAGGAACCACAATCCATGGATCAATGGGGCATGGTGTCTCACCCATCTGTTAAAATTAGAATCAATTACATTTCATACGAAAACAAATTCAAATACATTTGTATAAACAAGATGTAATAATGAGCCAGAGAGTGTGATTAATCACCTGTGCTACATGATCACATGATCTTGGAACAATTGCTCCGCCCAACCCCGGGCGGCAAGGAACCACCTTCATATTCTTACAGTTCTTACACACCAAATGCACATAAGTTGCTTTAGCCTTTGTCCTAGAAGCAGCAATTGTAATCCCAGATATCTTAACCAGTTTGGATATATATTGAGCCTATCATTAAACCATAGAATTCAATCAACCACAAATAAACCAAGCAACCTAACAAAAAATTCAATAAAAGCAAGGTAACAAACCCCAAGGGATCTCATTGACACAGGATCCTCTTCTGACTTCAACAAGATCTGAACCTCCCCTGTTTGTGGCTCTTCCATTTCACCGGTTTCACCGGCGACTCTAGACTTCAAATTAGCATTAACCTCTGCTGCAGCAGTTTCAAACTAACAGCACAACATAAAATTAGAAAATCATAACAGAAAGTAACATACTGTCAGCATAAATCTTATGCCTCATATTAACAAAAAGAACTTTCTGTAAGCTTTCATATAGTGTTTAATGTTTATTAAGAAATCAAATGCACGCAAAACACAACATTGAACTACAAAATCATAACGATATTTTTCCCAAACTGAACAATACATTAATGAAATCGAATGTACAAACAATACAACATAAAAATTACAAAATCATATCAATGTTTTACCCTAACTGAACAACATGTCCTGACAATACAACATAAAATTACAAAATCATAACAAATAATTAACCCTAATTAAACAAAATGTTGATGAAATCGAATGTACAAACAATACAACATAAATATAAAATATACACAAATACACAAATCAATATTTACTTGTTCAAACTTAATCAGATTAAATTTAATAACCATAGCTTTTAACACTTTAAACATTCAGACCGAAATTCAACCAATTACTCGCCAATTAATCCCAATTTTTACAACAAACCTATTAATCAGATTTTGACTTAATAAGCATAATTTCTTAACCACTTCAAACATTTTAACCAACTTTAACCGAAATCTGACCGCTTAATCCCCAATTAATCCCGATTTTTACAGCACTCATTTTACCCTAATTAAACAATATATTACCAAAATCAAACGTACTAACAGCTCAACACAAAACAACAACAATATTAAACCCTAACTGAACAATATATTAAACAATAAGTTAACAAAATGAAAAGAAAACAGTATTATTATACCAGAGGGAGGTAATCGGAGGGGTTTTTACGGAGCAGGTCACGGAGATCTTGGTCCTTGTCATATGTGAGGAGATCGGAGAGGTTAACAAGGAGAAACTTAGGGTTTTGGATTAGGCTTTCTCTGTAGGGGAAGACGTTGGGCTCGTTAGGTCGAGCGAAGTTACGGATGAACTCCTTGAACTTACGGAGGACGGTGTGACGTGTCGCCGCCTGTTGCTCGTGGTCGGTGCCTGGAGGGAACTGTGCTTGGTCGCTGTAGTACACCGCTCCTTCGTCCCATCCAGACATCTTTGATTTAGAGAGGGTTTTGTTGATTGATTTGTTTTTCTCTGTGTGTAGAAATAGAAATGGTGTGTGTGCGGCTAGGTAGTGGTGTTTTTGTTATAATACCGCCCTATATCTCTGGTGGGTGTGTTTTTTTGGCGGGAAGGATATGGCGGGAAATGTGAGGAGGGATTGGGTGAGGGTGGGTGCACGGCAAACTCTGTGGACATACCTTTGTCAAAATTTATTTTATAAATAATAAATTAGACATAAGATCAAATACAAACAGTTTTTTCGTACAAACAACTAATTACTCTAGTTATAAAACGGCCCGCGTGTTTTTTCTTCAATTCGTACAGTTCGTACGAACTGTACGAATTGAAGAAAAAACACGCGGGCCGTTTTATAACTAGAGTAATTAGTTGTTTGTACGTGAACCTACCCCTGATAAATTAATAATGAACTTTTAAAACCTAAAATTGAATCCAAATGGTAACCCTATTGGTTGTAAACGAGCCGATCTAAAAGTTTGAAATGAGTCGAGCTTAACCAAGTTCTAACTCGATACTATTAATAATTATAATAAACGAGTTGAGCCCAAGCCATGCTTAAGCTTGAAAAACTACTTACGAATCGAGCTCAAACACAAGCTTTCGTAACTTAAACAAGTTTGAGCCCAGTCCAACTCGGCTTGGCTCATTTGTGCCCCTACTTATGTGGGGCTAGCTAACATGGGAGGATAGAGGAAATGGCATAGTTTTAAATACGATATACCTTTGATAAAATGTTTTTTTTTTAGTTCAAATGCGTTTTAGTTGAATTACAATTAAACCATTAAACCTTAATAATGAATGAAATTAATTTGTTACTAACGATGCAGTTTAAACTTACGAAGCCAAAAAGCAGGGACGGATGTAAAGCAAAGGCAGGGGTACACCCGTTACCCCTTGATTTTGCGCACGTAGTGGAAAAAAAAATATTTTTTACGTTTTTTATAAAATGTTACCCTATACATAATAATTTTGTTACCCCTTAAATAAATTATACGTTAACTTATATCCACTTATATCCAAAACAAAATTTTAATAAACGTTCTCTAAACCGAATTGCTTACAAATAAACCTTTTATTTTGTATTTATAAATACGCCAACTCAATCCGTTAACCCAATTGTTTAACTAAAAATTAGCCCAACTATCCAAGCCCAACCCTAACCTTTCCCTGATTCCCTTGGCACATTCTTTCCTGTTCTCGTTATCTTCCAGAAACAAAAAAAAAGGTCAATACCGTACGCCAATCCATTTTCACGAATAGGTATCCTCCTTCTTCTTCTTTTATTTGGGTATTAGGGTTTGATATGAAGCTTATGTTAGGCAGTCGGAATTTTGTTCTTTGTTAGCTTTGATCTGATTTGGTTTATGAAAAGATTTGGTTAATAATAATGCATTTGATGAATGACGAAGCTAAAACAATTCATTAAACTGAAATGAGTTGTTATATGTTTTTGATTTGTTATTAATGTTGTTAAGAGTGTAAAGACTAAAACTTGTAATTCTTCAAGGTGAAATTAAGACAGGGAAATGATTAAACCAAGAGGTTTCCCTAGCATGAGCCGGAGATACACGATGGGGTTCTCATCATAGAACAATTACAAGTTTGCTTAAGTTATTTCCAGAAGTTGTGGACGTACTGACTTTTATTAAAGATGATGGAGAGAGCATTCAACAACAAACTAATGCTGGAGGTATTTTATCATATTTTAAGAAAGTTAAATTTGTGTTTTACATACACTTGTTAGATGAGATTTTATGCCTCACAAATGCTCTATCAAAACATCTTCAAAAAAAGAGTCAAGACTTATTAGAAGCGGCTCATTTGATAAACGGAACAAAACGAGCATTGAATCATCTAAGACAAACCGAGTTTAATCAAATGTTGGTGTAACACCCCAACCGATGGCGGAATCATCGAGGTGCCACGTAGTGACGATTGTTCAAAAGCTCATGGTACTAAAATGTAAATATATGATTATTGAATATTGTTTTACAACATGTGAAATTAAATACAAGACAACAAAAATAAAGATTTAATATATTAAGTATATATAAAAATGGCTCAAGAGTGGTCTAGACTAGTATTAATATTTATTATTATCATTATTATTATTATTATTATTATTATTATTATTATTATTATTATTACAAAATAAAATAAGGAAAAGTGACGGATGTCACAGTTGGCTAGGGTGTCATCTTTTTGTGAAAAAAAACAAGATTGAGATGGTAGAAATGACGGATACTTTCGGTATGTCACACCATGCCAATGGCGGAAACACGTGGCGCGACGGTTCAATGGCATAAAGTCAAGATTAACGCAAACTATAAGTAATTAATCAAAAGGGCTCATTTATTGTCACGTCAAACCAAGTTTTAGAGTTACATATCCAAAATAACTTGTTTTAATACATCAAGGGGGTTTTCAAAATATATCCCAATATTTGAGAAATAATAACAAATTCCCAAGTTATTCGACGTGATGAGTATGAGATTTCCCCCACCCTGCTAGCCACTTCCTGTCTTCCTTCAATTACCTGAAAGATATGTTTAAAAATTGTCAATATATATATATTGGTGAGTTCACAGGTTTTAGTTTCCAAAACTTCATTTCTTGGGAAATACCATGTTATGACAATTTATAGGAGTTGCAAATTCCTACAATTCTACTTGAGCCTATAACCAAACCAAGACTAATAATAGTGCCCCGCTCCAAGTCGTTACTCGGTATCCCACGACTTAATTTCAGAATACGTGCACCCCTGGCATACGCCGATGCATATTCGACGCTATCGATTAGGGGTGGGCCTTGTCAGGCACCAATAGTACTATCCAAATATTCCTTCGGTTTCATTTCCCTGAATTAATGGTTATAGAAGAGAGGACTCAACCCCGAGTGGCGATCACAACTCAAGTAATTATCCCGTCAAACATTTTCCCTAACATATCTTTCCCCCGAAAAACGTAAAATAGTTTAAAATGGGGCCGTGAAACTCACCTGAATACGTGCTTGGCTCAAAGAGAGAATAGTAAGCTTGAGGTCAAATACCTACAAACGTCCTAGACGTATAAGCCACTATACCTATAGTGCATGTGCTTCGGCAAGTTGTACACCCAACTCCCAAACCACGATTTATTCCAATTCACCGTTTAATTAAACGTGTATCCTAGGTTCGTTAGCGATGGATTACCCTTTTCTTACAAGTTATATATATTCGCATTAATATTTCTTTAACTTGTATAATATTATCCTCGACTCAACTTCACTTAACGTATAATTATTTTCCCATTAAATAATTATACTTAAGATCGTATCGTTCGATGTAATATCTTTTTAACACTCGACCCGACTCACTTTACCGCATACTTATTTTACCATTCAAATAAATATACTAAGGTCTTGTCGTTCGATAATATTTCTTTAACGCCCGACTTGACTCACCACACCGTATATTTACTTTCCCATTAAGTAAATATACTAGGATCTCGTCGGTTCGGTATACATATGTATATATTATTTACTCGTCTCGGTTTTCCTTCCCGTATATCTACTTTCCCATTAAGTAGATATACTAGAATTTCGTCGAGCCGAACATATATATATATATACATGTATTTTCCTCGTTAAGTCCATACGTTCGTTTAACGTTTTCAATCGTTAGATTATTTACGTTATGTTTTCTCCCACGAATATTTCTCCAACACTTAGGAAAGTGTTATGTAATTTTTCACCCAAGTTATATATTTTACTCCTTAAAATATATATTTACTTATCTTGCCGTAACGATATTTTTCTCGTTTGTCCGCTTTTACGTCATTGTTCGTTAACACGTCTAAGTCCGATTTCATAACTTATATATATATATATATATATATATATATAGGGTAGGGATCATACGAGAACCAACTTTAGGGAGAGAACCAAAGAACCAATGTGAATGGATGGCATTATTGTAAATACACAAACAAACAAACAAATAACCTTGAATCCGGGTTATAACATTAAACGGGTTGTTATATTTGGATCCGGGTTATAAAAGTGAAAGTTGTCATTATCTTCACAAACAAAACCCTAGACCCACCAACAACCACCGTCCCGTCCCACTTCCCACCGTCACACCGTCCACTGTCCGACCATTTCCGTAGACATCCGTCACCGTCCGCTGCCACCGCCGTCGTCGTCGTCCACTGTAAACGGTAATAACATTGAATCATGCCATGTGTTTTCAGTTACAACATTTAGTTAGGTCCGATATCTTGTTTGTTTAGAATAGCTCAAACCTAAATCAAGAAATTCTGTTCTGTTTGTTTGTTATTTTTTTTTTTTATATAATCTTTGGTGTGTTTCTTCATTTAAATACTCTGTTCGGTAATAACGTAAGTTTTCATTGTTTTTAATCATAATCATTACCACCGTTAGCGCATGTTTATTATTTCCCCATTTTTTATGCTTAATTAAACTGATAAACTACATTTGACTCGTGATCGGTTTTTGTGAATCCGTTATTATATTATATTGAATATGTCATTATCAGCCACCGCCTATGTCTCTCTCTAGATCTGATTTTAATTTACAAATACAAATCATTTATATTAATTGATTGAATATGTGTTTTTGCATAATTGTTTGAATATGTGTTTGGTTTTTATATTAGATAATGAACTTGTTTTAAGGTTGAATTTGTATAATACGACAAGGTTAATGCACAAGTGCAATAGTTTTATTATGAATGCACATGTGCAAAACGTAGATTGTGATATTAAAAAGTAATGGTAAATAGCAGACTGTTATAAGTGAGTAACAGTAATGCATAGGTGCAAATGTTTTGTTGTAATTATCAAAGTAATATTGTTGCACATGTGCATTCAGATTGAAAATATGGGTTATCTTATACGTTCCTTAATATTTGTAATTAATAGATGGGGAATACAGGGAAAAAAGTAAGATTTGTGTTACAATCAAGGGAGAAAGGTACAAATAAATTACCGGATGCAAGTGAAGACAATGAAACAAATGTTGGGCAAAACGTTGATACAGGTTGGCATCATTTATTTAGTGTTGATGTAATCAATATTCACTTTTTATTTGTTATGTTATTTATTTGATATATAGCATAAACTAAGTAAGTTCCGTTTTAACGTGCAGAATCAGAAGTTGGTGATGCTATGATTGTTTATCAGAAAGATGATAAAGGTTGTAATTATTTTAGTTAGTTCATATATATAGAATGCACATGTGCATATATGCATTTATATTATGAAATATTTAATGTTGAATGTTTTCACACAAAATATATTATATGTAGGTAAAGGATTAAAAAGAAAAATTCAAACCAGAGCAAACAAACGAAAGCACATTGAAACGGCAAATAGTGATGGTACGTTGTTATGCGCAATATTAAACACATGTTGTTGATTATGCACATGTGCATCATTATGTGTGAACATGATATAATGTGTTGTATGACAAATGTGTGTGCATATGTAGATGAAAAAAAGAAAATCAAGACAAAGCGTGGTAAAACGGTATCATCGAAGTCAGATCAAAGGATTGTCGTGAAAAAAATGAATTGGCGTTCGATAGAACACGCGTCACACCACGCCAGCTTTGCTTGGGAATAAGAGCATTATCAAGCAAACAAAGAGAGGCGGTTGTAAAGATGGGTTTTGGTAGGATTTTACAACTTAATACAGATGGTTTACCGGCAAAGTTATCACACTACGTTGTAGATAACTTTAATGGTAAACAAATGGTGATAAAAACAAAAAAATGGCGTGATAGACGTAAATGAAGAATCGGTGAGCAAATTGTTGGGGTTAAAAAACAATGGAAAAGTGTTGAAAAAAGGTCAAAAGACGAATGATGATGGTGATGAAGTGGTAGTCTCTACGTCAGTTAGAGAATGGTTGGATATATATAAAGGGTGTTTATTAACTCCAAGTAAAATTGTTCAAAGAATCGAGGAAAACCCAAATGATGATGGAATATTTTTTGAATATGATTTCATAACATTGTTTATGAACACGATGGTTGAAATAGATAAGAGCGGGAGTTGCAAAACTGATTTTTTGTCATACTTGAATGATGAGTTGAAAGTAGAGGATGTGAATTGGTGTTCTTATGTGTGTGGGATAATGAGAGAAAGCAAGAACAATTGGGATCGGCTAAATAACACAAAATATTTCAACGGGGCGTTGACAATATTAGTGGTATGATATTATTTTTATTATTGTATATTTAAAAAAATCATTGTGATTGTTTGTTATGGAATGTATTGATTGGTATAATTTAACTATTATCGTATTATTGCACATGTGCAGTTATTGTATGTTGACAGGACGGTGTGTGGGGACATGAATAACATACGAAGAATGCACCCGATTGAGTTCTGGACTAAAGAAATGTTAAGCAAAATAGAAAAAATTGAGATTAGAGATGGTGGATTCGGACGATGGGAAGTAAGGGATGCTTATGTCGACTTGGAAGATGGGGACGGTTATGAAGATGATGTAATAAAAACGAAGGAAGATGGAAAGGCAGACACTGTATGTATTGTATTGTTAATTGTATTGGTAATTTTGAGATATTTGCACATGTGCATAATGTATGATTGTGATATGGTTAGGAATGATGTTTAAATGATGCACATGTGCATAGTATAAAGCATAAGTTGATGCACATGTGCATTCTGTTGGATTTGTTGTGTAATATATGTGTTTAATAAAGTATTTAATGAAATGTATTTGAAGATATATAGAGAACAATAATTGTATATTGATGTTCAGATTTGTAAAGAAATAAATACGGTATAATGCACATGTGCATTATGATATATATTTTTCGTCGTATATTATTGAATTAATATTAATGATATTTTTATTTTTTGTTGTTAATTAGGGGCACATCAAGAAAATTGAGAGTTTGATAGATTGGATTGTTGAGAAAAAGGACGTGTTGGACACGTATATAGTTGATGCATGCTCGAAATTTCCTAATGATGTCAAGGTGGCTGGTTTAGTTGAAACATATGATTGCTTGTTCGGGATAAAGACGAATGTAAGTTCATCCGAGGGAAACAAAGGTCAGTGTGGTGTGGATAATAATGTGGTTGTGCCAGAAAGTAGTAAGGAAAGTAGTAAGGTTAATACAATGGTAGACATGATGGATACTAAAAATTCAGATGGTGTAGAAAATGTTGAACAGTCTGATAATGTAGACACGGGAAAGGTGCGTATTGGGTTTCTTAGAGGAAAGAATGTTTATATTAGGACAAGTAGGAAGAAAGGTGATGAAGGGAAAGTGATAAATTATGGAAATGTGGATGATGTTATAAAGGATGTGATTGTAAACATTAAGGCTGAGATAGTTGAAAGGAGAAGATCAAAAAGAACAAAGGTGGTTGATAATACGGTGCCAAGCTTTAATTTGTTGTCACAAAGCTCGGTTGAATCAAGATACAGAGGATGACGAAATGGGTGTTAAAGAGGTCAATTTATGCAGGCCATTAGATGATGAGGAAAAATTGGTATGGCAATTTTTGTTGACAACAGTTGTTTATAAAGAAAGGTAAACTTACTTGTTAAATATTTTATCGTATATGTGGGTAATGCTAGGTTAATGTTTTGTATTTTTAAATGTTTTGTTTTGTGGTAATAATGTACAATGATAATGATGTAGGGTGGATAGGAAGAAGGATGCTAATGAATCTATTGATATTGCGGTGGAGAAGGAAGAGGTTGCGATGTCATTTATGTAAGTCAGTAAATATAGTGCATATTTTACATTTAGGAAAGTTACATTATACATAGATGTGTAAATGCACATGTGCATAATGGTTTATAGGTGTGAATGCACATGTGCATAGTTTATAGGTGTAAATGCACATGTGCATAATGGGCTGCATGTGTAGATACATATGTGAAAAATCGGTTACATGTGTAAATGCACATGTGCACAATGATTATGATAATTATGGATGTTTATTTATAATTGAATTATGTGAATTGTTTAATGTTGTAGGAAAAATATATTTGAAACTGAACATGGATTGACAATAATGACCTATCTGATTACATCTTTGAGGAAAGGGAAAGAGGTGGAAGCAAATGTGATAGATTGTTGGGCAACAATGCTTAACTTTAATGAGAGGAAATTAAAAGCAGAAGGGAAGAGACGGTTATGTTGTTACGCAACAACAATAGTAAGTAGTGATTGTTATTGTATTTTTTTTTTGTTGGTTATAAACAAGCTGCTGAACATATATATGTGTGATTATTAATAAATGTTGGTAATATGTCTATGTGAAATAACAGCCGGGATTTATGTTGGATAAGCGTCAGACAAAGGAAAAGGCTTTCGGAACAATGAAGTCACGTTTGAGGGAAGTGTTGGAATGTGATGACAAACTAATGGATTTGAAGGCATTCAACATTATAATAATCCCAATGTTGGAGAACAGACATTATTATCTGATATGTTTTGATTTGGAAAATGAAAAGTTGGAGGTGATTGCTAACATGGTATCAAACAAAGGGTTGTACACCATGAGAGTGGGAACAAAGTTTAGTGATATTGGGTCTCCATGTAAAGTGGTATGTTTATAGTTTAAATTAATTAAGTAGTAAAAATAGATATTATTATTTATAATTATGTATAATAGTGTGTATGTTTATGTAACTGCAGAAGAATTATTTGGTTGACTATTTGAGGACGGTTAATCATCCTAAGGCGGAACGCATGGCCAAAGCAAAGTTGACAAGAATGAAGTTGGAGTGGGCGACGTCTGATAATGTCACAGATTGTGGGGTATTTGCTATGAGGCATATGGAGAGGTATAGAGGGAGTAATGAGAAGTTTGAGTGCGGATTCAGTAAGGATAAAGAAATACAAACATGTCAAATTCTGAATATGAGGATGAAAATCGTAGCAACGTTGTTGTTATCAGAAGTAAATGTGTATAAGGAGTCTGTGGAAAATACGGCAAAAGAAACAATGTTTATGTTGAAGGACGAAGCTACAAGGAAGATAATAGATGATGAAATGAAGAGGTATTGTGAGTGTTGCGAGAAGTTAAAGAAATGGGAGGAAGATGAACAAAAAGAACGTAAGGATTAGCGTGTGGTAGGTTGTAAAAAGGTTGGTGGTTAGGATGGGTATGTTTGGTTTATTAGATTAGTGAAAATACTTGGTAAGAAACTAAAGTTTTATATTTTGAAATATGGTGTATGGATATTAATATGTTGATCAGTAGTATATGGTTATTTTCGGGTCAGTTATGTTGTGATCATTTTCATATGGTAGGTATTATTGTTATATTAAGAATGTAGTCATATGCACATGTGGATGTGTGTATGAGTACGCATGACAGGTATACCACATGGTCGTATGAAGTATTGTAATATGATTTTGTTGGCTGAATTGGGAATATATGAATGTATGGACGAATGCACATGTGCATCTGAGAATATGAAATATATAAATGTGTGAAAGTGCACATGTGCATAAGTTGTAAATATATGTCGAATTAATGTGTATGAGTTATGTATTAGTAATATGAAATGGTGTAATGGTTGTATGACGGATAACATAAATAATTTTTTTTTAATTTTTGATATAAAAAACACATTATATGGATGTCGAAAGTTGATGTGTTGTAAAATTTTGCATTATGCACATGTGCATAACAGTACATGTTGTGTGTATTATATTACAAATGTATAAGTTATGATTTTTAGATGTTGGAAATTGATGTGTTGTAAAAATGTTGTATTATGCACATGTGCATAAACAGTATGTTGTTTGAGTAGTGTGAATGTGCATTAACATATGTAATATGTTTGGATTAATAATTGCATACATTTAATAAATGTATTGTATGTAAATAATGTAAGCATAATGTCGAAACATATTGAAATAAAAAAAAACAAAAACAAAATATCAATATAGTTAAAACAATATAATTTGGAAAAGTAAAAAACGGCCAGGTGCATTACGAGGCCTAGACGAACGTCTAAGCGGCTGTTAATGAGTAGCAACACCTGAAGTTCCTTCAGTAACATTAGTAGTATTTCCGTGGGCATCAACACCTGAAGATCCTTCATTAACATCATTGTCACTAGTATCATCATCATAATTGTCATCGAAATCGCCGTCTTCATCAGTGTCGGTGGGAACATAAAGGCCTTTAGCTGATGCGGCAGCACGCTTTTCTGATTGTTGAGCAAGTTTTGCAGCCCGTACTTTTTCACAGTTGTGCGAATCATGGTCGTAAACATATTTGTTACATTTATTGCAATGACGGGCAGCTTTTTTTCTTTTGTCTTTAGCCTTTTGTCC
The DNA here is from genome assembly GCA_030844895.1 of Ambrosia x helenae. Classification (NCBI taxonomy): domain Eukaryota; kingdom Viridiplantae; phylum Streptophyta; class Magnoliopsida; order Asterales; family Asteraceae; genus Ambrosia; species Ambrosia x helenae. Next base: position 104,212,844 of record CM061228.1, on the reverse strand, counting down.
TGGGCCGATCCGTTGTTTCTTCGTACCACACCCTTTATTTGTTATACCTTGTGGAGGATGAACATTGACATCGGAAGTAGCAGGTAGGTTAAGTATGTCACTGATGTTGGCTGTTTTTTGGTTGCATTGGGGTTTATCGGGGAATGATTTGAATATACGATTTCTGATTTGTTTGAATTTTGTCGATAAGACACGTAGATTTTCAGGATTGCGTCTAAGTCGGGTCATGCATTGTGAAACAATTTCTGATATTTCATTCCTTAAAACAGCAACCTCATTGGTGTCAGATGAGTACATGTTGGATATGCTGTGAACTACTGCTGGAAGGGCATCCCGTCTCCATCTTGGCTGAATGTAACGTGCTGGAATACGGTCGATTTGATTGTATCGAAATGCGCAGAATGCATGACGACATAGGTAACCAAGACGGATGAAACCCATGCATGTACAGCTTACAGTTTTATCAGAAACATTAAGGGCAACCTGCATGTATGTGAGTGTTATAATATGAAATAAATGATTATTGAAAGTATGTACATGTGCATATTGATGTGTTTGGAGGGAATGGCACAAAGTTAATGATACAAACATGTAGTAATACATATATGTGTTGCATATAAATGTTTAAGGTGGTTGATGAATGTTGGTAAAATGATGAGTATGGATGTTGCACATGTGCAATAATGGTATTTTGGCAGTTTTTTTATATTAACCAATAAAGTAATAATATTGAAGAAGGTACCTCAAATTCATTCACATAGTCCATGTTTGTTTTGCAATGCCGGATAGTATAGTGTTTGATGTTCGAAGATCCGTCGGTTGGCCTTTCAATAGGCAGACAGTGCATCATGCCCATATATATTTCTTTTCTGACCTCAGTGAACATAGACCACGTGTATATTTCGGCGGCGTGTGATTCCATACGGAGGCCTGTACTTAGTCGGGGAGTTGCAGTATCACTTTCAAATTCCATTTTGCGTTGGGTGTGGCGTTGATCATCAATGGATGTGTCAAAACACATAAGGAATTGTACCAATGTGTTTGTGGACTTGGAGTTAACCTTGAAACACGCATTTGAGCTCTCACACCTTGAGGTGGTTTTCATTAAGCACGACATGGAAATTTCTCTGAAATAGCCTGGGACCCAATCATGTCGAATGTCAAACATTTCACACAACCAAGGGTGACTAGTCATTTGGTAATCACCCATTAATAGATGCCATCTTGATTCAAACATGTCAGGAGTAATGAATAAGTTCCATACTAATTTATGAATGGAAGAGCGAAGAGTTGTGTTGTCTAAGATGTCTTTTGAAATCTAAACATAATATAAGCATTTGGTTAGTTTAGTCATAGAGTATTATTAATATGTTTAACGGTAATGTTTTATTGTTAATATGAAATAATACATGATGTACCTTGGACGGAAGTTTCCGCATAATGTGCCACATACACAAACGATGGATAGATTTGGTGAATACAGTTGATACGACTTGCTTCATGGTGGCATCTTGATCAGTGAGTATGAATGTTGGTTGCCGATGTTTGTGAGTAGTCAAGAAGGTGTTGAGTAGCCACGTGTATGATTCAATCGTCTCGTCATACAACATGCCAACACCAAATGTAACACATTTTTTGTGATGATCAACACCAGTGAACGGTACAAAGATCATTTTGTACCTGGAATTTATAGTGATTGCACATGTGCATCAGGTTAGTATGTTGTAATTGTAAGTTATGAATAAAAAATGATGCATAATATGAACAGTAAATAATATTTAAAGTGAATAGTAAATACTCACTTGTTGGTGTCATAAGTGGCATCAAATGCACAAGCATCACCGAAGGATTCATAATTGCGCAAGGACACGAAATCAACCCAAAAGAATGATCGTAGTTCATTGTCAACTACAACATAATCGAAATAAAACTCTTTCAAATTTCTGGTTCTGGCATTCATTGTGTCTAATATGAGTTGCGCATCACGTTCACCAATAAACAAACGTATGTCGCGAGTGCAATTTTTAAAGTCATCTTTGGTGCCACGAACATTATGAGGTCCGCCTTTCAAAGACACTTGGATGTTATGTGCAACATGCGGGCCAATCTTGTTGAGACTAACTCTGTGTATGAATTGCTGTTCTTCAAATCCAAGTTGTCTGTTCTGTTTCATTAGGTCAGCATTGTCACTACTAACCATACAATGGTTGTGTACTGGATTGAAACCATATATTTCAAACAGATTTTTATCATTGTCATATCGCACTGTTAGTCGTGCACGACATTCGGAAACGGTAAAACGGCTTCGACGGTGTTTTTTTTTGGGAGGGTTAGAAGGATTAAAATCTTTGAATTTTGGTTTGCCTGCTTTGGAACAATGTATGTATCGATGTGTGAGTTGTTTGTTGGAAGGATCGTTTTTGTTTTTTTTTTTCGTTTTGTTGTGCCGAGACGGGTAGAAAACCCGGATTTTGTCGCATAGGTGTTGCCATCAGGCGTTGCATACACAGAAGTCATTATTGTTCCTGTGTGTGTATATATATATATATATATATATTTAAAAAAAAAGTGGACAATGGATGATTAGTAAACAATTTATATTGGGTGGTATGAAATTGATGTAAAATATAACAAACATTGCGTGATGCACATGTGCATGTATAATGTGTTTGTAAAATGAATGTTATTTTTGTATTCATATTATAATATTATAACAATAACAGTACATTAATCAATTTGTATTGTTAAAAATATATTGATTGTGTGAAATTGATAAGTAGGACATCATTAAAAAAATGAACTTTATACATGGATCAATCACACATATGTACAAAACAAATATTAATCATATATATCTAAATAACCAGGTGTACATACATATCAAGTATTCCGCAAAGTTTATACGGTTCTCAGTCAAACCAAAACAATTAAATGACTTAATATTAATTAGGTTATCAGTCAAACTCATGTATAATAGTAGAATAGATGTAAAAACAATAGTTTATGCACATGTGCATTTATGAAGTATATGTAAAATAAATGTTATGTTGTAATCGATATGTAATCAGATGTCATATACGCACATGTATGAATACACTATAATGGAAAAGGATAGTATTATACCTTTAGTTTCAGATCGTACGAATTGCAACCCTTTATCAGTAGGTATGGACGTTGGTGCGTTAGACGGTGAGCTTTCATCGTATGTAACAGATTCTGTAGAAACACCAACAATGGATGCTGTAGACATGGAATCTGTAGACATAGATCCGAAGACATGAACAATGTGTTGATTTCCAGATTAAGTAGACATAGGGTTTTTACCAGACGTTTGATTTGCATTATCATTGATAGATGGATTAGGAGCAACACGTGAAGAATCAGACGATGCCATTGATGTAACTCGAAGTTGGTTTAGTGGTGAAACGAGTTGATATTATGGTTAATTGATGGTGTGACACCGGTATGGTGGTGTTGAGGTGGTTGTTCGGTGATGTTAAGGTGGTATCAGGGTAGGATTGAACGATGGTGGTTATGGAGTAAACTAGGGTTTTGCAAGAGACTTGGAGAAGATGAAGCTGGTTCACGTAAAAGCAAGCTGATGTTTTTTTTTTTTAAAAAAAAGGTATACATCATATTTACAAAAATGCCACCTTACAACATATTTACAAAAATGCCACATGTTCACACTTGGTTCTTTGGTTCTCTCCCTAAATGGTGGTTCTCAAATGATCCAAATCATATATATATATATATATATATATATATATATATATATATAGGGGAAGGATATTTTGGAAACCCTCTCCAGTTAAGAAAACCCATGAAACCCTTCATCTGACCATCCATTTTAGTGATCAAGGGTGGTGGTTGTTTCTGCTTTTTCATCAAAACTAAATATTTGTCTTTTAGTCACCAGTGGGTAATTTGGTCCATACAAAATTTAGTGTTCTCTTCTCTCTCCTCTCTCCTCTCACCTCTTTCCTCTCACCTCTCACCTCTCTCTTATTTTATTAATAGATTCATGTGTTTTTCTAAAAAAAAATTCATTCCTGCTTTGTTTTACCCGGTTTCAGTCTCATATACATATGTTTTTTTGTAAACAAAAACATATGTTTTCACAAATTTATCTCACTAAAAATTCAACTTATAAATCTAAACAACAAAAAACATATGTTTTTAGACGAAAACAAATTTTTGATATACAAAAAATAATAATAATAAACGAACCGTCAACACTTCGATTAAATCATAAACATTTATATAAAAAACATTGAATATAAAATGTTAAACAAACCTAAACAACCTTATCAAAACCCAGATCTAGATCCAAGAACAGTGAAAACATATGTTTTTAACTGAAAAACACAAACGTTTTCACAACATTAGCCAGAAGAAAGAAGGGTTTATTCAGAACATTCACAAAAAAAAAAAAAAAAAAAAAAAAACTAGATCTAAACTTTAAAACCCAAAAAATAATAAATAGTTGAAGAATTAGCAATGAACACAAAAACCACAAGTGACGATTAAAACTTTATTACAACAACAAATCTGGATAACCGTTGGATTTGGAAGTGATAAAAAACAACGCAAATGAGTTAAAATACTTTAAATGTCAAGATAGCTTATTTGAAAAAAAAATGAGAAAAAGTTGTTTTCCATTTTCTTTCAGTCATCAAAACAACAATGTATATAAAAATGTTTCAAATTGCAATGGGGACATCCCTGTTCATCACTAACACGACAACAGGAACATAAAAAAATCTGTTTCAATTTATATCTATAAAACATTTGTTCACCCCGTCGCCGTCGTACATCTCGCCGTCGTACACCTCAACACCGGTCCAGATTTTGTGTTTTGTTCAGATCTGGTGTTATCTTTGGCAGTCTCAAGATTGGTGTTTTGTTCAGATCTGTTGTCGACCCCTGTATAGGTTACAGTGGATGGTTAGATTGTGGGTTGTTTGAACAAAACTCAAGCGATCAGGACCATACAAAAAGGTTTTGGTGGAAGTGTAGTAAGAAATCTGAGAAATAGAAATCTTAAAATATAGAGAGAGATGGGGAAATAAGATTTGTAATATGAAAATATTATAGAGAGAGATGAAGAGGTGGAAATGTTATAGAAAGAGAAAGTGATGAAAAGACCCCACTCTCTCTTGTGTCAGATCTGAAAATATCAATGTTATGCCAAAAATACCCTCCAAAGATAAAGGATTGTAACATACGTGGCTTCACCTAAGCCTTTCATTTGGGTTTCTGAAGTTTACTCAACTCATCAAGGTTTTCATTTTATAATTGGCCTATATATATATATATATATATATATATATATATATATATATATATATATATATATATAGGGGAAGGATTAAATAAAAACCCACTCAAATTGAAGAAACCTAGTAAACTAAATGTGAGCCATTGATCAAAATAGATGGATGGTCAAGATTCATCCTACATTATTTTATTAGATTTATTAAGGTAGATGACAAAAAAAGGGCACAATGATCAAATGCCATTTTCTGAAAAGTAGATATGACAGTGTGGACCCCACACATGTCACACCATCTCTCTCATACTTTTGTGACCATGGTCCTAAATCTGTCAGCACGTCATGTTACATATGTAACATATGCAGTGTTGCGTACGTTAAAATTGCACAGATTGTATATAATCAATTAAAAACTTTATAGATCAAAAAACATTCAAATGTACACAAGAATTGTTTCTTACAAAGTGCTAAAACAAACAAAACGGTCATTACAAATCGACAAAATGCTAAAAAAAACTATCATAAATAAAAAAAAATTGTCTACACTTCATTCTTGATAATCATCTTCATCTTTAATGCAAAAAAAAATATGCTCACTTGCAAAAATAAAACAAAATTCATCAATTTACATGAAAAAAATCAAAACTTTGTATCTAGTAAAAAAACAGAAACTAATGTATACCAACTTAGTGGTGCTGTTACATACGAAACATACGCAAACATAGATTTCATCCCATGATCAATGACATTCCATTCAAGAATTTTTTTCCCAATTCTTCCTCTATAATATGCAATATTACATTCTTGATAAGGTGCAAAAAACACGAGTGTTACATACGTAACAAGTTTTTTTTTCTGGAAACACAGACAAACTTTTGTAGTCTGCACCCAGCATACATTTTTTACTGAATTACAAGCAACCTTTGACTGTAAAACAGATACGCTACACACGTAACATCCTACCTTAACACAGAAAAAAACACCCTAAGTAAATTTACAAAGATGATACGACCATATAGACGAGAAAAACACCCTAACTAAACACAGAGAAAACACAAATAACAACATTCTGAAAAGTCATTCTTAAAACAAATAACAACACATTTTCTGTCTTTAGTTATAGATAAGACTATATGAGAAAACACAAAAACAGACATATTCTGTAAAAAAGACATATGTAACATAAAAAAAACTCATACATGAGAAAACAAAAAAAAATAGACAGACATGGTGCAAAAACACATGAGTGTTACATGTGTAACAGGAAAAACACAGACAACTTTTGTAGTCTGCAGTAAACATAGAACAGAATTTGATACGCTAGAAAACATAGAACAGAATTTGACTGCAAAAAACAGATATGCTACACACGTAATAGCCTAACTAAACACAAAGATTATACGAAAATATAGACGATAAAAACACCCTAACTAAACACAAAGATACTACGAACATAAAACACAAAACGAAAAATCATTTTCGATGTTTAACATAATAAATCACCCAAAAAAAAAAGAGATGCTAGTAACACACAAAAAAACAACAATTTTTTGTGTGTTTCTAGCATCCCTTTTTTTTTGTGTTGGGGGTTAGGTGGTTTACTAATAAAAAAAAAAACGATTCACATTAGTAATAATAATAACAAAAAACATACTATCCATTATCTCGGCTAAGCGCTTCTTATTTAATTATTAAACTCGCAGCCAAACACTTTATGTGATTCAATACCTATTACCAAACACTTGAAATTCTAGTTGTTATCCCCATTGCCAAACACCCTCCATTTAGCTTTGACTATAAAAGTCCTCCATCTCTTCTTGTTTCCTGCACAAAACCACGAGAATTAAAAACAAAAATATGTGAGGAAGATAAAGCACAGCCAACCATGAATAAAAACAAAACGTTTGCATCCTGTTATTATTATTATTGGGTTATTATTATTATTATTATTATCCTCAAACAAAATATGTGGGTGAGATGAGAGCACAGCCAACCACGAGGATTAAAAACAAGATATGTGTGTGAGATGAGAGCACAACCAAGAACATCAACCGGAATCACCAGTCCGGTGACCAGTTCCGATCGTCGCCAACAACAACAACAACACAACACACGACTCTTTCACGAACCGGATAGAGAGAAAGAACAGCAGAGGAAGAAAGAGAGAGAACACAGAGCAGAGAGACACAGAGGAGGAAACCGAAGACGGTGACGGCGGCGATTGGAGTTAGGGTTCCGATTAGGGTTTCCGAGCAACCAGGTATAAAATATCCTTGATTCTTGATAACGTCTGCATCCTGAAACTGATTGTGTTCTCTTGGTTTGGTGGATCTGAATGGAAAGTGTGTTGGATGGATTATTATTATTATTATTATTATTATTATTATTATTATTATTATTATTATTATTATTATTATTATTATTATTATTGGGTTGAAGAAACTGAGATTAAAATTGGTGGTGGTGGTGGTGGTGCCTATATTAATCTGGATGGAGAAGCTGAAAGAGAGATGGAGAGAGAATGTGTGTGGGTTGTTTATATAGGAGGGAGAGACAAAAGATTCAAACTAGTAAAAAAGGGGGAAATGTAAATTTACTAGTTTACCCTTTTTTATTAAAATAATAGAGGGTGTTGTGGATGAATCTAGACCACAAGATGGGTTTGTGGGGGTTTCTTCATTTTGGGAGGTTTTTTGTATATACTTAGCCTATATATATATATATATATATATATATATATATATATATATATAGTTAATTTTTCCAAGTTTTTCCAATATGTGCTTTATAGAAATATTATTCAATTTTCTAATTCTCAACACATATTACTTGGAAGGTTTTAAAATACTTTTGTATTTTTAAAACAAAACTTGACAACTTATATACAAAAATGTTCCAACACTTTTATATTCCCATTTATATAAAAGTGTTTATTTTTATATAAGTTCTCCCAAGTTTTTAATTTGTCTAACATTTTATAAAAACCTTTGTTTTTATAATAATTCTTATGTTAGAAAAAGTCCATATTTTTATAAAATTCCATTTTATAAAAATACACTTTTATACAAAATACATAAGTGTGTTTACTAGTTTTACCAAATCAACCTTGGAAAATTATTATTTATACTTTTGACACCAAACTTTCCATAGTTGCATTTTTAGACTTTAGTTTCTAAAATATCAATTTTAGTCCCTCAACTTTTTAAAGTTACAACATTAGTCCCTTAACTTATAAAAGTTGCATTTTTCCATATTAACTTTCAAGATTAGCATTTTCCTACTAAACTAGTAGACTTTAAAGGATCATCTTTATAATGTTGGATTATTTTTATATTTTAACACTTTTAATAGTCTCATATACCATTAATAAGGCTACTAATATGTGTGATTAGTGTATTTTGTCCAACAAGTCCAAATTTCATTTTTCAAGTTAGTAGACTTTAATAATGTGATTTTTATAATACTAGTTTTCTAACAAAAATAGCACTTAGACAAGTCTTATATCTTTAATTTATGATGATTAAAATCACTTTCAAGTTCATCCAAGTTCCATTAACAATTATTACTCAAATCACTATTTTTCTTCAAGTATTCATCATTTTAATCAAAACTACAAGAATACTTAACATCCGTCACTAAACTTTCAATTTATTTACACTAACTAAACACCATTTTAGTCTTTAAAATCATATGTTTTCTTATGAAAAGCTTATTCAAGTCCACCCCTTGTACAACTTGCTTTAAGCTAATAAACATAAACTTTTTAAAGACAAACCATGATCAAGAATACTTACAACTAGCACAAGGCTAGGGAAGCTTTCAATGCTTGATTATGATGGGGTTTAGTGTGTTCTTCCTTAGTGGTTAAGCTCCAAGTTTGAAACACACAATGGGGGTTTGAAGGATGGATGTTTAGGAGTGATTTGGAGGCGTTGAAACTTGAAAGAAGTGAGTGTGTGGGTGTTGAGAAACCTACGGCCCAAAAGAAAGAAGAAGAAGAGGAGTTTTTGCTTTGTTATTGTAACACCCCAACCGATGGCGGAAACATCGGGATGTCACGTATTGATGATTGTTCAGTAGCTCATGGTAAATAATAAGTTTCAATAATTGATTTAAATACATTACATACAATTGTTCTAAGAATTTGTACATCAAAATGAAAAAAATACTAGCTACACATCTTCAAGCATTAACTCTAATCTTCAAGCAAGCTATAACCTGAAACATGTTAAGTTTGAAAATATTTTGGGTCAACAAAAGTTGGTGAGAATTACATAGGTTTGAATAAAAATGTTGTACAATTCGAGTGTCATGGCAAGTCTAGTCCATATGTGAAAACAAAACAATCGGGTAAATCGAGTGCATAATCAAACCTTGTGACTAGAATATTGTGGTCCATCCCATACGCTCATGGTTCACTCGATTATGTTATAAATTCGATAACAATCACCCACGCTACCTATGTAGGAGGTACACGTATCCGGGTGGGATTGTCAGTCCAATAGATCTATCATTGTATACCGTCGGCTGATCAATGTTAATGATTATGCTAGAATATTGTGCTTACCCTAGTAATGTTTAAGACATAATGCAACATAGAATAACACATAGACACTTGTGATTGAATTGTAAATTGAATGTTGTAACATGTTTCACCCCAAAAAAAATAGTGAATGGAAAAGGGGCTATGTAAACTCACCTTAGGTGCTTAATGAGTTCGTGCGTTTTCTTGAGCGTGCAAACACTTAGTAATAATGCCTTGGAAAACTCGGAACTAGCTAGAGGAGATAATGATGGATGAAAACTTTAGTATATGGGAGATGGGATAATAATGTTTTTTTTATTGAATGGTATAAAGAGTTTAATGGTAGGCTAGTGTATTTATAGTGTAAAATTTGGAGTTGTAATTAGGGACTACTTTGATTAGGCTAGAATTTAGGAACAACTTTGACTTGACTAGAAGACCATATTTACTAACACTTTGACTTGACTAGGAGACCATATTTACTAACACTTTGACTTGACTTGACTAAGAGACTACATTTGACTTTTCAGGTTTGACTAAGGGACCTTGAAAGGGTTTAAGTTTAATTGGTTTTAATTAACATCGCAAAACACCAAATGGTGTAGTGGTTTGTGTGGTGTGGTTAAGGTTTAGCCCGCCAGGGACTCGGGTTCGAATCCTGGCTCAGGCAAACATTTTTTTAACATTTTTAAATCAGAATTTTTAATAAAATCCAATTTAATATTGATTATAAGTCATTATTTAAACAAAAAAATTAATAAAATGGATGGGAAAGATAATGTAAACATGAATCGGATGAATAAACGAGGGGGTTCTATATATATATATATATAAAATTGTGTGATGTTATAGTCTCCCCTACTTTTAGGAACTTCGTCTCGAAGTTTATTAAAAACACAGGGTTGAGGATGATTAGGTAGAAATTAAGTCAACTGGGGTTGGAAAATTTGGGTTAAGGCACGACATGAATTTATAGGTAATAGAATAATCTGTTTCGAATAATTTGGATAAAAGGTTTGATATGTGTGAGTTTTAAGGGTTGGATTAGGTTCGTCTGAAATAGCAAGGAGAATAAGAATCTAGCAAAACACTAAACTTAAGTGTTAGGAAAGAAATGCATGAGTTGATTGACTATAGAAAGACTAAATGAACTACTAGGTAACTAGAGTTTATAATTGATTATCTACCGAAAACCTTGATAGAATTCCACACTACCTTAACGTACCTGTAAATTCATGATTACGTTCCGGACCGCAATCACCAATTTACCTTACATTAGGGTTTTGTGTCCTTCTATGACTCTAAACACATATGTAAGTAATGCAAAATAACCCTGTGATTGAATCTTTGTATCAATGAGTCTAATAAATCTGTGTATCAAATTACATGTATGATGTATCCAAAAATGAGTCCAACTGTTGAGTAGGAAAAGACCTCTACCAGTCAGTGAGTAGGAACCTCTACCGATTGTTGAGCAGGTGCGATAGCCTCTACCAGTCGTTGAGCAGGTTATTAGAACCTCTACCGACTGTTGAGCAGGCATGATGACCTCTACCAATCGTTGAGCAGGTTGTTAGGTACTCTACTAACTGTTGAGCAAGTACTTCATCCTCTACCAGTTGTTTGATTAAGTGTAACAATTGTTTTTTATTTAACACATAAGTTGCAAGTTCGTAATATATACATGTAAGTAAGTTTGTAAATGCATCAAGTATAGCATGCGAGTTGTAATAGAGTTGTCCTAGACAAGATTAATGACTCTAGGTGTGTTTATAGCAAATAGTTTATATTCCATGCTTTCAAGTATCATGAATAATCAAATGTTCAAGTAGATAATCAAATCCTCATGTATAACTAAGAATCAAGTTTGATGCAACAAACAATCAAGTTTTCAATAGTCTGATTATCATAGGGATCAAGTTCATGTTCCAGAAGGTGAAGAATATGAATTTAGTTCTTGAGAGGATGATGAAGAACTCAAAGCATCATTAAGGTTATGAAAGATAGTGAACGTGAAAATAGTTAATAAAGGGTTTATTTTATAGTAAGGAGATTATGTAGCAGTGTAAATCGTGGGGTTTGGATCAAAGGTTAGAATCTAGCGTATGAGAAAACATGATTGTGATAAATACCAAAAATTGTAAAAGTTCGAACAAGTTGAAAATAATTAGGTGGCAATGGAGATTAAATTTTGTTCATGAGGATGGAAAGATCTTATCATTTTTCTTTTTAAAACTGGTTTCAAAAGTTGCTAAATAGTACAAACTAAGTGGCTTTAGATCAGAATATTTTAGTTTAGTCGAAGATTTTAAACACGACGTTAGGTTTTATAGATCAAGGTGAAATTATATCAAAAATCCTTTGTTATGCTAATGAATAAACATTTGGATTTAGAAATTAAGTTTGAGGATATCTTATAACAAAAATATGTATTTTCCATGGTTTATAGGTTATGAAAATTTTGACAAAATTAAGAAATCTTTAGTGTTGGGCTAGGGTCTACCCAGGTTATGAGGTTACAGTTTAGAAATATGTAACATGTTGAAAAATGAAATAATATGATTTGGGGAGGGTGTTGAAAATAATCAAACATGTGGCTAAGATGGTAAGATGAAATGTGATTGTGAAATCCATATATGATTAGGAAATGGGATTGATTTAAGCTGTAAAATTTTGAGATTTTAGAGCTTAGTTTTAAGGAAAGTGAGTGTAATCATTTATTCATTAATTAAAATGAATAAACGAAAACGTTGACTTATCAAAGCTTCTAGATTCTAATAACATAGTGAAGACATGCTTTAGCCTATAAGTGAACACTCATCCCGAGAATTCCCAGGTAGGCATCCGAGTCCCTCGTCTGATTGGGATTTATGCGCAATGCCAGTCCTAGACAGAAAACTCAGAATACAGGCGTTCACCCTTCCAGATTGCACGTGTTCGTTATTAAAATCTAGAACCTCGACGAGATCTTCAAGGTGGTTTAGGCTAAACCTGAGGATTTGACCTATTAGTCTAAGAGTAGATCCAGTGATGGAGAATAATCATCTTGTAGGGGTTGAAGTAGAGATAAGAAGTAGGAGGGAGATAGAGAATAGCAAGTAAAAGGAGCAAATACTGGTTATAATTCTATGGTTATAGACTAGATTATTTTTCTAATAACCTAATTCCCTATAACCATGGCTCTGATACCAATCTTTTTTTTTCTTGGCACGTACCGTGCCGGGGGTTTGTTATTGTGTCTCCGTGAAATCCATAATGCCCCAAATGTTTGGCGCAAGCATAGACACACGTCGACAAGGCCTCACAAAGATCGAAATGTAAACTTCGGTCCCTGCTTAGCCGGTGTTTTTACATGTTCATGGGTCGTTCAAGAATTTCCTCGAGCCATAACCCATTTTTGCACCCCCCCCTTGTGCGCGGGTAGGTGCCAGAGTATAATGTAACTTTAACATTTTTTGGTATTTATCATAATCATGTTTTCTCATACGCTAGATTCTAACCTTTGATCCAAACCCCACGATTTACACTGCTACATAATCTCCTTACTATAAAATAAACCCTTTATTAACTATTTTCACGTTCACTATCTTTCATAACCTTGATGATGCTTTGAGTTCTTCATCATCCTCTCAAGAACTAAATTCATATTCTTCACCTTCTGGAACATGAACTTGATCCCTATGATAATCAGACTATTGAAAACTTGATTGTTCGTTGCATCAAACTTGATTCTTAGTTATACATGAGGATTTGATTATCTACTTGAACATTTGATTATTCATGATACTTGAAAGCATGGAATATAAACTATTTGCTATAAACACACCTAGAGTCATTAATCTTGTCTAGGACAACTCTATTACAACTCGCATGCTATACTTGATGCATTTACAAACTTACTTACATGTATATATTACGAACTTGCAACTTATGTGTCACACCCTCAAAATCCACTTGCGGAGTTTTACCGCGAGGCGCATGACAAACCAGGATCCAAACCAACGATCACAATAAACAAGTCTAAAATGAACATAATGCAATTTCAAAACAATGTTTAAAATCCCCGTTTACAGCGGAAGCTTATTCAAAACAATATTCAATAGTAAACCAAATGTTCAACGTTTGTAAAACCATGCAACCCTAACTAGACGCCGTGCAGACGCGTGCGCCCTAGTCCAGTCGTTCTACCTTAGCGACCTGAGAAAACATGTGAGAGAATACGTCAGCACAAAAATGCTGGTGAGTTTACAGGTTTTGTAATCCAAGTACCAAGTCAACCTGTCCATACTATAACAAATCGAAAACCAGTGTACGCTAGCTAGGCGTATGTTTTGTTACTACCACGATTGGAAAACCATTACTAACTCGTAAACCAAATGTGTGCCCGATGTAGTAAACCTGTTGTTCCTGTATGAGACAATATGCACCCGCCGACCCTCCAAGTCGACGAGCGGGGTTGGTCACTCCCAATAGCGCTATTCACATTTCCCCGTTGTGCAAACCCGCACATTCATGGTTCCCCCCGGACTTCCAAAGATCGTGTAGTACACAATAGAAACCCATAGTATGACAGTAGTTACCAAATAATCGTTTTAACACATGTTTTCTCCCCCGAAAATGTGAAACCAGTTTAAAAGAGGGGCCGTAAACTCACCTTAAGTTGCGTTACTTCGTAATACGAATAAACTCAGCAGCTATGCTAGTCCCGTAAAGCGGCGACCTAACATATGACAGTTACAAGTACTTAGACTAATAACCCGCAGGTTAGTTAGTCCCTAGATGTCCAGACCATAACCAAGTTCGTTTGAAAACACCGTGACTGTTTAACTGACCCAAAGTACAAGACTCGACATCCCATTGGTGACCCGAGACTCCCCGTGTTGTGTTTACGCTCTCAAACATACAATCATGCAATCACACTTAACATACGTTAACGACCAACAAGTTACAGCACGTAGTTCACGTATCACATAATTACATCCAGACATATGTTACCAAGTTATTAGATATGTTACGGGGTTCCTAGCATGTTCCTACATGTCAAATCGGGTCTCGGAATGCTAATTTACACTTACAGCAGCAGTACACGCGATTAGGAAAAGTCAACTAGCATTTAGGTTGGTCAACTGGCATTTAGGAAGGCTAATCGCCTATAATATAGGCGATTAGGGCTATACCACATGTAATTACTAGCATTTAGGGCTATACCACATGTAACTACTAGCATTCAGGGCTATACCACATGTAACTACTAGCATTTAGGGCTAATCGCATGAAACATAGGCGATTGGCCTCCTAATCGCCTCTAACATAGGCGATTAGGGTTGCTAATCGCCTGTAACCTTGCTGTTCCGGTTTTTCGCGCGTTTAACGCTCCAAATCAGATCCAGAACGTGTGTAACCATCCAATATCAACCCAACAACTATTCTAAACATGTTTAAAACCAAAATCCTTCGTTTAGCCTCGTATTATCAGCCCTGCATGCAACCATGTAATCCAAACACCATACACATAGCATGAAACACCACATTAACATGCATAACTATAACCCTAATAATCAATTACTCAGATTTCATTAATCATGACATCAATATTATTCTGAACTAACCTAACAACATGTTAATCACTCATCTTTAATCATAAAACCCTAGATATTAATCATAAACACACATAACACATGTATGATTGTTAGAATCCGATTAACAACACTTATTAACGATTTTCAGAAAGCTTTTTCGTTTTAGAACAGGTCTGGACCATTAGGGATTGAATAAAAACGTTTATAAAGATTGCATGGATGGAAACCAAACCTTAGATTTGTGAAAGAATGATGGATTAAGCTTGAAACCTTGTGTTTTGATCAAAAATCGCGTTCCAGAGGTGTGTGTGTGTTGAGGCGGGTTATGGGACGACTAGGGTTTGTATTATGAAGTTTAGGAGGTCAAGTATGGTATTTATAGTCGTTTTTAGTCGTCCAGCCCGTAACTAGCGATTGTGCAGCATTTACACGCGATTAGGGGTCCTAATCGCATGTAACTTCATGCATTTGGGGCCTAATCGCATGAAACCTCATGCATTTGGCCCCCAATCGCCTATAAACCTGCCCAATCGCCCCTCCTATAGGCGATTAGCCACCCCTAATCGCCTATAGGGGCTGGTTCCTGGTATTTTGCGCGTTAAACCCCGTTTTAACATATGTTAACACATATTCACATACCGACAAGTCACATAATGATTGTAAACACATAACACTTGCAAATACACATATTCACACTCGTTCACCAATTCCCGGGACTCGAGACTTGTATGTTCCGTATGACCTGACGATCCTACAAATCGTCACCATTGTACACTTGGTTAAGGACTGACATCTAACGAACCTCTAGACCAACATCCAATGATCTTCTAGACTAAACCGATAGTTCCCGAACCATAACCCGACTTAACTAACCCAGTTAAGTGCAATATACGCGTGACTCGCTAAGGTAGACTTTCATCTAGACAACGTTGTTAACCAGAATTTGCCGGTGTCACATTATGTGTTAAATAAAAAACAATTGTTACACTTAATCAAACAACTGGTAGAGGATGAAGTACTTGCTCAACAGTTAGTAGAGTACCTAACAACCTGCTCAACAATCGGTAGAGGTTCCATCTGTAACATCTGACCCCTCTCACCACCAATATTGTCCGCTTTGCCCCGATGGGTTGCACATCCAAAGCTCACGGATTTGTTTTTGGTTGCCCAGTGGAGACTTCCTAGGAGGTCACCCATCCTGAAATTTCTCCCACCTGAGCACGCTTAACTGTGGAGTTCTCCTCTCATCCACTAACATTAAGCCCCAAAACGCGTTGGTGATTTAAGAGGCAAGACATTACTTATGAACCAAGGATCTCTCCTGGCCACGGCCGATGTGGGATTTTCCTGGGGTGTCACATTCACCCCCTGTTAGAGTCTCATCGTCCCTGATGAGGTATGTACCCACCATCCCGAACGACACAGAAGTGGCTCTGATACCATCTGTAACATCCGACCCCTCTCACCACCAATATTGTCCGCTTTGCCCCAATGGGTTGCACATCCAGAGCTCACGGATTTGTTTTTGGTTGCCCAGTGGAGACTTCCCAGGAGGTCACCCATCCTAAAATTTCTCCCACCTGAGCACGCTTAACTGTGGAGTTCTCCTCTCATCCACTAACATTAAGCCCCAAAACGCGTTGGTGATTTAAGAGGCAAGACATTACTTATGAACCAAGGATCTCTCCTGGCCACGGCCGATGTGGGATTATCCTGGGGTGTCACAGTTATTTCATGTATTCACACATTGTTTCTTTTATAATCCTTCAATATCTTCAAAGATCACATGTAATCTAGTGAGGATTTATAAGGATTTTAGAGTACCATGGTGATCTTTGGATGATATTATTTATGTGTGTATGGCCGTGGGTTTTAAAATGAAAGGAAAGATTTGTATATATCTTCTAAGGACACAATAATCTTACATATAATCCATCTTAGATCATGATCCCTTAAAACATGGTTTTTCTTGTACTTGAAAATCTCATGGAGATGTGTTGTAGGGATGTTTGGCCGTGATTTTCAATGGAAAAGAATGGTCTTGCAATCTCCTAGTACTTAACAAATCCATCCATTATCATAACATATCCATACCATGCTTCCATATCATTTCTTAGATATTCTAGTACACCAAAAAGAATTATGTATGGGCAGGGGGGGGTGGCCGGTTCTTGGGATCATGGGGTGGGGTCCACAACACAAAATATTTACCAATGTTTTGTTAAGTTTAATCCTTGTCGTTCGGGTATTTTTCGGGTTTTAACCGCGTGTTATTCGGACATTAAAAGTGCCTCTAATAACCCTTAAACATAGCCTAGTTTAAGTGTTGATTGGTTATTTAGGCTCTTGTCGGGTGAAATTATGAGTTATACGCGCACCGGGTGCGGTACGCGCACTTTATTCGTTACCGGGAGATTTGTATGGAAAGTTTTCACTTATGGTTTTGGAGTTCCAAAACCCATTATATTTTGTGAAAATACCCTT
Organism: Ambrosia x helenae; assembly: GCA_030844895.1. Lineage (NCBI taxonomy): Eukaryota > Viridiplantae > Streptophyta > Magnoliopsida > Asterales > Asteraceae > Ambrosia > Ambrosia x helenae. Next base: position 104,194,981 of record CM061228.1, on the reverse strand, counting down.
TATTTTATATCCTGGGTGTCCGGGATCCTTTTCGTTTATTTAATTTTTATCGGTAATCGCCAACGTCCATACCGGATATGTTTATTCGCACATGATCCTATCATGTCTTACCATTAAACGTGTGCATTCCTATGCATCACATGGGAATTTACTATTCTCTAAGGCCTCAATTAAATAATTAACACGTATTTGCACTACATTACGTTAATCACATATTAATTTAATTAGTACGGAATTACCTCATTTTTGCCGGTTGTTACATGGTAATCAAAGAAACCGAAAGAATGTTGTTACTAATCGACATCATTTTGAAGTTGAAAATTTTAATACAGTTTTGGATTTGCAAATTCAAGAACTTGGAAATCGATTCAATGAGGTATTGATGACGTGTCGTTAGGGTCATGCAAAACCTAATTAACCTATATAGTTAGGGTAAATAAGGTATCGAATCCAAGAGCATGTGGTCAGTGAGTGTTGTTTAGTTGATTGAAACGTACTACTTATGAAGATGTTGTGCGACTTATGAAGATTGCAATTTGTTCATTTAAGATTGATGAATTTAAGTTGTTGTTTATAATACTAATAATTAATTGAAAGTATAAATAAAAAAAGGATGTTGTAAACAATCGGATTAAAATGATTACACTAAGGATTCGGCAATTGAATACTAGGGCTTTAACAATTGGGTAAACAATAATAATGTAATTGGCACTAACGGAGTGATTGTTCAATAGGCTTAGGTATCAAGTTTTATCAATATCGAGATAGATTAAACTATGCTTCATTACCTAGAACATACAATCCTATGTTTGTGTGTTAACGTAAGGAATCATGCTTATCTCACGAGAAATTGGCACAAGATCAATTAACTACAATGAGTTTAGCATAAGATTAATCACCAATTAACACGGTTAATTCAAGCACACAATAACATAAACAAAAGTTTAAGAACAATACCCAATGTGTTCAAACCCTAAATATCAAAGGCCTACATCCCTTGTGTAATACAAAGGGATTAGCCAAGCATGGCCATGAAGCTTGCTCCTTCAAAAGTTAGATCTTTTTTCTCTGTGTACTTGCTTCCTTACTCCAAGAAAATTCTGTGTGACCTCCTCTGTCTTTTGTGCGTCGCACCCTCCGAGGAAAATAATCCTCCCTCTGTCCCAATAATATTGTCTTCGACCATCCTCTGCCGTCAAAAGATTCATAATAATAAAAACCCTCCAATTGTTGGACTTGGGCCACTCAAACGTGACTTTCAAAGTCACTTTCTATTGATTTTATTTGTTTGGGCTGCCATTAGGCCTCGTGACAATGTCACGTTTCCAATTCTTTTCTTTTTAATTATTATTATTATTATTATTATTATTATTATTATATATTATTATTATTATGACCCCGTGCTCTCGACACGGGTGTTCGGGTCTCGAATATAATTTGTACTGCTTTAGCCCCGCTCCATGCGATCACCTACCAAAAATATAAAATAAATAAATTAATAATAAAAACAACCAAAAAGTAATAAAATATATACAATACTAAAATAATAAGGTATAGACATAAAACTAATAAAAATACTATCTAAACGACTCAAAAATATACAAAACTGACAAATAAAACATGATGCGTGCAACCGCGCATCACACCCCCACACTTATCTTTTTTTCGTCTCGAAAAAATTATATACACTCTGCTCAAGACATTATCACAGACTAGCACCCCAGTCGCCCCATCATACCTTAGCTAAGGTCCAAAGTCATACCCCATTTACAGATCAACATTAGATGTGTTAATTCAGCAAGTCAAATTGATTTCCATTTAAAAACAGAATTTACCCGACTAAAGCTAACATGCTTCCCGGTTTTTATTTTCATGCAACACACCCCTCACAATTTTTCACTCCACTCGGTTTAATATCTGGACTAGCATGTAATGCGCTAGTATTAATCACTCAAAAACCAAGTATGCAACTCTGTTATCTTAGGCTTGTATGACAATCATACCTCAACTGTAGGCAATGCACATATCTAGAGGACTTACGGGTTTTGGGCTTAGGGTAAAGGTAGGAAATATTTGGTTAACAATTGGTTTAAAAACAAAGGTTTCAACACGCTTGAATGATCATCCTTATTCACTAAGCACCATAATACAATAATCACACAACTTTGGGCATATTTGACCCATAACACATACTTCTATTTTTTTTCTTTCACTTTTTTTTTTCATATATATTTTTTTTTTCTTTTTTTTTTCACAACTTAAACATAACTCAATCACTTGAACAAAACACAAACACAATGGATATCATCAATTTATTACACAAAGGTAAACAGGTCAATTTGGGTAATAGGTTTAATCAAATGAAAGGGTATAGGCTCAACATGGGTTACTAACGGTGATTTCAGGTAAACAGGTCAGACATAACAAATAAGTGGGTATCAAAAGAAAAGGGGGAAACCTAAATTGCCTTTATCATCTATGTGCATATCTAGTCTACAACCTCGGCATGTATCAAATCACACAAGTTCTGCAACAGAGAAACATCTGGCCTACTCTCAACAAACAAAAATATATATAAATCAATCTATCAACTAGTAGGCTCAAGATCTCACAAAAGTGGGGAAATGGGTTACCGATGTGTGCATGCATTTATTACCAATAGCTTGTTAAATCTAGTCAAACAATTCTAAACTTTTTTCTTAAAAACACCTGCCGAAAACGTTCATATTACTTTTCCACAAATTAGACCATGACTAAGGATCTACTGCCAAAACAATCAAGAAACAACTGGTAGGTACCGAAAAAACTGCTTTTATGTCTAATTAGAATGCTTTTTTTTAGGAACAATTTTCAAGACATTTTCATTTTTTTTTTGAATTTTTTTTAAGACACAAAAATAAATAAAAACGAAGTTTCCCCACCCCCACACTTGAACGACACATTGTCCTCAATGTGAGCTAGGAATAAAATAAAGTAGAAATAAAAATAAAATACAATAGTAAAGGAACAGACTCCCCTGGATATAGGCAGTGCGCGTATGAGTCTTTGGAATTCCTCCCAATCGAACCGTATAGCATTTCATTCGCGGCCGATAGACAAACCTGAAACTAATACTCAAAGAAAAATAAAAACGTAAAATTCTGGGATGCCAGATACACTGATGGTGTACAGATTTACCCTGCCTGAATGGAGATTGAGTACAGGCAAGTTATCTGATTGCAAGTTAAACTCAAAGCATTCCCAGAAATCAAAAGAGACTCAAAATAATAACTAAAAATAAAAGAAAAATAAAACAAAATAAACAAATATACAAATTGTACAAGAATCGTACCTGATGTTCATTCATGGTGGTCTCAAAGAACATTTGCCTACCGAGTTTCCAATGTATGCTCGGTAGTTTACTTCCATGCCCCAATCTGTTCATTCTCTTTCAACTTATCCATCGAGTCCAAGCATGAAGGTTTTATCCCACATTTTCCTACCGAGTTTCCAACATACACTCGGTAGTTCACATGCCAAATCCACAATTGCTTCCCAGTTATTGGCATGAGAATCTGGTGATTCTTGTTGCGGGGCCGTTTTACAATAAATTGCCCAATGTCCTCCCAGCTCACCTTCCTCTTCTTCATCTTTAAACCTTCATCCTCCACTTTGTTGGGTGCTATAATCAACACGGGATGAGATTCGTGAGGAACTTCACCTCAGCCACCAAATCTTCATGAGATGCTAAGTCTTCAGTTGGGTTTAACCATTCAGAAAGACTTGCAGCATCTTCATCTATATCAGCCTCTACCATAATACCATTGGCCAACTCGTTTTGCTTACACTTAAATTGGGCAAATTCCTCGGCTAGTTGACCCACTTGAATCACCAAGCTTCATGAGCTTTGTCTCTTACTTCATTTTCTCTCTTCATTTCTTTGATATTATCATGGTATTCTTTGATGATGATCGCAAGAGCATCGAGCTTAGAATGTGTTGAATTTTGAGGGTCTTCGTATGCCGGTTGAGGTTGATTAAGATAATAGTCATTATATTCCTCATGGTTTGGATATGGTTGCGTCCTTTGGCTAAATGAACTCCCTTGATACCTGTTATTTAACTGATAATAACCTTGGGAGTTTGAATAGTGTGACTGACGATGTGAAGAAGATAAATGTGAACCTCCAGGTTTTTCGAGCCCAAAAATAATACGATCTTGTCTTACTTTAAATGCTTCCATTTTCTTACGGGCCACTGGACATTCTCGCCACAAATGATATGGGCTCCCACAACAAGGACAAGTATTATCATCATCTTCCCAGTACATTGTGATGATGACGATCAAGTCTTGCTAAATTCCCAATCTTCAGATTTTACACAAGTGGCATGCATGCATTATCTGTCACCTGCACACTTAACACACCACGCGTAAAAACGAACAAAAAGAAGTAACAAAGACAAATTAAACAGTTAATCACAATAATCAACTAAACTCTAAACACTAAGCGCACTAGCTCCCCGGCAACGGCGCCATTTGATGACCTGTCGTTAGGGTCATGCAAAACCTAATTAACCTATATAGTTAGGGTAAATAAGGTATCGAATCCAAAGAGCATGTGGTCAGTGAGTGTTGTTTAGTTGATTGAAACGTTCTACTTATGAAGATGTTGTGCGACTTATGAAGATTGCAATTTGTTCATTTAAGAATGTTGAATTTAAGTTGTTGTTTATAATACTAATAATTAATTGAAAGTATAAATAAAAAAAGGATGTTGTAAACAATCGGATTAAAATGATTACACTAAGGATTCGACAATTGAATACTAGGGCTTTAACAATTGGGTAAACAATAATAATGTAATTGGCACTAACGGAGTGATTGTTCAATAGGCTTAGGTATCAAGTTTTATCAATATCGAGATAGATTAAACTATACTTCATTACCTAGAACATACAATCCTATGTTTGTGTTAACGTAAGGAATCATGCTTATCTCACGAGAAATTGGCACAAGATCAATTAACTACAATGAGTTTAGCATAAGATTAATCACCAATTAACACGGTTAATTCAAGCACACAATAACATAAACAAAAGTTTAAGAACAATACCCAATGTGTTCAAACCCTAAATATCAAAGGCCTACATCCCCAGTGTAATACAAAGGGATTAGCCAAGCATGGCCATGAAGCTTGCTCCTTCAAAAGTTAGATCTTTTTTCTCTGTGTACTTGCTTCCTTACTCCAAGAAAATTCTGTGTGACCTCCTCTGTCTTTTGTGCGTCGCACCCTCCGAGGAAAATAATCCTCCCTCTGTCCCAATAATATTGTCTTCGACCATCCTCTGCCGTCAAAAGATTCATAATAATAAAAACCCTCCAATTGTTGGACTTGGGCCACTCAAACGTGACTTTCAAAGTCACTTTCTATTGATTTTATTTGTTTGGGCTGCCATTAGGCCTCGTGACAATGTCACGTTTCCAATTCTTTTCTTTTTAATTATTATTATTATTATTATTATTATTATTATTATTATTATTATTATTATGACCCCGTGCTCTCGACACGGGTGTTCGGGTCTCGAATATAATTTGTACTGCTTTAGCCCCGCTCCATGCGATCACCTACCAAAAATATAAAATAAATAAATTAATAATGAAAACAACCAAAAAGTAATAAAATATATACAATACTAAAATAATAAGGTACAGACATAAAACTAATAAAAATACTATCTAAACGACTCAAAAATATACAAAACTGACAAATAAACATGATGCGTGCAACCGCGCATCAGGTATCAACTAATTTGATAGAAAATATGTCGGGTTTAAATCCTTGTGATTCGTTTTCTAAGTTTGACATATCTAAGATAGTGGCCTTTGCTGAGATGTATCCGAATGATTTTAGTAAAGAGAAAATAAGGTGTCTTTCGGGTGATCTTACGGTTTTTTATCACACATTAAAGGAAGATAGTAAATTTGCAAAATTAAATGGTATGTATGACCTTGCTCGTGTGATGGTGTAAAACGGGAAACATGAAACTTTTCCTTTGGTTTATCGGGTGTTGAAGTTAGTGTTGGTTTTACCGGTTGCAACCGCAACCATTGAAAGGTGCTTTTCTAAAATAAAGCTAATTAAGATGGATCTACGCAATCGAATGAGTGAGGAGTATTTAAACAATGCTCTAATTTGTGCGGTCAAAAGGGATACTTTTGATAAGGTGAAAGAAGTGGATGTAATGGCTCGATTTCAAGCGATTAAAGACCGAATGGGAGAAATCTATTAGGTATGTATTTAACTTTATTTATTATCGTGTTGTTATCTTTGTTTGGTTTACGTTATATGAAACTACGGCAAAAAAAAATTGAATGTTACCCCTAGATTTTATTTCTAAATCCGCCACTGCCAAAAAGAAAGTAGCTAAAAAGTTATAGATACATAAGAGATTGTAAAGAATAAAAAAGGAGTTATAACTTAGCTTCATTGCTTGGTATTAATTGATACTTAAAAATTCCTAACAATTTCAACTTTTAAATTATTTTTTTCTACCAAGTTTTTTTTAAGGTGAACTTCATCAAACACAAACTGGGAAGGACATCTTCAAGCTAGAGATGAGCCGCCAAAACAGAAGTTACATCATAGGAATAGGAAACTACACCAATTCTTCCAATCGATCGTACCTCCTTATGTCTACTCCTGTGCCAAGCTTTTTTTTTTAACCAGAGTCTAGCACAACTAGTTTATGATGGCTTGGATGCTAATATGTAACAAAATATCAGTGGTTGTGTGATGTGGATGTTGATGTTTAAGCTCAGATCAATCAATGATTGTGTGATTTTAGGGTTTGAATGTGTCTTTAATCTTCGGGTTTCGTAAGTATATAAAGTAATTTTTGTTACATATCAACATCCATGTCAAGTGTCAACATAAGAAAAACATAGATGCAAGTATAGTAAAATCAGGGTGGTTAGAAAATGTCGAAATGCCAAGATGTAACCGGGACTATTAAGCCAAACTTGAGTATAAGAACAGTAGCTTCTGTTATAAATAAATTATTATGGTGACTATCCACATTCCAACTCCCATCTCTTTGTATTCTTTGTATTAATGTAAGAGCCTTATATATAGAGGCTTCCTTGTATTTCTTGATTACACACTCAATCAATAAGACTTCTATCTTCTATCCCTCTCTAAATCTTCCTCTAATCTTTGTTCATAGTTATTATACTTTGTATGCTAGTAGGCCGTTGTTTTACAACACGTTATCAGCACGAACTGCTTGCACCATCATCAGGTATACCACATACTCTAACTTATCATTATTCTTTATTCTCACATACATGATCCATATTGTAAGTCATACAATTATGGGTTGTGTTAGAGATTTGTTTTGTTATTCTCTTTAATCTCCCTAAATAATCCATATTATAACAAATACGATTTTTTGTTAGATGGAGATTTATATTTATTATTTCATCAAAGTATGTTCAATCATGTTTTATATTTCAACATGTATAGTGAATTATATTATAACTGGACATAACTTCTTTTATCCCCAGATATAGATATATATTAATTTAATGGTTTAATCAATATTATTAGATTTGTTTTTAGTTTTTGATTTCACTTGTGTTAATTATTTGTTTTTTTTTATTAAAGTGCATGTTAACATGTTTTGAATTTTAACATGAAATGATTGTACAATAAGAGTTAAGAAGCTATTATATGTAATTGATTTGACCCTAAAATAAGTATAAAAGTTATGTTGGACTCGCGTGACCTTTCACATTCAGTTATTTACATTGACATGGTTAGTATCATATAATATTATAAATTCATTGATTGTGGTATAAAAAAACTAAATGTATACATTTTTTAATCTATAAAGTAGTAATATTAAATCAACTGATGGCATCATCCTTTCAATTACCATGATATATTTAGCAAATGTTATGAGATTATATGTTTCAAAAAAGGTTAAAGTGGTTGGATCATATATAAATGAGTATAATTGAGAAAATGGTTAGTATGAAGTAGGAGGATAAATGCAATTTGTTTATATATTCTAATCTAATATTGGGATAATCAAATTAGACACATGCTTGAATATGTCTAGATACATGTATTGTATATAGAGATTATTAATACTAGTTTGTTGTCTAGTTATGTTTTATTATTTTTATTTTGAAACAATTGACTATCTTGTATTTTATATGCTATTATTTACTTAGCATTGAACAAAACAAAGTTATGGTTTATTATCACTCTCATGAAAGATTTACATTTGACATCCAAAGTGTCATACACCTTGAATCTCATTATCATGTTATAAAAGGCCGTAAGATGTTAGGCCGATAATATTATATGACTTGGACATATAATTACTTCTCCATGGTAGTTATGTGAAGAAAAGTTTATATATGACAGAAATTGGATAAAACAAATTTTGTTTATTTGTCAAACCTCAAATATGCTCTTGAAGTAGCAATGCCATTAAAATTGGGTGAAAGGTTTGAAGTTACTTTATATCCGTCCAAAAAGGAATGAGTATCCATGAATGTTTTCGGATTCTATCTCATTCCCTGAAGTGAATGTGATGAAAAAGGATCGATATAAAGGTTAAAGATCATGTACATAACTAAGGAAGTTGTAATGATTCCACCATGGAAGTTTTGTGGGTATAATCCATTCCTTGAAGTGAATGTGATGATATAATGATCAGTGTAAAGTCCATGATCATGGTAATTGAGGAAATATAATTACTTCTCGATTTTATATGGGAAAATTGGATAGAACGAATTTTACTTATCATACCTCAAATACGCTCCTGAAGTAACAATACCATTAAAGGGTATGAAAAGTTTGAAATGACTTTATATTCTTATGTCCAAGTAAATATTAAAGCTTGGTTGGTTTTACTCCATTTATGGAAGTGAATGAGATTATATAACAATAATTGAAATTGTCATGATCATGGAGATAATTGAGAAAGTTGCAATGATGGTCATACTGTGATCAACCATCAAAGATTATAATAATATTCAAGTTAATAATGAGGTTGATCATCAAAAATGCAATAATGATCATGTTACTAATGAGATTGACCACCACATGTGGCAAATAAAAGGAGTGATTATATAACATGATGGTTTGAACATTGAAGTTACAATGCATTTTTTCGTATCATATGTTTTGTATTACATACGTGCAAGTAATACATATTCGATCAAAAACTAGAAGTTTAGTTTATGGATCATAATTATTTAATTAGTTGGCATGACTGGTAAGACCACACCGAGTCTATGATGTGAACATAATGAAGAACTTAAAGATTCTTCCATCTGATACATAGCATGTAATGTTTGCTCTTAAGCAAAATTATATATTTGCCATATAAAGTAGCGTGAGTATCACTATATATTTTGGAATTGATTAAAGGATACGCATATCCTAACATGATACCATTTAGTATTTAAAATCGATGCATCGTCTAAATGGTTATCAAGTTTGCAACCTGAAGTTTGCTTGATTTATGGCTTAGCTAATAAGATAGCAAGCATATTATTCTAGATTGGCATATTTAAGCAATTCCCAAGATAATAATGATCATTGGAATAAGTGTTGAACTTCATATAGCTTCTGTTCATAGAAATATTGCTTTCATTGAGATGATCACTAAAACGTCTACTATTGATTGCAACGTCAATGATCATGAGAGCAAAAATTCATATTTAACTTTACATGCAGTAACATTTATTCACATTAAGCCAATACATGGTAATAGTGTCTCCCCATTATAGTTGGCTTTTGGTCAGAAAACCAAATGTTGCCTATCTAAGATTTTTGTTGTGCGACATATATTGAAATTGATCCACCACGACGCACGGAGATGGCACTTTAAAATGTGATTGGGAATATATGATGATTTATAGAGCCTTCAACAAGAGATTTATTTACATCTCAGTTAATTGATATCCATATCAATGGATTAACATTCCCAACATCAGGGGGAGATACAAGGCAGTTGGAAATAGAAATGAGTTAGAATGAAATATCATTGATCCTCGTACTAAACAATGTGAACCAAAAGTTCAAAGGATAATTCATTCACAGAGATTAGCGAATTAATTACCAGATGCATTAACTGTCACACCCTCAAATTTCCACATGCGGGGTTTTACCGCGAGGCGCGTGACACACCAGGATCCAAGTCAACGGTCACAATAAACGACATCTATATGATAAGAAAACAATGTAAACTACCATTGAGTTTCAAAACCGTTCTAACACAGCGGAAGCAAAATGTATTATTACAACTTAAAAGTAAAACTCAAAGTCTGAAATGTTTAACAAAATATGCATATGATCCCTAGACGCCGTGAGACTCCGTGCGCCTATACTCAATGCTGCTACCTTAGCGACCTGAGAAAACATGCCAAAAAGATGTCAACATATAATGCTGGTGAGTTCACAGGTTTTAAGTTCGTAAACGTTTTCATGTGTAAAGCAATTCCTCATAAAGTGCCAAGTGTGCAAAAGTTCCAAGTAAATAACAAACGTTCCCCTTACTACTACGACTGTGTTGCTAAAACCATTACTGACAAACGTTGCTCGAGTTGTTGCCCATGTGCCAAGTGTCAAGTGTCAAGTAGAGACAATATGCACCCGCCCGGCTCCCAGCCGTCAGGTGGGGTTCGTCACGCCCGATAGATCTATCCACATTTCCCCCGTTGTGCCCCGCACATTCATGGTTTCAATAGGGACTTAGGTTTCGTCGTATAGTAAATAAGTGCCAACCGCCAAGTGCCAAATGCCAAGTGTCAATGTTTAAAAATGTCGAGTGCCAATGTTTAAAAGTGCCAAATGCCAATGTTTAAAAGTGTCAGGTGCCAATGTTAAATATGCCAAGTGCCAAACGTGTCACGTTTCTTGAAAGAGTTACATTCCCAAAAGGCTTCATGTTTCTAAAAGTGTTATGTTTCCAAAAGTGGTAAGTTTCATAAGAGTTGCGTTTTCAAATCATAAACGTTGCGTTGTTAAAACGTGTGGCATGCTTCTCCCCCGAGAGAAAAGAGTATAAAAGAGGGGCCGTGAAACTCACCTTAGAGTGCGTCTTCCGATAACTAGAATTCCAACACGTGTATGATAATCCCAACTAATGACAACCTATCAATGAGTTTACATAAGTGTGATGACTATTAACCCGAAGGCTAACTAGTCCCCGATTGTCCAGATCTTGACTACGTGTGTTAAAAAGTGTGTTTAAACGTTAACCGGACATCCCGGACCGACCCGACATCCCGTTGGTGACCCATTACATCAATTAGTCATGCACATAAGGTTAACACATAAGTTTCAAGCATAAAACACTTAGTTTGCATCAAAAATCTCATTCCGGACATCAGATGGTCGAATGTGGTTTTCCCCATTTCCACGTTCGCCCGTTTGAGCCACGTTCGCACGTTTTTCCCACATTTTGTTCCACGTTCGCCCGTTTGAGCCACGTTCGCCCGTTTTTCCCACGTTCGCCCGTTTTTCCACGTTCGCCCGTTTTTCCCATGTTTTGTTCCACGTTCGCCCATTCGAACCAATTTTATTCCACGTTCGCCCGTTTTTATCAGCATTTTTAAAACGCACCAAAACGCATCTAAACGGTCCGAAAACATCACGAAACATTACCAATCACAGCAGTCAACTATCATTAACATATTCCTACATAACCCTACCAATTTTATCCTGAAATCCGTCCGTTTTACAAGTTACCCGAAATAGCAAATTATGGAGATGTCACATCAAACGCATGCAATCTTTACCCAATTAGGAAACTTTATGAAATCAATCAATAATCAACTTAATATACTCAGATTATCATGAACAATAAACCCCCCAATCATATCCTTATCACTATTATCATGAACAAGCCCTAGATCTAACCCAAAATCCCCAAAATGAACAAAACATCATCAATAATCAATTGTAATATATCTCAATCATAAATCATCATCAATAACAGTCCTAGATCATTGTCATAACATTTATACAGCAATCAATCATCAAACAATGCATAACATCACATAAAACACCATTAACACATGTTATTTTGTATGAAAACTCATTGTTTATGAATAGGTTTTGTTTAGAAAGATATTAGGAAGGTTTTTATCCACGAAAACATGTTTGTATCAGATCTGGACTCTTGGGGTTTAATAAAAACGAATTGAAATGCTTTAAAAATGATTTAGAATGAAGAACACACCTTAGATCTTTGTGTAGAAGATGTTTGTAGGTTAGATTATAGAAAACAAGGGCAAAAACTCCTTCCCCAATGTTTAAAGTTGCTAGAGAGTGTTTTGAGACGGTTAGGGTTTGTGAAATGGTGAAAAATGACAAAGTGTGGTATTTATACTATGTCCACATTCGCCCCTTTTACCTGGGCGAATGTGCTCTCCTTCGACCCTTTCACAGGGGTCGAACGTACCCTGACTTGGTCGAATGAAATTCTTTCAATTCCATATCCTAGGTTCGCCCCTTTTACAAGGGTCGAACCAGGAGTATTGTCCAGGTTCGCCCGTTCGATTGGTCGAACCAGACTCACGTTTTTCTAGTTTTCCAATTTGTCGTGTTTAACGCATTTTAGCGCACCCTACCATACGAGCATGCAACCTTAGTCTATGTTTAACATATTTAAGCACGGATGATTATCTACACATCATTTAAACACATCTAAGCATGTAATCCACCATATGACAATTAGTCTACACATACACTTAATTAGTTTATGTAATTCACCAACAACGGGACTTGTATCGTGTGTGTGTGTGTGTGTGACTAACCCAATGATCTCCCGAATCATTGAACCCTGGACAATACGGACTGTGTTCCGACTCTACTGACCCCGTCAAGTATGTTTAATAAACGTTTTTCGCTAAGGTAGACTTATGTGTTTATAAAATGTTGACCCAAACATGCCAGGTGTCACATCATCCCCCTGTTGAAAGAATTTTCGTCCCGAAAATTTCCTGGAGTCAAAGAGAACGAAGCGATAAAAAGAAAAAAATTTCCCGGTCATCACATCATCCCCCTGTTGAAAGGAATCTCGCCCCGAGATTCACTTTTCGACAGTAATGAGTGTCAACCTAACCCAAGTAACGTTTCCCAGAACACAAACGAAATGATAACCACGAACGAGAGATGATATCAACAGATACTCTATGCCGGGGAACCGCCTTCCCAAAGTGAATACAAAACAATGAATCCTCCAGATCGAAGGCCTACTAGAGACTACTGTGATCGGTATAAATGACACACCGGTACCGTCCAAGTAACATCTCCAAAGGACCCACATCAGACCCATGAATTCAAAACGATGACCAAATACCAAACTGAATGCACACAATGAATACGAATCGCCAAACAATGTGAACGAGCATGAATACGAGCATAATGAGAATCAAGAAAAGAACACTCACCAGTAACAGTATCAGGATCCTCCTGGTTCTCCTAGCGCCAATGACATAAACATGACCACGAGTAGTTCGACCGCCGCCTTCGTTCCCAGCACCACCTGCAGTCCCTTGGTTCAGCTTAGGACAATCCCGCTTGAAGTGCCCAGTCTCCCCACAGTTAAAACACCCATGGTTTCCCCGAGGAGTAGGAGCGGGGACAACCGCTTGAGTCTGTTTCGGCTGCAGATTGACCCTACAATCCTTAGCCAAGTGACCGACTCGCTGACAACGATTACAGCGAAACGCATCGCAACCCCCAACATGGTGATACCCACACGTGTTACACTTCGGACTCTTACCAACATAACCCCCAGTCTTCTGCTCAGATGACGCTCCCAAAACGTCCTGCCTCTTAACCTGCTGTTGAGACGACCCAACGTTCTTCCCAACACTTTCCCACTTCCTCTTGTTGTCCGCAGGGGCCTTCACAGCAGCACCCCTCGGAGGTAGAACGCCCTCAGCAACCTTCATGTTGGTCAGCTTGTGAGCTGCCCGAACAGTGGCCAACATAGTAGTGTGATCAGCAGCGGCAACAAGCCCAGCAATCTCCGGCACTAACCCAACAACGTAGTGCTCAATCCTCCGGTACTCCGGTGTAGCCAAACCGGGGCACATCACAGCCAACTCGTTGTGCCTAGCAGTAAACTCCTCGATCTCCGACCCAACATCTTCAGATTCCAGAACTCATGCTCCAACTTCATAATCTCGTCCCTCGGGCAATACTCCGCTCGCAACATCTGAACAAACTCGGACCACGGTGATGTGCAATGTATGGTCTAAAAATATAAACTAACCTAGACACCTAGTAATATAAAACAGACTCAACTAAACTAGACCACACGACAGGCAAGTGTACCTATCAATGCAGTACAGACTAAGTAAGTCCGAGTATCGAACCCACAAGACACTAATGGAAAACAAAACTAGACTCAACTAAGACTTAACAGAATTGGTTTTAAAAGTTGATTTTTGATTTTTGTAAATAATTAATTAAAATAAAATAAATAAAGTAAATAAGATAAATAGACAGCACGGATAAATGAGGAAAATATCAGGATAGGAAGGCAACTACCTAGGCCAAGAATCCTACATGCAAACTCACAACTCTCGGTAATGGAAAACTGAATGGCTACCAGATTCTAAAGATAACTTAAGAAACCTTAAGACGTGCTAGATCTCCTCCCGGTCTCACCAACACACCCCAAAGAATCCTAAAGAATAAAACACTGGCTATCTAGCTCGGATCACCTCCCGGTCTCACCTCACTAAGAATGTAAAGGTACTCTAATGACTTGATCACCTCCCGGTCTCTCTAATCACAATACACCCAAAGATGTAAAGGAGTAATTTAATTGGGTTAACTATGACTTGGAATTGCAAGAAACTAAAGACAACTAGGATAGGATCACCTCCCGGTCTCACCCACAACCTAACACCTAAAGCTCTAGACAACCCAACATTCCATCACCTCCCGGTCTCAAGAATGGAAGAATACTTAAGTCCTCTAAATTCTCTAATCAAGTTCCTATGGCTTTCGGTACCAAAACCATAAACTAAGCTACAAGCACCAAGCAGGTAACCCTAATAAACATCCAAACATGAAAGACATTCACTAAGACGTTTATGAAACTATCAAAGATATTAAATTAGACTTAAGCACGCACACACATCATAATAAACACCAACCAAATCGTTACCAAAACATTAACCATTCAAAATAATCCATAAACCGAAAGTTATAAAATTAACATGCATTCATCATATAACGTAGGTAGTGGTTCAAGATTTAGCTACTCATAGTCATGGAAAGCGATAAAAACACAGGTTCAAAATAAAAATTAATCATGGTCTCAATATTCATGAACACAAAGTAAATAAATATAAAAACTAAAATTTATTATAGTCGAACCCGTAGCTCTAGTCTTGAACCCGTGCCTCCCTGGCCTTCAATTAACCTCTATCCTCTTTCTCTAAAGCTGCTGTGCTACGGTTGACTTCTTTTTCTCAATTCTGCGGCTGACTTGATGTCCTCCTTCGATAATAATATTGTTCCACGTGAATGTCCATCTAAAGTGCCTGTAGGTTTTGTTTCTTTAGTCAACTTTCTTGGGCTACAAGCCCACCATTTTTATTATTATTATTATTATTATTATTATTATTATTATTAGTTAGTTACTTTGGAAGCTCGCTCTCGGGTGTTCTTGGCTCGATCAAAAGTACTCGTTTACGCTCCAACGTCCATGACCACCAGGTGCTCGCGTCTTGATTATTTTTTATTGTTTAAGCTCCTTTCTTACGAACACCTATAAAATAATGAAATAAATAAATACATAATAAAAACAACACGAAACGAATAAAAACATGACCAAATAATATACAAAATACATATGAAAAGAGATGTGTTTTGCAACACATCACACGGCATAGCATTGGCCTCACCCAGGCCAAGATTCGCAGTGGTGGAGTTCCACCAGGTCAAAGCGTGTCCCTCTAGAGTAGCAAAAGCATACTTGACGCGATCAGCGTCAGGACAGTTACACATAGCAAACACCGACTCGATCTTCTCTAACCACCGGAGCAGACCCACTGCCCATTCAGTCCCATTGAACAAATGGGGCTTACAGTCCATGAACTTCTTGTAGGTGCACCCAGACTGCACCTGATTAGTATTTCCCACGGTCTGCTGAGCAGCCTGGAAAGCAGCCAACGCAACGTTCAACTGTTGCTACAACATGTTTTCCAACTCCGCCTGAGTCATGGTGATGTTTCCACCACCTCGTCCACCGCCATTGCGACCCCCGCCGCCACCACGGCGTCCTCCAGCACGTCCACCAACGCGACCAGACATGTTCTGCCAAACATGAGCCAAGATACTCAAAACCACCAACAAATCGAGCTACAAGTGACCAAACGAATTCAGAACGTGGTTCCAGCATGACCATTAGTCCGAACACGAAGTCCACCAAGATTTTCATGCATTTCGATTTATGATTTCGTGTGCACCCGAAATAACAAATCGCTCTACATGGTCCTCTAGGCATGCTCCTAGCTAGAACTTCAAATCACCCGATACACACATTCCTAAAAGAAACTGTTATCGCACGAAGATCCCAAAGTGAATAGTCACTCAGGAGTGTACTATGACAAGTACTAGTGCATGATAGTGTGCGTGTAGGCAAGTATGTACATTAGAGCATAGAGGGGAGATATCCAAATCCCGGAAAAATCTCAAAAGTGTGCCGAAGCCACCCCAATGTACACTACCGCCAAGTATAAGCGATAAGCCCCTTCATCGTCAAACCCGAAGAAGAAGATAGAACCAAGGTAGGAATAACAAAAGATAGATAATGTGGTACTGTGTGATGAGGACACTGACACCCCGACAAGATTTGTATGTTTACCAAATGACACGACTCGTAACTATGTGTGACCGTCTAACGTGTGTGATACTCGGCTATAGACTAGACTCTACATGCAGTCCTAGTTCACTATAACCATTGGCTCTGATACCAATTTGTCACACCCTCAAATTTCCACATGCGGGGTTTTACCGCGAGGCGCGTGACACACCAGGATCCAAGTCAACGGTCACAATAAATGACATCTATATGATAAGAAAACAACGTAAACTACCATTGAGTTTCAAAACCGTTCTAACACAGCGGAAGCAAAATGTATTATTACAACTTAAAAGTAAAACTCAAAGTCTGAAATGTTTAACAAAATATGCATATGATCCCTAGACGCCGTGAGACTCTGTGCGCCTATACTCAATGCAGCTACCTAAGCGACCTGAGAAAACATGCCAAAAAGATGTCAACATATAATGCTGGTGAGTTCACAGGTTTTAAGTTCGTAAACGTTTTCATGTGTAAAGCAATTCCTCATAAAGTGCCAAGTGTGCAAAAGTTCCAAATAAATAACAAACGTTCCCCTTACTACTACGACTGTGTTGCTAAAACCATTACTGACAAACGTTGCTCGAGTTGCTGCCCATGTGCCAAGTGTCAAGTGTCAAGTAGAGACAATATGCACCCGCCCGGCTCCCAGCCGTCAGGTGGGGTTCGTCACGCCCGATAGATCTATCCACATTTTCCTCGTTGTGCCCCGCACATTCATGGTTTCAATAGGGACTTAGGTTTCGTCGTATAGTAAATAAGTGCCAACCGCCAAGTGCCAAATGCCAAGTGTCAATGTTTAAAAATGTCGAGTGCCAATGTTTAAAAGTGCCAAATGCCAATGTTTAAAAGTGTCAGGTGCCAATGTTAAATATGCCAAGTGCCAAACGTGTCACGTTTCTTGAAAGAGTTACATTCCCAAAAGGCTTCATGTTTCTAAAAGTGTTATGTTTCCAAAAGTGGTAAGTTTCATAAGAGTTGCGTTTTCAAATCATAAACGTTGCGTTGTTAAAACGTGTGGCATGCTTCTCCCCCGAGAGAAAAGAGTATAAAAGAGGGGCCGTGAAACTCACCTTAGAGTGCGTCTTCCGATAACTAGAATTCCAACACGTGTATGATAATCCCAACTAATGACAACCTATCAAGGAGTTTACATAAGTGTGATGACTATTAACCCAAAGGCTAACTAGTCCCCGATTGTCCAGATCTTGACTACATGTGTTAAAAAGTGTGTTTAAACGTTAACCGGACATCCCGGACCGACCCGACATCCCGTTGGTGACCCATTACATCAATTAGTCATGCACATAAGTTTAACACATAAGTTTCAAACATAAAACACTTAGTTTGCATCAAAAATCTCATTCCGGACATCAGATGGTCGAATGTGGTTTTCCCATTTCCACGTTCGCCCGTTTGAGCCACGTTCGCCCATTTTTCCCACATTTTGTTCCACGTTCGCCCGTTTGAGCCACGTTCGCCCGTTTTTCCCACGTTCGCCCGTTTTTTCCCACGTTCGCCCGTTTTTCCACGTTTGCCCGTTTTTCCACGTTCGCCCGTTTTTTCCCATGTTTTGTTCCACGTTCGCCCGTTTTTATCAGCATTTTATAAAACGCACCAAAACGCATCTAAACGGTCCGAAAACATCACGAAACATTACCAATCACAGCAGTCAACTATCATTAACATATTCCTACATAACCCTACCAATTTTATCCTGAAATCCGTCCGTTTTACAAGTTACCCGAAATAGCAAATTATGGAGATGTCACATCAAACGCATGCAATCTTTACCCAATTAGGAAACTTTATGAAATCAATCAATAATCAACTTAATATACTCAGATTATCATGAACAATAAACCCCCCCCCCAATCATATCGTTATCACTATCATCATGAACATGCCCTAGATCTAACCCAAAATCCCCAAAATGAACAAAACATCATCAATAATCAATTGTAACCTATCTCAATCATAAATCATCATCAATAACAGTCCTAGATCATTGTCATAACATCTATACAGCAATCAATCATCAAACAATGCATAACATCACATAAAACACCATTAACACATGTTATTTTGTATGAAAACTCATTGTTTATGAATAGGTTTTGTTTAGAACGATATTAGGAAGGTTTTTATCCATGAAAACATGTTTGTATCAGATCTGGACTCTTGGGGTTTAATAAAAACGAATTGAAATGCTTTAAAAATGATTTAGAATGAAGAACACACCTTAGATTTTTGTGTAGAAGATGTTTGTAGGTTAGATTATAGAAAACAAGGGCAAAAAACTCCTTCCCCAATGTTTAAAGTTGCTAGAGAGTGTTTTGAGACGGTTAGGGTTTGTGAAATGGTGAAAAATGACAAAGTGTGGTATTTATACTATGTCCACATTCGCCCCTTTTACCTGGGCGAATGTGCTCTCCTTCGACCCTTTCACAGGGTCGAACGTACCCTGACTTGGTCGAATGAAATTCTTTCAATTCCATATCCCAGGTTCGCCCCTTTTACAAGGGTCGAACCAGGAGTATTGTTCAGGTTCGCCCGTTCGATTGGTCGAACCAGGACTCACGTTTTTCTTGTTTTCCAATTTGTCGTGTTTAACGCATTTTAACGCACCCTACCATACGAGCATGCAACCTTAGTCTATGTTTAACATATTTAAGCACGGATGATTATCTACACATCATTTAAACACATCTAAGCATGTAATCCACCATACGACAATTAGTCTACACATACACTTAATTAGTTTATGTAATTCACCAACAACGGGACTCGTATCGTGTGTGTGTGTGTGTGTGTGACTAACCCAATGATCTCCCGAATCATTGAAACCCTGGACAATACGGACTGTGTTCCGACTCTGCTGACCCCGTCAAGTATGTTTAATAAACGTTTTTCGCTAAGGTAGACTTATGTGTTTATAAAATGTTGACCCAAACATGCCGGGTGTCACATTAACTGACCTGTAACATCCGTCACTTTTTCTTTTTATCTTTTTATATAATAATAATAATAATAATAATAATAATAATAATAAAAATTTAGAATTTATTATATGTATATACATTCTTTTTACTTACCACCTCTAAACCAACCCAACACCAAACCAAACCATAACTAACCCAAACCCAATCCAAACCCTTTATTAATTCAGGAGCCCAAGCCTGAAACCGGCCCAAGATAGCAGGCCCAGCAAACCAGCGGCCCACACTCCACTTCCCTTTCCCCTCCTTCTCATCTGTTGAACAATAAATAAATAAATAAATAAAAACGTGCCTCCTGCCTAGGCTCGAACCCGGGCAGAAGCTACACAACACCCACGTCACAACCATTTGAGCTATGTCTCACACTTGTTTTATATCCCGATCCTTTAAATATTAAACCTTGTTTCGCGTCTGTCTTTTTCTTTCCTTTCTTCCTTGGCCGATTACGAGCAGCAGCAGAAACAAATCAAGTCCAGTCAACCTTTGACCATGACCACTTAATTGCTTCATAATATGGAAACCTTGACCTGATTATGACACGTTATAACAGCCCTAAAGACCCGTGTTCAGCTCGATTTCGAGCATAAGTCACGCATACACATTTAACCATGGTCAAAACTTTCCAATTCGTTCATACGAACTTAACACTATAAATTGAACCCTCTGCGAGACCCTATAGGTGCCGAATATACTCTCTAAATCCTCAATTTCTATTAACAACCTCTCATTCGAAGTGTTTGGATCAAGTTTGACTTTTCAGTTGACCATTCAATCATATACGATTAAGCATTGTAAGTGTGGTATTTTTGATGGGTTTTGATCTTAGACATACACACATCAATAACCCTAAGGTTAATTGGGTTATTGATGTGTGGATTAATCGATTGTAATTTCTAGGGTTTGTTCTTATGAAATTGGGGAAGATGATTGTTTTTGGTGTAATATAAATAAAATGCGAATTCAAAATAATCAACAAACAAAGACCCAGACCAGCTGGTCTGGGCATGCTGTTGCTATACAAAGGTCACAGGTTCGACCCCCACCATGAACATCTTTTTTTAAGTGTTAACCTTTATGCATATATTTCCTTTATTCTTTTTAAAAATCGTTTTAAAATACTAAAACTATTTTATAATTTCTACAAAATTTATTTTATGTTATTCCACTGATAAAGTTCATCACCCAAATTTTAGTTTTTCAAAAATAATTTATTTAACATATATTATTAATAATACAATTTATTCATTTATATTTATTAAATTCTATAAAAATATCTAAACGATTTTATAAAATTCCACAAAAATTATTCTAAACTTGTGTAACAATATACATTTCAGAAATAATTTTTATTTCTGAAAAACCGTTTGTTTTATATTTTTAATTAATTTTTGTTAGTTTTAATCATAGATAAATCATAATAAATTCATTTTTCAATATTTTTGCACCAAAATTTTATATAAATTATTTCTAACTATCTAGAACTGAAATACAATTTTTAATTCAGAAATTCTTTGATTTTAATATTTTTAGATATTAAAGCCATATTTTGACAATTTGAAATAATTAAATTAAATATTCTATTTTCAAGAAAATAATTTTATAAAAATTATTTTCACACTTAAAACCTTATGTTGTAACTATATTCAACTTAAAATTTTACAAAAAGACTTTTGTTTATTTATTCATTAAATTTCTTATATTTAATAAACAAATTGTTTAATAAACATATAAACGTTTATCCCCAAATTCGAAGCCCTAGAAATACATGTATCTTAGAGTTATTTCCCTTACACGTTATCAAATTCTTTAGGTTGATCATTTGGGATAATTTCCAACACATATTTCGTTGTCCAAGTTCAATTTCAAGTTATTACGTGAACAGTGAGTATTTCCTACCCCTTTTTGCTTTTATACATTTTTGGGTGTTACATGTACACTATTACAATTTCAAATACAAGTTTACATTTTTACAATACAATTCTAGTACTATGTGCATTGCTTACAACGTGCTTTATGCTTAGACAATACATGTGGATTACATTTGTACTTAGTGAAATCATTAACATGGTACAAGCCGACCTTAACATTGGATAGCGCTATTTGGATTGACAACCCGCCTAGATTGATTCTCCCCCTTTTTCATCGGAGAATCCGTGGCCAGTGTTAAGCTTTTATCCATTTATTGGATAAGTACACCGCCGCTCATACAGTACCTTATACAGTCACAGGGTTGATTTCGCTCAATTGTATGATACATAGTTTACATAATTGCATTGTAGCTTGCACTTGAATTGTATAACTTTTTAACCTACTATATATATCAAAACTAGGAATGCTCACCAACATTTCATATGTTGACCAAATCTATTTTGTACATGTTTCAGGTGCAGTTTGATCTAGTGCTTAAACAAGAGACATTTAGTGCTTTATTTTAATTCAGTTATTTCAATATTTACATTTCATTTAGACAATGTATTTCCATTTCCATGTAAGAAAATTTTTATTTATTCAATAATATTTACATTTTAGTACCATGAGCTTTTGAACAATCGTCACTACGTGGCACCTCGATGATTCCGCCATCGGTTGGGGTGTTACAGATTGGTATCAGAGCCATGGTTATAGGGAACTAGGTTATTAGATAAAAAGGCCTAGACTATAACCGAACTTCAACTTTCATGCATTATATTTCCTAAACTACCCTACCCCTCATTTCCCTCTACTTTCCTTCTTCCATCTTTCCCCTCTTCTCTCTCTCCATTCTTCTCATCTTTCATCATGGTGCATAGAGATGGTGTCCTACAGGGAGTGGAAAGTTTACATCATCATAGAACGGGAGCAGTACCTTTTATGAAGACACTCTTAGACATAATACCTACTCTTATTTTACTCGTTCGAAGTTGTTGAACTTTAATGAGTGTGATAAGGACACGTGCAATCTGGAAGGGTGGACGCCTGTACACTGGGTTTTCTGGCATAGGCAAGCATAGCGCATAAATCCATTTACGGACCTGTTATGCTTACCTGGGATTCCTGGAGTGAGTGTCCACTTATAGGCTAAAGCATGTCTTCTTTGATCACCATTGGGTTCAATTCCTTTGAAAAGTCAACGTTCTTGTTGAGCTTTATAGCTAGACAAGGGCACTCCAAGCATAAAGTTTTTCCAATAATACCCTCTCGTTTCATATACAATACTTTGCATATCATGATTGCTTACAAGATCATATCTTCATAATCATCTGTACGATTATACACTTACATTTTCTAATCTCATGATTATTAATTAACTACCTCATAGATGTCTGCTCGCCGCATGCTCCGTGATGCCAGCCAACGCCCTGTTCGTGCTTCTGGACGACGTTCTGATCGTCGCCTCCCATCTTTGGTCGCCGAGCAAATTGCTGCAGTGATCCCAAACCTTGTCAGTGAGATAACCCAAAATAGTAACAGTGCCAACACAGGGAGTACGACTCAATTTCGGTGCACTTTCAAACACTTTAACTCCTGCAACCCCACAAAATTCACTGGTGAGGAGGGTGCTACTGGCCTCCTCCAATGGTTTGAAAGCATGGAGAGTACTTTTGTGAACAGTGAATGTCCTGATGAACTCCGCGTTCGCTATGCTACTAGTGTCCTTCAAAAGGGGGCGCTAACCTGGTGGAATGGCGAAAAACGCAATCGAGGAGCTGATGTTGCTTTATCTTTATCTTGGGCTGATGTTAAGGAACTCATGATCGCCAAATTTTGCCCTAGGAACGAAATCAGGAAATTGGAGGAAGAGTTCCATGGACTGAAACAAGACAGTGGTGAGAATCTTGTGTATAATACTCGATATCACGAACTTAGCATACTGGTTCCACACATGGTCACCCCGGTCTCTCGTGCAATTGAAAAGTATATCGAGGGATTACCAGACCTGATTCAAGACGTTGTCACTGGAAGCAAAGTCACTACGGTAGAAGAAGCCATCCAACTTGCAGCCACATTAATAGACAAACACGTAAGGAAAGGAAACTTGGTTAGGAAGGGCACCAAGACATCTACTGAGAAAACCACCAATACTGTTGAACAATCTAAGACGGTTTTAGCAAAGGCCGCCACTACTGCTTCGAACTCTAAGAAACGAATGGGCGATAATCTGAACCGTACTGTTGTGGATCCTGTGACTCAACCTCCTATCAAGAAAGCCTACACGGGAAACCATCCTCAATACAGCACTTGCAAGTATCATCACCCTGCAAATCTTCCATGCCGTCAATGCACTAGATGTGGAAGGTTTGGACACTTTGTCACTACTTGTCGTGTAACAGATTGGACGCAAGATAACCATCAAACAGCTGCCCAGGAACCACTACTGGTTACTAACGGTCGGGCATGTTACCATTGTAGAGACCCTAACCACATGCTACCTCAATGTCCCAAATTCAACAATGTAAACCTGGTGGCACATGGACAAGCTTTCAATATCGATATCAACGAAGCAGACGATCAGGATGACGTTAATCCCACTGGTTAAGCCATGGATAAAATCTTCCCAAGACTTGAGAATCCAATACTCGTGTTTTCATTTTCTTGATCCTATTATCATTTTATACCCAATTTTGTCGCACTCATTAGCATACAACATCTAGAAATTTCCTTGCATACTATTGTGTATTAACACAGATTGGAAATTTATCCTATTGATTACGTTTGTTTTAATCATAGAAGACTCTACCTTACATTCATTTGAAACGTTTGGACTTGACACTTGATCTTACAGAGCTTTTCTAAGAAAAACATCATTGCTTGATTGAAACCTGATTTTTCCTTAATTCGACTATCCATTGAACATTTAATTATTCATGATACTCGTAAACTATTCCTATAGGCCACTAAGATAACACTTACACTTAATGGTTGTAGTGCTTACAAAACTTGCTTGCATTATCCACGCAACTCAGATAAACATTTCATTTAAAGGGCTCCTCGGACGAGTGGTAGCCCCTACTTAAAAACTGTTATGCTTACAAGTCATTGCAAACCCATGCAATTGACCTCATTGTTACATGGCCTTATTTCATTGATAACATCTCATTGTAACTCAACGTACTTATTGTGTCATCTTCTTGTGAACTTATTTGCTTTAATGTGTTGTTAGAATAGGATCATAGAAGGACATAAAACCCTAATGTAAGGTAAATTGATGATTCCGGTCCGGAACGTAATCATGAATTTACAGGTACATTAGGGTAGTGTGAAATTCTATTAGAGTTTTTGGGAGGACGTCCAGTACGTTTTCAAGGTATCAAAGGTGTGGTGGGTTAGCTGTGGTACACCCTGTATACAAACACTAATGATACATTGAAAGTGAGACTGGAAGTCGGACCGGGAACAAACTCTGTTTACTTGGTGGTTCAATTAGTCTTTCTATAGTCAATCAACTTGTACATCCATTTAGGATTCCTAAAACTTGAAGTTTAGTGTTTACTAGATTCTTATTTCCCTTATTATTCGAGACGAACCTAATCCAATCCTTAACTCATACCTATCAAACCTCTTACAGTAGAATTTTCCAAACCACGATTACCTTAGTTTTTACCCAAACATCCATAACCCTATGTTTTTAAATAACTTCGGGACGAAGTTTCTAAAAGTAGGGGATGCTGTGACATCCGTCACTTTTTCTTTTTATCTTTTTATATAATAATAATAATAATAATAATAATAATAATAAAATTTAGAATTTATTATATGTATATACATTCTTTTTACATACCACCTCTAAACCAACCCAACACCAAACCAAACCATAACTAACCCAAACCCAATCCAAACCCTTTATTAATTCAGGAGCCCAAGCCTGAAACCGGCCCAAGATAGCAGGCCCAGCAAACCAGCGGCCCACACTCCACTTCCCTTTCCCCTCCTTCTCATCTGTTGAACAAAAAAAAAAAAAAAAAAAAAAAAAAAAAAACGTGCCTCCTGCCTAGGCTCGAACCCGGGCAGAAGCTACACAACACCCACGTCACAACCATTTGAGCTATGTCTCACACTTGTTTTATATCCCGATCCTTTAAATATTAAACCTTGTTTCGCGTCTGTCTTTTTCTTTCCTTTCTTCCTTGGCCGATTACGAGCAGCAGCAGAAACAAATCAAGTCCAGTCAACCTTTGACCATGACCACTTAATTGCTTCATAATATGGAAACCTTGACCTGATTATGACGCGTTATAACAGCCCTAAAGACCCGTGTTCAGCTCGATTTCGAGCATAAGTCACGCATACACATTTAACCATGGTCAAAGCTTTCCAATTCGTTCATACGAACTTAACACTATAAATTGAACCCTCTGCGAGACCCTATAGGTGCCGAATATACTCTCTAAATCCTCCATTTCTATTAACAACCTCTCATTCGAAGTGTTTGGATCAAGTTTGACTTTTCAGTTGACCATTCAATCATATACGATTAAGCATTGTAAGTGTGGTATTTTTGATGGGTTTTGATCTTAGACATACACACATCAATAACCCTAAGGTTAATTGGGTTATTGATGTGTGGATTAATCGATTGTAATTTCTAGGGTTTGTTCTTATGAAATTGGGGAAGATGATTGTTTTTGGTGTAATATAAATAAAATGCGAATTCAAAATAATCAACAAACAAAGACCCAGACCAGCTGGTCTGGGCATGCTGTTGCTATACAAAGGTCACAGGTTCAACCCCCACCATGAACATCTTTTTTTAAGTGTTAACCTTTATGCATATATTTCCTTTATTCTTTTTAAAAATCGTTTTAAAATACTAAAACTATTTTATAATTTCTACAAAATTTATTTTATGTTATTCCACTGATAAAGTTCATCACCCAAATTTTAGTTTTTCAAAAATAATTTATTTAACATATATTATTAATAATACAAGTTTATTCATTTATATTTATTAAATTCTATAAAAATATCTAAACGATTTTATAAAATTCCACAAAAATTATTCTAAACTTGTGTAACAATATACATTTCAGAAATAATTTTTATTTCTGAAAAAAACCGTTTGTTTTATATTTTTAATTAATTTTTGTTAGTTTTAATCATAGATAAATCATAATAAATTCATTTTTCAATATTTTTGCACCAAAATTTTATATAAATTATTTCTAACTATCTAGAACTGAAATACAATTTTTAATTCAGAAATTCTTTGATTTTAATATTTTTAGATATTAAAGCCATATTTTGACAATTTGAAATAATTAAATTAAATATTCTATTTTCAAGAAAATAATTTTATAAAAATTATTTTCACACTTAAAACCTTATGTTGTAACTATATTCAACTTAAAATTTTACAAAAAGACTTTTGTTTATTTATTCATTAAATTTCTTATATTTAATAAACAAATTGTTTAATAAACATATAAACGTTTATCCCCAAATTCGAAGCCCTAGAAATACATGTATCTTAGAGTTATTTCCCTTACACGTTATCAAATTCTTTAGGTTGATCATTTGGGATAATTTCCAACACATATTTCGTTGTCCAAGTTCAATTTCAAGTTATTACGTGAACAGTGAGTATTTCCTACCCCCTTTTTGCTTTTATACATTTTTGGGGTGTTACATGTACACTATTACAATTTCAAATACAAGTTTACATTTTTACAATACAATTCTAGTACTATGTGCATTGCATTTGTACTTAGTGAAATCATTAACATGGTACAAGCCGACCTTAACATTGGATAGCGCTATTTGGATTGACAACCCGCCTAGATTGATTCTCCCCCTTTTTCATCGGAGAATCCGTGGCCAGTGTTAAGCTTTTATCCATTTATTGGATAAGTACACCGCCGCTCATACAGTACATTATACAGTCACAGGGTTGATTTCGCTCAATTGTATGATACATAGTTTACATAATTGCACTGTAGCTTGCACTTGAATTGTATAACTTTTTAACCTACTATATATATCAAAACTAGGAATGCTCACCAACATTTCATATGTTGACCAAATCTATTTTGTACATGTTTCAGGTGCAGTTTGATCTAGTGCTTAAACAAGAGACATTTAGTGCTTTATTTTAATTCAGTTATTTCAATATTTGCATTTCATTTAGACAATGTATTTCCATTTCCATGTAAGACAATTTTTATTTATTCAATAATATTTACATTTTAGTACCATGAGCTTTTGAACAATCGTCACTACGTGGCACCTCGATGATTCCGCCATCGGTTGGGGTGTTACATGACCTAAATATGATGAATAGCTAATCAAGTCACACATACCAACTGCCAATGCTCCATTTAAGATGAGTGTCTAGGAAGGACAATCCTATATTGGCAATAAGCCTACTACACGCCTAAAGCGTGGTAGACTAGTCGATTCCAAAGAATAAAAATCCTCGAGAAATTGGAGCAAGTAATAAAGATGGTCAAGTCGAGGTTATAGTAAAAAGATCTCTTGAAGAGACATTATGGTTCCAGAAGAACCTCAGGTACCTGAAAATAAAGAGTTCTCGTTATATAGTATCATGTCTACGAAATGTATGGAATCGAAATAAAATCGACGTCGTCATAAATTTTATGTAATGTAGCGCTTGAAATGAGGATCAAGATTTAAGATCTGCCTATGAATGAATACAAAGAAATGATTGGCCAAAATGGAAAGACGCAAATACGGCAGAGTTGAATTCTCTATTGAAAATGGAAAGTTTTGGACCAGTAGCCCATACAACAAAAGTTGTAAAACATATAGACACGAAAAGGTCTTTTGTGCGAATCAACATTTGAAAATAAAATGATATAAGGTAAAATTGGTGGCACAAGAATTTCGCAAAGACCCATAATTGATTATGAGGAGACGCATTCTCCAGTGGTGGATACAATGATTTTTCATTATGTTATTAGTCTGGTAATGTAAAGAGAGAATTCAAATGCGTCTAATAAATATCATGATTTCCTTGACACTGAAAGTTTACATGAAAATACCTGATGAAGGATTTAATGTGTCAAAATCTTGTAACGTAAGTTCTCGAGAACGTTATGATCGGAACAAATAGATAAATTCTGAATACGTTATGTTTGTTATATGGTTGAATTGAATATAAGTGGAACTCTTCATGAGTATCCTAAAGCAATTGAGTGCTTAGAAGGTAATATGCAACATCGTAGGATGTAATTATTATGCACCAATACACCACAGGTGATAAACTGAACCTGGTGATTATGATACTTTAATGTATAAGAATAGTACAATATATATTGGAGAAATAGATGTTATTGTTCTTCCAATTGAAGAGTTAATGCACTTGCGTAATTGGTAAAGATAGAAAAGTCCTTGATTGATTGATTATGCCTGCAGCATTGATATCAATACCTTAAGAAGTATTATGTAAAGGTAATATAATATGTATGGACTAAAATAAGGGGATTGAGTGTCATAAAACTCATGAGATATCCCGATAAAGAGCAACATAAGTTTGATTGTATTATCCAGCTTGTATCAAAAGTTTTCTTTTAAAAGTTCACTCGCAGTTTACAGTGATAATGTCTGAGCATTATCGAGAGACTCTGTAGAATTTTTAAAAGGGGGATTTTTGAAAGTCTTTGACATAGTGCACTTGTTGCTTGACCTACAATTCGAGTATATATGTAATGATATGTTTACCAATCCATCAAAGTATATCTTAAAAAGATAGTGGGACATTTTACAATTGACATAGCTCATACTTAAAGTGCATTAAAGGTTGTCCAATTACTTGACATGGAATATTATTTATTTCATCTCCTACCAAAGTAGAGATTTTCACTCTAGAAGTACCATAGTTAAATATATATGCACATTAGTATATGTCTTGCTAGTTATGCATGATTATAATATCTTTCACTTGAACTTATCGCCACGATATAGCCTATGACAAGCAAGCAAGACATTGGAATGAGTTAAAACAAATATTACAGGTATGAATGATGTTTGATTTTATTTTTCTAACCCATAGAAACAAGTTTGGTTAGTCTTGTAGATGTTGAGAATGTAACACAACAATAGTGGATCATATGATAATTATTTTCGAGAGGATGTACCAGAAAATCTCATATGAAGATTATACACCATTGCTGAACATAAAGGATTGTACTTCAAGGGATCGAGCGACATTTCATTGGTTACGAAAGCTTTAAGCAACTTTCAAGGAAGATTGACACATGTTACTGAAAGACTACATATTCAAATGAGAGGGAGTATGATACAAGTTGCACTCTTTTTCCTTAACTAAGCTTTGTCCCATTTGGTTTTCTTAGTAAGGTTTTTAATGAGACAACATACCTGATCCAGAAGTATCAGGAAGAGTAATACGCCCTGCACTCTTTTTCCCTTAGTTGAGGTTTTGTCCCATTGGGTTTTCCTGGCAAGGTTTTTAACGAGGCAACATTACAAAGCGTATACTACATTATTTTCTTTTATCACGTGGATAGTCAAGGGGAGTGTTATAAATAAATTATTATGGTGACTATCCACATTCCAACTCCCATCTCTTTGTATTCTTTGTATTAATGTAAGAGCCTTATATATAGAGGCTTCCTTGTATTTCTTGATTACACACTCAATCAATAAGACTTCTATCTTCTATCCCTCTCTAAATCTTCCTCTAATCTTTGTTCAAAGTTATTATACTTTGTATGCTAGTAGGCCGTTGTTTTACAACAGCTTCTTCAATCATACCTTATATGGATATTACGCTTTAGACTCTTTTACGTTCAAGCAAATGTCCCTACCATGCGTTTTAGACTTTCATGTTTTCTGTATGTTCAGTTTTTTAGTAGCCAAGTTTTATTTGACTTTATGGTTGGATATTCTTTAGATTATTTAGACTCTCTATTCTTCGAAGTAAAGGCTTCTACATCTCACCCTTTCCACACCATGCTTGGCTTGGCTTGGTGGGATTATGATTTCATTGTATGGAGGTCTAAGCACTTTCAATGGACATGAGATACCCATCCTCCGTAAAAGTTAAAACCACTTGATGTTTCCTCGTATATCCGATGTACCACCCAATCGGAATTTTCATAGTTAGCTGTTTGGCCAAGAACGTTCGTCAAAATTGGTCTAACCCGACCGTCAACCCTAAAGTTTACTACCAAATACGCCAAACCACCATAAAAGACCAAACCAAAAATGGCCCTTAATACAAAAAGGTTTATCAAAAGTATTTTTAATTCTGGTTTATCAACCAACTCATTTGGTCACAGTTAGCCCTTGGAAATGGCCATTGTTTCTCAAGATTGTATAACATATGCACACAGTTGACACAAAATATAACCAATCACGGCGGTTCATGTTGGTTGGAGGTGTTATCCTGCATATAGGGATCTCAATGTAGCCGATAAAAGCATCATGTGACATCATATACACCGAAAGTGGCATCATAGCCATCATATTTTTACCGTTAGTCATCAAGAGGAACAGCAGTATCAACCCTCACTCGGTTTAGCCGAACAGTTCCAAGAATGTACTCAGGCAATTCTTTTTCTTCCCTTGCCTGCAAATTACAAAAGAAAAATCACCAACTGAAATAACCTATGTAAAAACAAAACGGAATATGATTTATACAAGAAAGATACCTCGATTAAGATGGCAAGATCAACAACGAGGCTTGTTACATATCCAAGAACGAGACCAATGATACTCCTTGCAACAGATGACGACCCAATATCTACATCAATCTGCACAAGAAATCATAAAAACTGTAAAAGGTATTCATTCTAAGAAAAGAGTTTAACCACTTGTTCAGGGCTAAAGTGTCCCTCAACAACAGCAAAAAGCCAAAAAAAAAAAAAAAAAAAAAAAACCATTAACAAAGAATGACAATAATATCTTAGAATCACTAGATAGAAGTTTTTGAATTTATTGTTCGAATGTAACTTCGCCAACAAATAAAACTATGCCAAAAATGATTGATGCGTTTACTTTCGGGACAACCAAATATATAAGTTCCTGAATTTATTGCGGCGATTCCAATCCATAACCGGTGAATGCATCAGAGTGGGTTATTTTTTTTCTCTAACGGGTCAAATTATATATATAACATTTCCCATCCTTAGCAATAGTAACCTCGCTAAACGCGAAATAAAAGGCCTTCAACTTCGAATTAATTACGAAAATGCCATCGTATTAATTTTATTATTAAAACCAAAATAAAAAGCCTTTAGGTTCGCGGTAATTACGAAAATGCCATCGCTTTACTTTTATTAATAAATCCTCTTTTTCAAGCGGTTTAGGCGCTTTGCTCGGTGCAACGCCCACCGGCGTACCGACGGAACAATACGACTCTCTACGTTGTGTTATCCGATTAGCAGACCCTCGCAATACCGTTGGTGTAACTCCGTTGTTCGTTGGAAAAAGCTATAGCTTTTCATGAACCAGCGCCGGTTATGTTTCTACGCCGCGCTTAGCACGGCGCGTAATTTACTAGTTAAAAACAAAAACGAAAATTGGTCAAGACTGGAAGTCATCCAAATCGAATCATTAAAAAAGTAAGGTTATCATTGCAACAGAAATTTTAACACATGACGTATTTACAGATATCAACAAAGAAAATAAAATGTTTGTGGGTCATCTACTCATCCCAATCCATCAGATGCCAAGTTCGACCAGTAAACTAAAAACTGAAGTATGGAATCTTATTAACAGATGAAGAAAGAAAAAGTATACCTCCAAAAAGTTGTCTTGTCTTAAATAGTTGCAAGTTACGGCTTTTCCCAATAGGCAAGCTTTTGACCCAACTGCACGTTTCACCATCCAATATCCCTGTTCACCACTTTGTTGCTCAATATCATGAATCCAAAATTCAAACATTACATCAAGATATTATGAAATAAACATACCTGTACAATGCTTGGAATTAGTTTGAACCTTGCATCACGAAAAGCGTCATTCCCATCAATAAATCTTCCCAGCAATGAGTTTTTATTTACAGGTCTGTCCGCGGCATAATAGAGAACTAGGCTGTAGTTTGGTTTAGCCGGAACCTAGAAAAAAGGTAATATAGTAAAATTACACCCCAAGCATTAATCAAGATTATAACACTTGAAAAGCAGTCCAGGATCATTAACAGTAGTAAAAAACAATAAGGCGGGTCAGTGAGTCGGTCAAATTGGTTTGGGTTAAAAGTGTCAATTTTTTAGTAGAAGTCAGGCCCAGTTTTGACCCACACACTTTTGGTCCTTTTTTTATAATTTAAAATTCAATGCATTTAGTATGAAAACAAGCTTGGTTTTAGAAAGTAAGAGGCGCACCAAGGCGATAGGGCCCCTGAGTTAAGGAGATATGTGCACGCATCACGTATGATTTGATATCTAAAGAACCTATATAAACAACCGAAAAAGCTATATGCACAACATATGCACCTCAAGCAATGTTTTAAAAACCGGTACTTACCGGCCGGTTATACTGGTAATACCGTTTTTCGGAGGGTAGCCCGGTACGAAACCCACCGGTATAAAGGCGAAACGGTATCAAGTTTGTACCACCGGTAAAATACGGTATACCGGTTTGAACCTTTATACCGGTACCGGCACAAGGTAAATTTTTGGGTTTTGGCAATGTTTTAAAAACCGGTACGTACCGGCCGGTTATACCGGTAATACCGTTTTTCGGAGGGTAGCCCGGTACGAAACCCACCGGTATAAAGGCGAAACGGTATCAAGTTCGTACCACCGGTAAAATACGGTATACCGGTTTGAACCTTTATACCGGTACCGGCACAAGGTAAATTTTTGGGTTTTGAACTATTATTTTTTTTGTGGTTCAAGAAAAGCGAGAATGAGAACTTCATAATAATGATATAGATAACATGTTTGGTGAGGAAGAGCACGAACCGGCTCCTCAAACACACTGTTACTTGTTATATATGTTACTTATCTTTGGTAATTTAAGTATATTATGATTTTTGTTTCTACTAAAACTTCTTATGTAATAATGTAGGAGATGAAAATAGTTATACTCTAGATTTTGAGGAAGGCGATTGTAGTAAATTTTATCTTTTAAGCAATTGTGAACTTAATGTATTCAATACTCCAATGACTTATACATCGCCTACACTTTCATTTAAAAGAACATTGTTAAAAAATTGAATACTTTTGGATGATTTTTTTTATATGAAATAACTTTTGAATTATCTTTTAAAATGTAATCATTCACTTTTAGATTATAATTTGAGTTCATGTTGTAATTTATGGATTCGTAGAGTTAACAAGTCAATCCGGTTGAACCGCCCGATACAATCTGGTTCAACCGGTTGAACCATTTTTAAGCTAAATCCGGTATGATTTAAAAACCGGTTTTTAAAACATTGACCTCAAGAGGTGCGCGCTTCATGCACCTCAAGTGTGCCTCCTGTACACCCGTGGCCTCAGAATAACGTAATTTAGGAGGTTGTTGAACAAAACACAGAAACTCTGCTATGGGAATTTACTCTATTCTAAAGAAGATGTTATGCAAGCATGCAGGAAAATATATCACATTTGCATACCTGCAGGTTCACAATAAGTATGAATGGAAGTTTTTTCCCAGCTTCCGACTGTAACACAAAAACGGACTTAGCATAACCACCAGAATTATAGACACTAAAATAATAAGCAAAAGGAAGCTAACAGACCAGGGGAAAACACAAAATTAAAGTGGTCAATGCAAGTATATTTTTGTACAAAAATTACTAAATGAACCATTGGTATATTATATTTATGTGTTACACAAAGTATTTCATAAAAAATGATCAATAAAGTACCTGAACAAGGCTTTTGGGATGCAAAGCCACATTACTTCTGGAAGTTTCAAGTTTAAACCAGTCAACTGCTATAAGCTTTAGAAGGGGATCCCCTCCGGCTATCTGGAAGTTATACAAAAAATATATATAACTGAAAAAAGATGTAAATTTACAAACAAATTTCCTAGACCAAATCGGCAATAAAACTGGCCTTATCAATATGCATTTGAATGCTTAAGAAAGATTTTGATTGACAAAAATCTTTACTTTGTCAAAATCACAACTCTTTCAGTGATTAACTACAGTATAAATTTATAATTGGCACCGAATTTCTTATCAGATAATGAGTTTCCCTTTTCACCTGTGGGGATCAAATTGATATTAACACACAAACATGTTTTCACTCACTATTTCAAAAGAAAATGCCAAACTACACCATGGAAATAGACCCATTGTTCTAGTTCATAACTTAGCAATATAGTTTTTTTTCATTGAAATTTGAGGAACCAATGTCATCAAACTGCTTAAAACTCTTGTTCTTACTACCTTACTATCATAAAGAATAGAGGTGGCAAGATAAGCAGGTTGGGTAACAAGTCAAAATCAAAACAAGTCCGGGCTGAATTGGGTCATTTTTAGTATGGAGTAAACAAGCCGGGGTTGGTTGGGTTGACCCATTTTATTTATCGTTTTTATAAATATTTATGGTCAGATAGTAACAAATAAAACAATCATTATTACGATACGAATCTAAATCTTTATATAAGAACTGAAGACGCTATAGGCACTGAAATGCAATTGTCAATATGTTTGACCCATTACCCTTTTAGCTATTTTTGTTTGACTTGTTGGAGATAAAACACAACCCACATCGTCCCATTTACAAGTAAATGAAACAATTTTGTTATCTCTAGTTAAAAAACTATGACATCCTTATAAAAGAATATAAGTCACCTTAGCACTGTCTTTCAAGTATGTCTTTCCACGGATCTTAAATCCAGCACCACTTGGAGATGTCCAACAATTGGAATCACTCTCACTCTTCCCTTTTTGCATTGAACCACAAAATTCACTAGAATCAATATTAACCGGATTCGCATTTGGATCTAACTCATTGCTGGCGTCCGTAGCTGATTATACCAAAAAAAAAAATTATATATACTAATACTCATAAACTGCACTAATTCAAAAAAAAAAATGTAAAAAAACAATGTATGCAACGCTGGCTACCTTTCTTCGCCTTTAAAGCCAAGCTGGCAATAGCCCATGAAACATTCTTCAGCTTTACTCTCTGCCCCTAATAAGGTCAAAAAGTACAATTACAAATATTTACAATACATATTCATTTCCAAAAAAAATTAACAATCAATCCATCAGATTGCTAAAACTGAAAGAGCGCAACAAACCTTGCTGTCAAGTTCAGCATCACTGTCTTCATCATCATCATCTGAAGATGATGATGACGAGTCAGCAGCAATTGCATCATAAAACTCCTCCGCATCATCAGCATCCTCAAACTCACTAAGTGATCCGGAAACATCAGATGTTTTTGTATCCACAAGTGTCGTTGATGATTCAGATGTAAGTGCAGGGTTTGCTGAGATGTACGCCTTTAAACCTAGAACATATGTAAGGAAGTAAACGTAAACATTATGCTCTTCAAGCATGTAAAAGCTTCATTCCTGCAACAAACTCTCTAGATGGTGACACATGATGATAAGTTGATAACAATAAATGGCTCCACGTGTTTTTTTTACAGGTGGCGTTTTTGACCCATTTACTTATGAGTGGGATGATTCAAGTTATGTTTAGTCTATAACTAGATAAAATAAGTAAAATTCAAGAATTAGCTTAAAAATGGATGGAACAAATCGAAGTCACCGAAAGTGTGCTTTTAGTGCATAGAACCTCCTCAATCATTTGATTATCAACTTAAAAGAAAATTATAATCTCACACAGTAATCAACTAATCCTTTTTGGCCCATTAATCAACCAATCTGACCCGAACCCTTTCAGGTGTTAATCAGCCAATCTGACCATCTAATGTTTCCATCTCTAGCCTATTTATATAATTTCAGGCAGCTAGAATGCACTTGAACAGTTTACTGGTACGACAATGAAGATATAGGAATCACTAACCTGACACTTGGTTCAACAAGGCAAAAGGAATAGACTTTTCAAATTTTGAGCATTGATAACCCTTCCATTTAAACCAGCCTCCTGAATCAATCTCTAACATATGTGTTACAAGACATCTATGACCACTTGATCCTGCCGCAACTCTTAGATTCCTGATCTCCCAAGAAGATGCTACAATTCAAAGATGCTAAAATTAGTATAATACAATGATATATATTAGACTACGTATTGCATTTCAGAAGAAACAGAGAAATAAGTTACGGTTAATTTTTATCCGCTGATATCCTGATTTTGTAGGTCGTTTCTTGTGTATTGCAGGAACCTGCAAAATTGCTGCATCATAGGTTCAAATCTTGTCAGTTTAAGTCGTATGTATAACATACAAATAATTATATATGTATATATGGCTATATGCTCTCACAGAGTAGATTGTAGGCAGAAAAAAAGAAGCTAAAAGTAATTCACTTACTGTATGTCCCATCTTGTCCACGAAACCATTGCCTAGAAAATATGAAATCGTGCTTAGACTGCCACCTATGAGCACAGCACATCAGTTTGTGACTGATGAGGTATGCAAAAGAGACGAGTTAAATTATTAAAATTAATATAAACAGAGATTAGTTAAAGTACTAAAAATAATATAAAGCGTCATCCAAACGCTACAATTCAATCCATATAAAATTAAAATTTGAAGTGAAAAATTCAAATAGTTTTGCGTGTAGGATCAAACATGCATAATTGGGAAAGCCGAAAGCGACGCACCTACTTAAGGATCTGGGATCATAAGATCCATAAACAACATCAGAATGCCCGTTTAAACTATCTACAATTTCTAAATCACCAGTCAATGAATCCCACCTGAAAATTTGCACATGTTAGTGCACGCAAAAGAGATTATGTAAGCAATAAAATGCACACAAATTAATCATCATACTCGTATCGCTGATGTCGATCAACGTTCAAGACAACCTCAAACACAGTATCCGGACTTGCATCAACAACACCTACTGCCTTAACAAGTACAGTTTTGCTGAGCGGCTAGCATTTGACAAAATACACAAAATCATTAGTTTAGAACCAAAGTCATTACATAAACACATACGTATGTATCATGCAAGTACCTTATGGTCAGACACATCCTCAAAGATTCTGACACCTGAATCAATTATATGGTCAAAAGACAAAAGCACCACATGAGAAGATATATATATATATATATATATATATATATATTGAAAACGTTTCTTTTGTCATTGATCATAAATCAGAATACAATTTACATAAAGAAATGTAGATAAAAATGGGATAGCATAAGTTATTACCATTGACTGTACGGACACATCTCCACTCATGTGCTTCAACTGCATCGTCAGCATCACCTTCCGTGAATTCATTTGGTCTTTGATGTTTACCCAAGTTTGATGATCTTCGGACAAGTGTCTCTGGACCTACACATAACAATAAAGTCAAAGTTGATTGGCCGATTTTAAAAGAGGTTAAACCTTTTGTAGTAAAAGATGATGTATGTAGAAACTGTATAATTACCACCTTGACCTTACCATGTCCTATTCTTATCAACTTCTTTAGATCATGTGCGTATCGCCTAACCCTAGGCCGGTGTCCTTCAAGATCAATCCTTTAAAATAAATTGTGAAGTGAGACCACGAGTATAATGTGCGATATAGT
The DNA here is from genome assembly GCA_030844895.1 of Ambrosia x helenae. Taxonomy (NCBI): domain Eukaryota; kingdom Viridiplantae; phylum Streptophyta; class Magnoliopsida; order Asterales; family Asteraceae; genus Ambrosia; species Ambrosia x helenae. The sequence goes on along the minus strand of CM061228.1, from coordinate 104,156,522 downwards.
TTTAAAAATATCACACATGCCAACTAACTCATGATTATTATTGTTTTTTTAATAAGTAACTTCAAATTAACTTATGATATTTAAAGGGTAAAAACATGATGAAATGACACAAGTACTATCTTCAAAATATTTAGATATGAATAGAGTGAAAGCATACTCATCCTCAACGTTCAATCTGTTTCTGGTAGAACCTTGAGAAAGCTCATACTCGGCCTGATTATGATAGTTAAGGAGATATAAACATGAAATTAGTGAAACGAAAACAAATGTCCACAAATATATATTCAAGTCATAGTTGTTAAAAGTCATCGCCTCTTGCACCTAGGCCCATTTTTCAGGCGAGGCGATTGCACTTTGATTCTCCAGGTGATGGTTTAGGAGTAAATTACAGCGAGATTCCCAAATTCCGGAGAGTTTCCCGCAAAATTCTCTAAGTTATGGCTAGATCCAGCCACATCCACATGTCTACTTTTATCTAAGTAAAGCTACTTTTATACAACTATACATTAAGACACTAACATTGTAAAACTTTTGACACTAATTAGATGATATTAAAAGTTTTATAATAGCTTTTGTTTATTTTATTATAAAAATAGTTTTATTCTTCTAATAATATATTTTTACTTTTTTTCTTTCTTCGCTTTTTTAATCTCGGGCTCTCGCCTTTTTTGCGCCTTTGATAACCGTAATTCAAGTGTCAAAATTTTTCATTGGGTAAAAAATTTGCACTTATCTGTACCTGTTGTTTAGCTTGCTCAAATGCTTCCATCCATTTTCGGGTTTCTCCAGCTGAAGCACAAGCAATCTTGCAACAACAAAACAATCATCGTGAAAATTTACAATCGCTAATCAATATGTTGCATAAAGTAAATAACAACAAACATCACTTACTTCTCCCTTCTTTTCCTCGTCCAAACGGTTGTAAAACCTTATAACATAATAATCCTACAACATATAAACCAACTCAACCAAACAAAAGTCAGCTTCTTTTTAATTTCCCCATGTGCTCAAAAAACTTAGTAACTTAATAATAATAATAATAATAATAATAATAATAATAATAATAATAATAATAATAATAATAATAATAATAAACAATCTTACAGCATCGTTGACCTTTCTTCGGCCTAACTCCTCGATCATAAGTGTATTCCCAACAACTCCCCTCCTAATAGGTTTCTGCATTAACCATATACCATCATAAACATAATAATAATAATAATAATAATAATAATAATAATAATAATAATAATAATAATAATAATAATAATAATAATAATAATCCAACTCCAACAACAATAAAGAAACACAAGTAATCACTTCACTAGCTCACTAAGGTACACATCAAATTAAAGCAAGCAGATGAATAATAATAATAATATTTTAAAAGAAGAGATAATGAAAACATACAATGCCAGGGTAATCATGGGGATCACGCTTATACATCACGACATATTTGCCTCTTATATAAAGAAACCTCAGATGACAATACTCACGACCAATTGAATTAGTACCCAGATGATAAACCCATCCAAAATACTCAAACCTTGTTCGACTTGGCCCTTTATCATCCGACCCACTATCCGATCCTCCATTTTCAGGTGACCCAGTTGGCCTTTTGGTAACTGGAGACGATTCCATGTGGGTATGTTTTTTTAGATCAACCGACACTGTTATGATGATTGTATTGGGGTTATTGTGGGTATAGATGATGATGATGGTTGGAAGATAAAGATTCAATTAATGAGTAATGACAGGTGCTGGGTACGAATTAATCAATTGAGGAGTTTATGAGGGTTTGAATTGAATTGGTGAATTGTTGAGTTGGTCGACTTGTAGGTTAAGGCTGGAATAGAGAATCAAATGTTAAGACATGTGTCAATGGTGTGTAAAGTTTAACAATGATATCCTGCTTTTTGGACGTTAATAAAGTACTAATCTATACCCATAATAAACCAAAGTTATTTTAATGACATGTCACTTAAAGAGGCTATTCTCTTCATTAAGTGTGCCATGTGTCATCCTATGTGGCAAGGCCTTTATTTTGGGAAAATAATAATTTAAAATTTAAAAACAAAATTAGATTTTTATCTCTAATGTTTTCTCCCACAACTTTTAAACGTTAATATCTTTTATATACGAGATTTTTTAAAGAAAAAAATTACACCAAATTAACGAGCGTTTTATTATCTTTCCAACGGGTACCATAGTGCTATATAAAAAACGGAGAAAAAACGACTATTTTTTTGTAACCGGACAGGTATTGTGTCAGGTTTGAAATTAGTTTAAAAAAAACTGTGGGTTTGGGTCGGGCCTAGGATTAGGTGATACCCGACCCAATTACCCTTTTTTTTTATGGCAGAGATTTGTTTAATAATAATAATAATAATAATAATAATAATAATAATAATAATAATAATAATAATAATAATAATAATATTCATTAATCATATATTGGCAGATGCCATTTTCATAGTTTAGATATTTCTAATTTTATTCACTTTACTTAGATTTCTCAACCCGGGACGCTCCCGGGGTATAAACTTGTTTTTAAAAATATTATAGGTTAATTATTTAAGAACTGGTTAGACACTTGTAGATACAAGTTTACAATCATTATTTTGAAACCTGGGCCGGTCAGAACATAATCGGAATCTAGACCCGTCTAAATTGAACCGTAGGTTGGACTCGCGAACCTATGGTCAAACTATGAGACAGATTAGTCGAATCGGTTTTTAAAGAGGTTGGGCCGGTTTTTTATATATCTCTTCAAATTTTATCCGGTTAAACTTTATAATGTTTATGACACTATCTGGTTCTTACATCTAGTCGGACTAATGAACCGGTAAGGAGACTGTTCGACGCCTGGTCCGGTTCTGAAAACATTTGATACAACTTTTAAGGTTTAGTTTTGGTTGACAAGTTAACATGTTCTAGGCTGGTAGGTTTGAATTCTTCAACCTTAACACAACTCGTATATTTATTTGTGTTGTCAAACTTATTTTAAATTGTGTTGTGTTTAAGTTGTGTTTCGTGTCGACTCATTTAATGTTTGTTTGTGAATATAACTAACTAATGACTTCATAACAATAAAAAAGAATCAATTAATCCCACTCAAATGTGACTTTTGTAATTTGTGTGGTTTAATTAATCGTTTTTGTTTATTTATCTCGCATCCCCAATAACAAATTTGAGTTTATACATTTAGCTCGATATTAGCTAAGCGAATGAGAATGATTGGAGAATGGGTGGGTAGTTGATGAGAGGCTACAAAAGAAAAAATTAGTTTCACTTCTAGAAGTTAATTGATCGAAAAAAAAACAAATATTTAACTTTAAATATTAACATTTTTCAACTCTAAAGATCTAATTATAAGTTTTTTTAATTAAAAGAAATGACGTTAAACGGATTAAAAGGTTAACTCATTACTCATTTAGCAAACACGGCATCGTTTTAGCAAACCTAAAACCCGTTTGATACAAAACGAAAAAGGCCCGAATTAGAATTCGTAGACTCAAAAAAGAAGTTGAGATTGCCCAAATAATAATATAAATATAAATAATATAATATATAAAACATTACTAAATATATTTATTGTGAAGTGTGTAAACTGAAAATGACACAATAAAAATAAGGTATAAAAAGATTATATTTGAAAGTTATGGGTGTGGAAGAGCCACATGGTAACCAAGTTTTGGAATTATATATGCTTTGTGTTGAATTAGGGACAGTGCATTGAAAACCATTATGGTGCTAAATTTGAATTGACTCTTCTGTTGCATGTGGCTGGGACCTTTTGCCAGGTCGCCGAAAGAAAAAGAAAAAATAACTTTAGTGGCTGGTAGGAACAAAAACTTTTAATAGTTTATTTTTTTAGAAGAATGTTAGAAGGATAAAATGCTAAATACTAAAATGAGTAAAACTTCAAAATTATCCTCACTAACTTTTAATAGTGTCTATTTTTTAGAGGATTATTTTGAAGGATAAAAAAAATACTAAAATGAGTAAAATTCATTTAATGAGAAAGTCTCTTTTTCTCTAAATAACTCTAGACGTTGCCAACTGTTAACCAACACCATTTAAGAATTTCCAATTTGTGTTGGGTTTTTGGCACAGTGTGACGACTTTGTTGCAATATTGTAGAGGGCATAGACATGTATGGCCCACCCAGGCCAACAGCAAGAGCGTTTAAAAAAATTATTGTACTTTGTAGGCAAAATTTCTGATCGCCCTCGGTTAAACCATACGATCCCCTGGCTCCGCCAATGGCAACATTATAAACTCAAACCAGTTTATGACCCGAACTAATTTATGCTCAAACCAAATTTGACCAAAGTTAACCAAACCGATTTTGTTTACAACCGTTGGGTTTTTAAAAAGAAAAAAACGAAATCCATATTTGAATCCCCCTTGCTCGGGCCTCATAGCTCGCAACGGCTCAACCTATTACCTACCCCGTTTACTTATGCTTAGACTATTTGGTGTGCCCCCCTTTTCCCCCAACTCCCCTAACTGCCACATCAGCGCCATGTCATTTCCCCCATTTTCTCCCCCAAACTTTGGAAATGGTTTCCCCCAACTCCCCCATTCCCCCTTCCTTTTTTTATTCTTTTTCCTTTTTATTTAATTATATAATTTATATTTCATAATTATTTTTTTATTAAAATAAAATAAAAAACGTAAAAAAAAAACCGTCAAAATTTATAAAAACCGAAATTTCATAAAATTAAAAAAAATACAAACTAAAGTCACAAAATAATAAAAATTACAAAGTAAAGTTCATTAAAAAAAAACTAAAAAAAAAACTACTCGTCATTGTTGTCGACACGAAAATTATTCCAAATGTGATCAACGAGATCCGAAACAAGGTTTCCATTCATAGTAGTATCGCGTAACGCCCACGTGTTTGATTCTTGTTGTCCCTCGTCAACTGGCTCGAGCACTTCTTCAACCTCATTCGGATCGTGAACGCATATCGCACGACCTTCGTCTTCAATTATCATGTTATGAAGTATCAAACACGCGTACATAATGTATCTCAATCTTTGTGGATGGAATGCACGTGCTGGTCGTTCTATTATATGCCACTTCGCCTTGATCACACCATATAATCGTTCGACGTCTTTCCTTGCTGCTTCTTGGCACTTCGCAAACTTTTTCCTTTTGTCATCTGAAGAATTCAATATTGTCTTCACAATAGACGCCCAGCTTGGGTATATGCCGTCACATAAATAATACCCATGCTTATATTTTACGCCATTGAGCCAAAAAGAATCATCAGGGCCGGTGCCTCTAATCATGGGGTCAAAAATATGAGATCTTGCAAGAACATTTAAGTCGTTACACGAACCTGCAACGCCAAAAAAAGCATGCCAAATCCAAAGATCTTGTGAGCAAGCGGTTTCAAGAATAAGTGATGGTTCTCCTACGTCACCCCGAGTAAATTGACCTTTCCATGCGGTGGGGCAATTACGCCATGGCCAATGCGTACAATCAAGACTTCCTAGCATGCCAGGAAAGCCGTGTTTCTCTGCATGGTGCGCGTAGAGCTTTTCGATGTCGCTTTTTCTTGGCGTACGCATATAAACCTTGCTATATAACTTCACGACATCTTCGCAAAACTGGTACAAACATTCCCGACTCATTCTATCAGACATCCTTAAATACTCATCCCATGAATCACTCGTAGTGCCGTATGCTAATTGACGAATTGCAGACGTGCATTTTTGTAGGGTCGTAAAACCCCGTTTCCCTCTACCATCGAATCGTAGTGTAAAAAATTCATCGTAATTAGCTAAATCATCGGCAATTCGTTCGAACAATCTTCTACTCATTCGGAAACGACGCTTAAACTGTTCGTCAGTGTAAACACAGTTTTCATCAAAATAGTCGGCCACCAAACGTTCATGTGCACCTTTAAAAAATATAAAAGTTAGGTTTATAAATTTTTTTTCAAACATGTTATAAAAAATATAAAACATATTAAAAAAAATAAAACATTTTAACAAAAAAAATAAAACATACCCTCACGATCTCTATCAAGCGCCGCGCTCCGTGTCAATGGTACCGAAGACGCTTCACTATCGCTTTCGTCTTCCACCTCGGCTAGAATTTTTGCCGTTTCCATCATCGCACCAACGTAAAAGTTTATCACGTTTTGTTCCTCCTCTTCCGACGAACTCATGGTAACAAATTGGATTTTTATAAATTTGGTGGATGAAAATATGGTTGTGTGTAAAAAATATGGTTGTGTTTAAAAAATAATGTGTAAAAATGTAGGGGATGGAAGAATATATTTATATAGGTAAATGGTTGAATTTTTTTTTTTTATTTTTTTATTCAAACGGCTATAATGTCAGATGGGCCCCACTCCAACGTTCAAAAAAATCCAGCCAATGGCAGGCCTCGGTACCAACGGGAAAATAACCCCGTGGGGGGAGGGGGGGGGGGCGGTGTGCAAAAACGGGGCCGAAGCCATGTCACCTCCCCGAGACTACTCCCCCAATGCACACCAAATAGTCTTAGAAAATAGAAACTTCACTTCAGGATGTGACGGTCATATAACATAAATCCATTATAAATTTCCAAATCACACTTTTATGACATGATTGTTATACCCTTATATTTTGGAATGACAGAAGCAAGTGGCAACAATCTACATGTTTGAGCAACATTGTACTTGAAACAAAGCATATAACGTTACATCACACATAGACATAGTTGAAACCTTGGAAGCAAATTAGATAACATGTTATGGTAGGAAAATACATACAAATTGAATTATTAAATGCATCAAAGCCAGGTTAAAATGATAACTACCCTCTGGCACCCAATCCTCTGGATTTGGGGAGCCTGCTTGCAACCAAAGGTTGCACTATGCCTTGCGAGTCTCGCCCAAGACCCATTCCTTCAACGAACCCCATTTTTGCCATCATCTTAGACCCGAACCCTTTCGTATGCTTTTCAAAAGACCCAAAATTTACATTTCCAGATTTGCCCCTACTTTCACTACCCCTTGAACCTTGTCCAGCCAGCCTGATTGGTTTCTGTGATGGTGGCGTTGCATTCACTGGCTCTGACGTGTCGGGGATCTTTGCTCCTAATCCGAGTGATTTGGGCCGTTGGGTCACTTCAATCGGCTCTGATATTCCGGTACCATCTTTACCTAACCCACCTCCATCCACATACCCCATCTTTGCCATCATTCTTGAACCAAAACCTGTTGTGTGCATCTCAAATGCACCATAGCTTGATGAGTTAGCCACAGGTTTGTTGTTGCTAAAGGTCTGGTGGTCAACCACATTAGTCTTTTTGGGCTCAGACACCATGTTACCGCTTGAGATGAATGAAACGGGCTGTGCAGCATATGAGCCTATTTTGTCTTTATCTCTCCTTTTTTTCTTGCTTGAATCATTGCTTTTGGCAGATTTTGGGTCCAATGGACTCGAACCAGCCTTCTTGATTCTGTTTGAAGGTGTCTTGCCCATTAGCGTATCGTTAGATTCATCATTAATTCTCAACATCTGAAAAAAAAAAAAAAAAAAAGAAGTTTACAGCAAACATGTAACTACTGATATAACTTCCAAGAAATGTTACCGAAAAAGGTTGCTTTACTTTACCTGCTCGATACGAATTTTGTCACTTGATGAAGGCATACAAGTGTGTTTCGTTCTTGTCACTGTTACAAACCTGAAGAGTAGAATAAAAAAAGTAAACTAGAGACATTGAATTTTAATTTTTCAACTAAAAGAGAATGATGTTCAAGCTAAGGGCAATAAAATGAAATCGGGTGTTTATATAAGCATTGCTTGGATTCTATGAAGAGTTGATAGAATATAGGATTGACCCATATACTAAAGGTGGCAACTTTTATCAATTTTACTTGTTAACTGGTCGATTTGTGTTGTATTCAAGTCAAACGGGTCAAATAACAAAAACTTACATAAAGGGAAGCATGCCGAATAAACCCAGAGTGTATTTTTACAAGCATACAACCTCCTAGATACTTTTATCAGATTATTGCTGTAAGAGTATTGCTCTATAATAATAAATAAGGTGCTACTTATCTAAAAACGGTTAAATAACCTGTTTCAACTGGTCATACAACCCACCCATCTTACTATCTGAAGCAAGTTCAAAAAAGTGAAACTATATGAGTATGCATCACCTTTTCTTGCCTGAACCTTGACTACTACCACTATTTAGACGATATACTGCTGCTAGCCTTTGAACCTAAAGATTAGAGTGATTTAAACGACATTAATAAGTGTAAGTCATGTGAATGATGCTTTAATCATTTAGAAACGACGAAATGTTATATCTGGAACCTGGGAACACTCCCGAGAGTGCATAAGTTGAAACGACATCATATCACCCTTGTTCTTCACCATCTGCTCTAGTTTCTGCATTTAACACAAGCAAATCTTTGAACTAAAAAGGAACTAATAATGACTTGCTATATATATACATTTACATGCTTGTATTTTTTTCCCTTGGGTATATGCCGCTAGGCTTTCCCCACACGTCCTCCATTTATGGCAACAAGTTGTAGTAAATCACCATTACAATCTACGATGGAGGTCGTGTGGGGAAGGCAAGATCCCTATATACTGAGAGCGGATACAAGCAAATAAAAATGTACATATGCATGTATAAGGTTGAAAGGTGTGGCAACTATTTTGTGCTTACAATATTTATTTTCTCAAGATCAACACTACGACTTATCCTTCGCTCCTTACGCTTAGAAGCAATTGCATCTTGGCGTAGCTTCTTCTTCTCACCTGAAATAACACGCTGCCAGTCAAATATCTAATCTACACTTTCGTAAAAACCAAAATCATAACCAGATTAAACACATATGAAAACAATGGCCAAAATTATAGATCGTGTGGTCAGTGCTTGTTTACAATTCAGTATTTATATCATAAAGTTCAAAGAACTGTATACCATATGTCAATAACAATTTGATATACTATTTACCAGAAAATCTCCGGAAATTTTTACTCTTTTCCGCTTTAGATGGCCAAGACTGAGGAAGCTTTGGTGCATGCTTCTTTTTTCCATAAAGGGATCTTGAATTCTTTACAAACATAAGGTCATCCATGGCTGGCCATTCATCTGTCAGAGCTTCAAGTTTTCCAGATTTTGCTCGACGTTTGTTCTTTGAACGAGCTTTCTTCATGCCACGTTCCCTTGATGCATCTCGAAGTTGAATCCCACTTACCCCCTCTAACATTTCACTAAAACGCCCACCGTTAATATCTTCTTCTTCATCATCTGAGCTATCAAGCATTTGTCCTATTACTTGATCAACATTTGCAAATTTGAAACTCCCACCAATCCCTTCAAAGTAGTCTTGAGCAAGCTCATCATCTATATCAGAATCGGTGTTGTAGGGACCATCACTATCAGATGAATCACAAGAATCTTCAGAGTCTGAGCTTTCTTCTCCGTTTTCATCGCCATCATTATCATCATCATCATCTTCGTCTTCTTCATCGCATGATATATCATGCGTGTACAATTTCATGCCACCAATTGACAAGAATCCTGAATTTGCCACCGGAGAAGACGAGGCATTGTCATCATCATCCATCACATCAGTTTCCATTTCGTGCGAGGATGTCGAATCAAAACGAGAATAATCCATCTTTTCAGTAACTGGTGTCGCTTCCATAATACCAACGGCTTCCTCTGATTCAACATGAAACCCTAGTCCTATATGAGAACTATCATCCACCTCAAAACTCGCACCATAATCATAACTATAATTAACAGTTTCTGTATCAGTAACCGGCCCCTGATCCATGTAAGCAATAATCTTCGAATCTTTCGAATCAACCAAGACAATAGGATTTGATTCATCAAACTTGTCATGTTCATCACCAACCTCATCCACAAGTGAACTCACCTGCAAAACTTTAGTTCAGTCCAATCGCCATCAATCCAAATTCCTTTTACATGTTCATCATCACTCAAAAACACATTTAAACACACACACACACACAATGTACAACAGTAACACAAAGGGGGCTATAAACACATTAAATTGATTTTAAAATTCAACAATGAAAATATTCTATATGAACTTTGATCAAATCATATCACACATACCAATAATCTAAACATATTTTGAAAAATCAACCCCTATTTTCCACAAAATGAGGTAAAAAAAGTCCTAATTTCAACAAAATAAGGTAAAATCAGAATCTTAAAAAGACCCTAATTTCCACAAAATGAGGTAAAATCAGAATTTAAAATAAATACCTAAATTTCCATAAAATGAGTTAAAATCAAAATCTTAAAAAAAAAAAAAAAAAAAAAAAAAAAAAACTATTTCCACAAAATGAGGTAAAATCAAAATCTTGACAGAAAAAGCCCTAATTTCCACAAAATGAGTTATTAGAATCAAAATCTTAACCAACAAAAAAACCCTAATTTCCAAAAATGAGGTAAATTTAAAATCTTAACAAAAAAGCCCTAATTTCCACAAAATGAGATAAAGTCAAAAGCTTAATAAACAAACAAAAAAAAAAAAAAAAAACCCTAATGTTCACAAAATGAGGTAAAAATAAAACACAAACCAAATTAAAAAAAAAAAAACAAAAATCATCAGCACCTGAGGATACTGGTAGGCAAAGGCATTATTTTTCATCTTTTGAGATTCAACCATCTTCGAATTAGAACCTTTGGATTTACCACCAGAAACAGATTTTTTCCTCGAATCATCATTAACTGTACGCGAATGATTACCCTTTCCTGCAAAACACAAACAAACATTAAATCAAATCGTATCAGTAAACAATTAAAACAATTGATTGATTGAATGATGATGATATGCCTCTGGAAGGAGGGGAAGTGATGACGGGAGACCAATCGGATAATAAATCACCTTCCACGAATAAAGATTGTTTCGTGGGTTTTCTTGATTTGGGTTTATTAAACTTTTTCCTGTTGCTTCCTCCGGCCATTGTTGATGGATGTTAAGATTTAATTAAGACGAGACGATGATGATGAATTTTGTTATTTTAGGTCTGTTTATTAATGGCGGACGAAGATGGAGACGATGGGTTTTGCCACAGATCATGGTTGTAATTTTGGGTCACGTGCTGTATGCGTGCGATTGTGGGCTCTTTTTTTTTTATTTTTATTTTTTTGAGTTAAATGCCAATTTCGTCCCTGAGGTTTGGACCAGTTTGCTACTCCAGTACAAAAGTTTTTTTTTTTTTTTTTGCAATTCCTTTCCTGAGGTTTGGATTTTTTTTGCCAAATTCGTCTTTTTCACTAACCCAGTTAAAAAAGCTCGTTAATATCCGGGGTAGTATTGTCTTTTTACCTCAGGGACGAATTTGGCATTTTAAATTCAACCTTACCTCAGGGACGAATTTGGCATTTAACTCTTAATTTAAAATAATTGTTAATTAAATAATTTATTATGAATTTATAATGATTAAAATAAGTTAAATTGATAAAAAATAATTAATAAAACTTTTTCCAACGGTTTAGAGATATAAAATTTAGAAAAATGTGATCTAAACTAAGGATGGGAATGAGGACTACAATGTTAATAATGCATTTTGTTAGTTATAAGATCAATTTGCATTAGCCTTATAGAATTTATTTTTAATTGATTTTTACGGTTAAATATAAAAAATGATCTACATATTTTAATAATCCATTTCGGTTGTTCATCACCGATTTTCTTAGTTTCTTATAATAGCATCCGGATTAAGACTGTGGCAATGCCAAATCCATTCACAGTCGAGTGGCACCACCAAAGGCCATTTGTTAATCTTAGACCGGGTACGTTTTGCTAGTAAAGGAAGCCAACAATATTTGTACCTATAACCAATAAATGTCATGGATAGCAAACTAAATTTTTACTTCATCTATTAAAACCTTTTGAATATTACTTTATAAAACTAAATTTTAATTTCGGAAAAAGTTTTATTAATTATTTTTTTATCAATTTAACTTATGTTAACCATTATAAATTCATAATAAATTATTTAATTAACAATTATTTTAAATTAAGAGTTAAATGCCAAATTCGTTCCTGAGGTAAGGTTGAATTTTAAATGCCAAATTCGTCCCTGAGGTAAAAAGACAATACTACCCCTGACATTAACGAGCTTTTTTAACTGGGTTAGTGAAGAGGACGAATTTGGCAAAAAAAATCCAAACCTTAGGGAAGGAATCGCAAAAAAAAAAAAAAAAAAAAAAACTTTTGTACTGGAGTGGCAAACTGGCCCAAACCTCAGGGACGAAATTGACATTTAACTCTTTTTTTTTTGGAAATAGAATTAAATAATCCCAAATTTTAGGGGATTGGAAGGCAATAATCTTAACTTGAAAGTTGTAATATAACAGTCCCAACTTGTCAATGTTTTTATTTTGTTGGTCCCAAACTAACCCCAGTTAAGTTTTTCTGCTAAGTGCCAACGTGGCAATCCACGTGGCAAATCTGTACACTTGGTTAAAAACGTGGGCCCCACATTGACACGTGTCTTTTTTAATTAAAAATTTTTATAATTATTAAAAAAATATTTTAATAATAATAAAAAAGAATTATACATACACACACTTACCTACACCACCACCACCTATCATCACCACACCTTAACAACCCACCATAACCACCACCTGTCACCACACCACCACCCACTACCGCTACACCATGACAACAACCTGTAACCACCACCAACATATATCCCCTCTCCACTTTGCTAACAGAGAGTGTGTGTGAGGATCGAAGACAGGGACCTGGGCTTCATCATCTTCATCTTCCTTTCTCGAACGGAGCCCTAATTTGATAGGGGAATAGAAGACAAGGACAAGTAGTAGGATCGAAGCCCTAATTGCTTTTGGGGAAGAAGCCCTAATTTGACAGGGAAAGAAGACAGGGACAAGTATGGGATGGGGATTGGGTGGTGGTCTCTGCGGTCATTGGCGGTGTTGTTCACCGGAAAGAGCTCTAGGGTTTCATAAGAGTCCACGATAATAACTCTGAATCTTTGTCGTTGCTTGCTTCTGATTTATAAAATTCTTCCTAATCACCAATCCACAATAATAATTTTGTATTATGGTTGTTGCTTGCTTCTTATTCAAGAAACACTTCCTTGATATATGTCCACGATAATTCTTCCTAAAATTCTTCCTAATCACCAATCCACAATAATAACAGGTGTTTTGGTCAAAAATTACCTAGTAGAAATAATTTTGTATTCCAAAATAGTAAAAGTGAGGTAGAGTGCTAAATGTGTGAAATATGTTAAAAACTCATTTGTATTCTAAAAATGGCAAAGAAATAACAATATGACAACTATGCTCGGGATGGCAAAGAATTTGGTCAGCATGCACAGTTATATCCTGAGGATGTAACTGTTTGACAGAATGATGAAATAGGCAAAGATCAATGAATGTAAATGTAATGCAATAAAGGAACGACACTCGATATACGAGGAATGTGACAACCGGCAAATTTCGTACAGCGATTAACGTGATTCTGATCATGTTTTCGAAGTAATTAACATGGTTTAAGGTTAATTATGGTTAGTTGAGCCGATATGAGTCCTACGATGTCCTTCTTAAAGTTCGTTGAAGCCTTGATGCCTTTAAATAAAGACTTCGCGTATTTAACGTAACGAACTGACATCAGTTAAAATTTGTCAAATTGGACTAACATAAGGCTAATAAATGTAAATACGACACGTATTTACTATTGATGCGATCGAATGTGAAATCGGCGCGGTAAACGGCCAAAAACGCTGCGTTTTGGAGAACGCAGAGAGGAACTGACGTGGGATTCGAACGTCAAAACGTGTGGTTTTAACCGTTATCGAACTTTCGGAATAATTATTTATTATAAATACTTTCATTTATTTAGTTTCGAAAGTAAACAGGTCGTCTAAATGAAGGATAGCATGACCGAATCGATTAACGCGATTTAAACGCGTGCTTCAAAAACACGCGTCGGACGACGAAAATAATAAAGAAATTTCTCGGTTTAGTGTTGTTCATGATTTTGAACAAAACCGACTAGTTTTCGTGATAGTTTATTAACCCTAAATACAAACCGAGCCTTAAGACGTTAAAACGAGTTCGATACGCGGAATACCCTACCTAGCCCTAACCCTAAGTATAAAAGGCAAGATTATTCTTCTTCTTCTTCATTTGCAACAGCCGCATGGCCTCTCTCTCTCTCTCTCTCTACTCTCTCTCTAAAATCCGGATCTCCCTCCCCCTCTACACTTACAAGGACCCGCAACCTCCATTCCTCCTCACCATGCCAAAGATCGGCCACCACCACCCATGGTGGTGGCTGTGCGGTGCAGAAACAGCAGCACAGAGGTGGTTTTTCGGGGGTTTTGGGGTTGGTTGTGATGGTGATGGTGATGGCCGAAGAGGGTGGGTCGCGGTGGTTGGTAGTGGCTGTGAGGGTGGTTGTCTGGTGACGAGGATGGGACGGGTACGGTGGTCTGGTCCGATTATCGTGGCAGATGGGGTTGAATGGTGGGGTGTCCGGTTGTTGCAGGTGGACGTGGTGGTGGTTGTGAAGAGGATGGTGGTTGTCTACGGTGGCAATGGTGGCTGTCGTGGTTTTGGTCACAGGTCCTTGGGTCCGACTCAACCACGGGTCAGATCGCGTCTGGACCGGTTATGGTTGTGGTTCGGTGATGGTTCGGTGCCGGGTTGGTCCGGGTCAGGTTAGATCTGGTGCGGTTTGAGTCCGCTCTGTTTTGGTTCGGGTCAGATCTGGCTCGGTTCGCGTGTTGTCTTCAAGTTCTAGTCGTGGGTCAAGCATGGTAGTCTCGGGTTAGATCCGGTCAGATCTGGTGAACCCGTGGTTAGACGGGTTAGATTCGGTTTGGTCAACTCTGGTCAACGCACGGTCGACGGTCAGATCTGGTCTCGTCAACACGTGGGTCGGGTCGCACGCGCGTAATTTTTGGTATATACACCTCGTATTTATTATTGTGGTATTATTTATAAAGATATAATTATAAATATAACAATACGACCAAAAAGTTTTAACTCGCGAGAACGAACCGATAAAAATATTAACGAAAAGTATTATAAGATAATATTTGTATATTAGTCGTGACTCGCGTTGTTGTTGGACTAAATTGTTGGACTATACGTATATATTTGTATAAATAGTATAATTTATAAAATTGTCGAAACATATAAAGTCTTGTGGATTAGAAATGCGGATAAATATGTCGTCTTGTGTTTGTAATTGGTTTTGGGAAAAACTGTAGACGACTTGTGTCGTCTGGTTTATACGAAAACAGAGGAAACTCTGCCGAAATTTTTATAAAATCCGAAGAGCGACAAGTGTGACATTGTTGTGCGTTCTTATAAATAACTTTCCAAGTGTTTGACAAATGTAGTCTTACACAAAATCACGACGTTTTTGACAAAGATTATTTGTAACAATAATAGTCTATTCCGGGCAATATTTCAAACAAATATATAGTCTTTTGTTACCAAGCTTCAAGTATGACGAGTTTTTAAAGGCTACTCGGTAACTAAAATATGTTTGTTGTTCGGATTAAAAGATGTATAAACGTTCGGTTTTATATGGAAAACCTTTTTATAAAAAGCAAAGTCTTGAGGTTTGTAAGATACTCGGATTCGGGAAAAGATGTAACAATTGTTTTAATCTATTTTAATAACTATATTATATTTCCGCAAGGTATATTTTCCGAAAATAATTATACAAGACAATTAAATTATCTGGTTTACGAGACAAGCTATGACTCGGGATGAGTTATACGTTTCGTGGTATTAGTCCAACATGGTTGGCACACGAAGAGTAACAGGTGCGCGACTTGGGTACTATGTCGTATGTGAACACATGAATTATGATAAGTCACGATCGGTTCGTCGAGTTAAAACACTTAAAGACTCGGGTTAGTACACACGAGTCAAGATAGTTGAATAAACTATCTTTTAACCGGAAAATAAGCTAGGTTTATATATGATAGACTTTAAGGTGTCCTTTATTGGTAATTAGGGCACGAGGAAGTCGGTCAAAGCTTTGGGCTTTATTTGCTAGCTAAGCTTGGAAATTAAGGTGAGTTTCACGGCCCCATTTTACTGTTTTAACTGGGGAAAGATATGTTTGTCAAAAGTTATCGCATGTTGAAATGTTTTCAAAGGCTAAAATGTGATGAGTGGCATGATGAGTACTTGAGTTTTGATATGTGATCGCCACTCGGGGTTGAGTCCTCGCAACTGTAACCATTAATTCAGGGAAATGAAACCGAAGGAATATTTGGATAGTACTATTGGTGCCTGACAAGGCCCACCCCTAATCGATAGCGTCGATTATGCATCGGCGTATGCCAGGGGTGCACGTATTCTGAACTTAAGTCGTGGGTTCCGAGAAACGACTTGGAGCGGGGCATATTTATTAGTCTTGGTTTGGTTATGGGACTCAGGGGATTGCTCATCATCATAGTTTTGTAGGAGCTAGCTACTCCTTACAAAGGCCACAAGATGTGCAGGTTTCGCACATGTTGTAAAAATGTTGTTGTTTTGGAACTAAAACCTGTGAACTCACCAATATTTTATATATTGACGTCTTTTTAAACATATCTTTCAGGTAACTAAGTGCTGAACAGGTATGCGGCTAGTACGGTGGAATTTGAGGTGTCGGACACTGGTTGGGGGTTTCATCTATTGTTACCATCGGGTTGGGACATAAACGGAAACACCCCACTTTGAAACTTAATGTTTGTGGTTTTATGTAATGTTTGAAACCAGGTACTCCTTCTCGACATCTTAATATAATGATCTTTTCTAATTAAATATAGTTTGTGTTAATCTTGACTTTGATATGCTTTCGAGCGTCGCGCCACGTGTTTCCGCACTTCTACATCGATTACCGATATCGGCAAGCGGGAAGGACGCGGTGGTCGACGACGAACTCACCCGCTTACCTGCGGACGGGATGATCGGAAGGACTAACCTTTATCGTGCTAGTGGACGTTGTCGTGTTGCTGATGTTGTGAAGGCGAAGCTAGTCTAGTTCTTTTATTGTGTGAAATCTTTGTTTTTGGATCAGGAAGCTCGGAACTAGCGGGCACCAAAAATTACCTAGCAACACCGATTATCATTACGGGTGCACACGTAATAATAACTTGTGGTGCACGGTAACCTTGGTGGGCGCTAGGGCTGGGGTTGGTGATCACTCCTTGTCTTGACTATTCTTGTTCTGTAGGTTCAGTCTTAGCTTTTGATTGGCCAATGAGTTAAAAGGGAGGTCTTGTTGATATCCCTTGATTTCGATCCTCGCAAACTGAATGAGTTTTCTTCAGCATTACCTCTAAGTTACGGACACGGAAGAGCTCGAACGTCTATTCATATGAGTAATCTGACGTAAACCCTCGCATCGGATAGGGACAGGAGACGAAAACTTCCTTGTATAGGAGTTTAATGCCTCCGCACAAAGTTCTTCAATGGAGCGGACGTACGAGGATGCACTGCCTACCGAAGAGATGAATGCCTGGTACGATGCGTGGAATGCTAAACTTGGAACCCAGTGAAGACTTAGGGTGCGTCCCTGCAAAACCAGTGTGTTGTGAGCCCGGGACTCCGTGTGGATCAGTTATGAGACTCGTGGCTCGTGTGCTGCTGTGTTGCTATTGTAAATAAGTCATTCTTGATCTAACACATGCCCAAGTTGTCTTCAAGGGTCAGGCGTTTCTTCCCCTATTGGAGGGCAGAATCGACCTTGCTGAGTTAATAGGCTTAATCATCTTTATCTAGAAGGCATGATAGCCCCCGTCTAAATCGGCAATGTTGGTTGTTCCTATGTAGTTGTGGACTGATTGCGAAATCATCCAGCCGTGTCGCGCTTCCGAGTAGATTTATTTTATAAAATGTATATAACACTTTCCTAAGTGTTGGGAAAGCATACATGGGGGTATTAACGTTAAATAATCCATAACGATTACACGTTTAAAACTGAGTTAAGTATGCAAACTTAACAAAGTAAAATATGTTGTCGAATCAGCAAGATCCTAATATATTTATTTAATGGGAAAATAAATATATGGTAAAGTGAGCCGATTCGGGTGTTGAAAACGAAATATCAATCGACAAGATCCTAGTATAATTATTTAATGGGAAAATAATTATACGGTAAAGTGAGTCGAGTCGATGGTTGTAAAATATAATATCGAATCGACAAGATCCTAGTATATTTATTTAATGGGAAAATAAATATATGGAAAGGTGAGTCGAGTCGAATATGGGAAAAATGAAATCTCGATCGACAAGATCCTAGTATAACTACTTAATGGGAAAGTAATTATATGGTAAAGTGAGTCGAGTCGGAGATAATTTTATCCAAGTTAGTTAATATATATATATATATATATATATATATATATTGAATATAAGATCACGACATGCGTGTTGCGTCGGAATCCGTCATAATACTTGGGAAGTGAAACTACATTTCGGGAGCCGAAATCGTAAAGTGTGTGATCCGTAATTGTCAAATGTCGCAAGACGCTTTCTGCCGACATTGAACTCCCCCTTGAAAATCAGATGACGGACTACTGGAAGCGGTCACGTTATTCAGTTAAAATAAACTTACCCATGGGATGACAATTCCATTGATCTTGTTGCAATGTTGAACGTCCGCCACTCTCGTCATGACAACGAAACTGGTTATCTATTTGGGGCGACAATCGATGCGAAGTGTTTTCCATCAATCCCCATAGATACTGAGACGTTGCGTCCCCTCGTCACGGTGGTTTATAAACTAAGGTTGCGAGATCCATTCGTTATGGATAATGTGACCTGTCTAATCTTTTGTCGTATTACGATACTCTCACTGCGTGGCCTATCAGGAAGAAAGTCCACCGGCCTCGCTTGGGTGGCGGAGAGGCATTTCAGTCGATGACTATCGGTGCTAGGGCCAAAAATTACATGCAAGAGGATCCTAATGAGAAGGATGACTCGGATGACTTGCCAGAGTCTGTATCGTTTTCATTTTATCATAGTGTCTCGATAAACCATGATCCTTCTACCTCTACTTGCTATTCTCGTTGTGACCACTATCTTTGATACTGGAAAAGATGTTGGTTGGTTTCTAGGTCCTATGGATACTATTTACCACACATCTAATAACTACGATGAGTCTAAGGCTCCCGCCGAGCCTGATGTTGCTGCTGCTGTTATTGTTCTATGGCCCAAGCAAATCATGTCATCGTTGCTGAGAGTGTAGCTCATACTGAATGTATTGAGGATGTTTTTATGGCTTTTGTCGAGTTTGATGTTGTTGATGTATTTGAGGCTCCTGCAAAGGTGAATGTCGTTAACGAAGACGTCTCTATGACCCATGCTAAGCCGCTATGACCATGTCTGTGTCTCTGTTAAATTCGTTGTTGTTAATTCCATTTTATTCGAGGCTTTCATTGACTCCCTCATCATCTTTCCTTAGGAGCTTGCCAAGCCTAATATTGCCCATGGTTCTCAGGCTTGGATTGAGACTGTCAATGTTGCTGTTGCTATCGTTTGAGTGACTTATACAAAGCCTACGGTCGTTCTCTCTATGAACAATATCGGCTTTGAGAAGTCAGCTAAATTATGTGGAACCCATCGTTCCCATTTATGTTATGATGACGGATGCGCCGACCGATCCAACCATTCCTACCAATGAGCCTATGGAGGATAGGTTTGAGGTCGAAGGCATGGATACAAATCCCGCCCCCACAAGTGAGCTGAGACGCACCGGGATGCGTGCTCACCATAACAGAGCTTTCTGTGGTGGACTGTGGATTTTTCCATATTGAGCATCATATTGTCGTGTGCATTCGTGCTGTTGTGTTACCCCCAGCGTTTGAGCATGTTTGTAGTTGCATTACTTTGCCGATTGCGTATCCATGTGGTTGCGTTGCATTGTCGACGGTGCATTCCTGTTGTTGTGCTGACTCTGCAGTAGTGTAGCCTTATTGTCGTGTTTCTCTGTGTCATGCGGTTCATGTTGCGGTGTTACCTGGTTGACATGCCTCTCTGTTGCTGAGTTGTTCCCGTTGCGGTGTTGCCTTGTTGTCATGCTTCTTTGTCGCCGTGTTGTTCCTGTGCGGTGTTCCCTTGTTGATGTGTTCGTGGATGTGTTGTTGTCATGTCGTGTTATTTCTACTATCGTGTTGCTCCATGGATGTATTGCTGCAGTTGTTGGATTGCCTTGATGATGTGATGACTTGTCGTTTGCTCCACTCTTGGTTTCCCTCGGGATGGAGACATCACCTAAACCCCTCGTTGCTGTCATTGTTCTACTTGTTTGATTGTGTAGTACCAACATTGATTATGTAGGATTTCGGGTGTCCAACGGACTTTCTGGAAGTCATACTAAGACACTCTAGTCTGAGTGTTAGCCCACGTATTCCTCTGAGTCTCGTGATTGGTTGGGTAATTGACCGAATTGTGTGTCGACCCCTTAATATGCTCACGCATTTCATGAGCGTTACATCTTCAGAATCTAAGGCATCAGTGACGCCGTGTCCAGCCTTAACCTTTTTACGCGCAATTTGGTCGACTAACGATCGGCTATGCAAACCAATGTCGAGAAGAAATCCCGGGACCCACACATGACGAGGCGGGCTCGCGATAAGGGATTTCGAATACGTCTTGAACCTGAAGGGATCGCGTAAATGTGAGCGATATTATGACCCATACCTTTGGGACTAGTAAGAGTTGAAAGACTCAATTCATTATTGCTCATCCCAGTGGATTTGTTTGACGTCATACCTGCCGACGTGTCGTGCTGACGATTATGGAAATACCATTGTGGACCCACCCATGGCGTATGCATTGGTGGAGTTCCTGGTACAGGATTATGGGGTTTTATGAAACTCTGAATCCTGAAGGGCGTATAACCTTGTCTATTATACAAGGGTACTACCCTACCGTGTTGAGATGGATGATCGATTCAGTCGTTCGAGTAATGTTGTTATTCCTCTAATGGTAGGTTTATCTTGTCTTGGTGTCGTTGCGTAGATTCTTGGGATAGTGGAACCTTATTGACCTTGGGTCGATACTGGTGTTCCCAGTCATCTTTCAGGAGCATTTCTCGCGCTAGAGAAAAATCCCCTGTCCTTGACAGACACTGTTGGAGACACCATAGCAATATGAGCTGCCAGGTCAGTGCGTTTAGTACCTGACTAATCAAGATGAGCTCGAAAGCTTACGTATTGCACCCATTTGTGTGACTACCTGAGTCGTTGAATGGGATGCTTTAGGGGAAGGCTCCATACTATTGTTGGTGGTGCAATCGCGGTAGTTGTTTGTTTTAAGTAACGATTTTCGCGCATGAAGCCGTCAAGCCCAAACGTGAGACCTATGCCAAATGCATTCATTTATGACTCGATTTCACCTTTTACCTCGAAAGATCCTAAAAGGATGGAACATTCGGCGAGTGAGGGTTCCGGTTTCAGGACTCCTTTCACTCAGATCTTTGCATAAGATCTGAAAGTCAATTTGAGGGCGGGTGGCCTGTATTATTCAGAATTGACTTACTAGGTTGCTAATATTAATAGGACACCATTGCCCGTGAGGCACATATAACAGGACAAGTACTGGATACCCTTGTTTTGGGTAGCTACCGGTGCTCTCTATACTGTTTAGGTGGAGACCAACGTGTCGAGATGTTGTCGAAACCCTGTCCCCTGTTTGTTGCGGCAACCATATCGTGATGATCCATACACATCATTCCCGTGTTGACCAATGTGATGAGGTAATGTGAGCCCCTGGTCACTTGTGTTTAAGTCGGCTTTTAATTCTCGCGGATTGTGGAATTGTACGGCCTGTGTGTCGGATATACATTGTTTACTGTCTGGGGAAACTGAGGGGTGAAAGTGACGCAAAAACTTTCGACCTCCATCAGTCCATACCAGGCGCCCTAGTATCATTGACCACACTCGCTCATGCGAAAGGTTGTAAGTTAGTGCATAGTGGAATTCAGTCCGTGTGAGGACACGGGAATACCATCCACTACTACAAACAACCTTGAGCGTCCTCGAGAATGTCGACTGCTCTGTAATCCGGTAAGATCGCCCAGTTAGTGAGATTTGAATGAGCGAACCTAACGGTCATGTCTCCTGAGGTGTCCTGTGGCTGTGATGGGACACAGGCAATGATCGATCGCCATTTGGAACCTTCTCATCCCCTACTCATTTGTAGTTATAATACGAGGCATACGGATGGCCACCTATACTCTTGGAGAGTCATGGCTAGACACTGGATGCCAACTTTTATAATATCAAATTTTAGTAGTTATCCTACCTCAGTGTTCGCCGAACCTTGAACGCAAGTCTGGGATACTCAATTTGAGATGAGTATGGATTACCATTCTCTTACGAATGAATTATTGTCCTGGACGGAAGTGTCCCGTGTGATACGATTGGTGTCGGTGGCAAATCAAATTCGTGTACTTCATCGCCAGAATTTCATATGTGATAGGAATTATCACCCCAGTGTTCGGGGTGTACTGCTCGAAGTCCTCTGGAGTGCATACGTGTACGTCTCTAGTACATTGAATGACAGATAGAGATATACACATGACCTGGCTTGAGTTCAAGAGATGACCAACGAATCTGGTAGATTCAAATCTGCTTGAATAAGTGGCCAAACCGATCAGGAAGTTGTACTAACAAGGCGTTGGCCTTAGGAACTTCGAATTGGTATAGGACTTTGCTGAGTGTTATACTCTGAAAGGGTGTTGTCAAGCATGAAAACGGTAATGGAGTGACTTCGCTCAGTACTACAATGACTCGGAGATATCGGTTAAAATTAGTCTCGCAATGAGTAAGCTCGAACTATCACTAGAGCTTAGTGGGACTCATGATGAATCCCGCAAGTCTGGCCTGAGGAAGCATTGTCAATTCCTCGACCGACAGATTTTAGGTTGACGCGAAGCTCTACTAATTCGGGAAAACCGATATATATGCCGGATTGCGAAATCCAAGAGCTCGGTCGTAGCCATCTCATGATATTGTATTCGTTAGAACGCTAAGCGTGAACTTGGGTTCACGTAGAAAAGAGATCGCGTGAGTCGCAAACATCCCGCCTTGTTCAAGGATACTAATGTATCGGATGACTTGAACTGAATTCCGGGACGGAATTCTCTTAACGGGGGAGAATGTGACAACCGGCAAATTTCGTACAGCGATTAACGTGATTCTGATCATGTTTTCGAAGTAATTAACATGGTTTAAGGTTAATTATGGTTAGTTGAGCCGATATGAGTCCTACGATGTCCTTCTTAAAGTTCGTTGAAGCCTTGATGCCTTTAAATAAAGACTTCGCGTATTTAACGTAACGAACTGACATCAGTTAAAATTTGTCAAATTGGACTAACATAAGGCTAATAAATGTACATACGACACGTATTTACTATTGATGCGATCGAATGTGAAATCGGCGCGGTAAACGGCCAAAAACGCTGCGTTTTGGAGAACGCAGAGAGGAACTGACGTGGGATTCGAACGTCAAAACGTGTGGTTTTATCCGTTATCGAACTTTCGGAATAATTATTTATTATAAATACTTTCATTTATTTAGTTTCGAAAGTAAACAGGTCGTCTAAATGAAGGATAGCATGACCGAATCGATTAACGCGATTTAAACGCGTGCTTCAAAAACACGCGTCGGACGACGAAAATAATAAAGAAATTTCTCGGTTTAGTGTTGTTCATGATTTTGAACAAAACCGACTAGTTTTCGTGATAGTTTATTAACCCTAAATACAAACCGAGCCTTAAGACGTTAAAACGAGTTCGATACGCGGAATACCCTACCTAGCCCTAACCCTAAGTATAAAAGGCAAGATTATTCTTCTTCTTCTTCATTTGCAACAGCCGCATGGCCTCTCTCTCTCTCTCTACTCTCTCTCTAAAATCCGGATCTCCCTCTCCCTCTACACTTACAAGGACCCGCAACCTCCATTCCTCCTCACCATGCCAAAGATCGGCCACCACCACCCATGGTGGTGGCTGTGCGGTGCAGAAACAGCAGCACAGAGGTGGTTTTTCGGGGGTTTTGGGGTTGGTTGTGATGGTGATGGTGATGGCCGAAGAGGGTGGGTCGCGGTGGTTGGTAGTGGCTGTGAGGGTGGTTGTCTGGTGACGAGGATGGGACGGGTACGGTGGTCTGGTCCGATTATCGTGGCAGATGGGGTTGAATGGTGGGGTGTCCGGTTGTTGCAGGTGGACGTGGTGGTGGTTGTGAAGAGGATGGTGGTTGTCTACGGTGGCAATGGTGGCTGTCGTGGTTTTGGTCACAGGTCCTTGGGTCCGACTCAACCACGGGTCAGATCGCGTCTGGACCGGTTATGGTTGTGGTTCGGTGATGGTTCGGTGCCGGGTTGGTCCGGGTCAGGTTAGATCTGGTGCGGTTTGAGTCCGCTCTGTTTTGGTTCGGGTCAGATCTGGCTCGGTTCGCGTGTTGTCTTCAAGTTCTAGTCGTGGGTCAAGCATGGTAGTCTCGGGTTAGATCCGGTCAGATCTGGTGAACCCGTGGTTAGACGGGTTAGATTCGGTTTGGTCAACTCTGGTCAACGCACGGTCGACGGTCAGATCTGGTCTCGTCAACACGTGGGTCGGGTCGCACGCGCGTAATTTTTGGTATATACACCTCGTATTTATTATTGTGGTATTATTTATAAAGATATAATTATAAATATAACAATACGACCAAAAAGTTTTAACTCGCGAGAACGAACCGATAAAAATATTAACGAAAAGTATTATAAGATAATATTTGTATATTAGTCGTGACTCGCGTTGTTGTTGGACTAAATTGTTGGACTATACGTATATATTTGTATAAATAGTATAATTTATAAAATTGTCGAAACATATAAAGTCTTGTGGATTAGAAATGCGGATAAATATGTCGTCTTGTGTTTGTAATTGGTTTTGGGAAAAACTGTAGACGACTTGTGTCGTCTGGTTTATACGAAAACAGAGGAAACTCTGCCGAAATTTTTATAAAATCCGAAGAGCGACAAGTGTGACATTGTTGTGCGTTCTTATAAATAACTTTCCAAGTGTTTGACAAATGTAGTCTTACACAAAATCACGACGTTTTTGACAAAGATTATTTGTAACAATAATAGTCTATTCCGGGCAATATTTCAAACAAATATATAGTCTTTTGTTACCAAGCTTCAAGTATGACGAGTTTTTAAAGGCTACTCGGTAACTAAAATATGTTTGTTGTTCGGATTAAAAGATGTATAAACGTTCGGTTTTATATGGAAAACCTTTTTATAAAAAGCAAAGTCTTGAGGTTTGTAAGATACTCGGATTCGGGAAAAGATGTAACAATTGTTTTAATCTATTTTAATAACTATATTATATTTCCGCAAGGTATATTTTCCGAAAATAATTATACAAGACAATTAAATTATCTGGTTTACGAGACAAGCTATGACTCGGGATGAGTTATACGTTTCGTGGTATTAGTCCAACATGGTTGGCACACGAAGAGTAACAGGTGCGCGACTTGGGTACTATGTCGTATGTGAACACATGAATTATGATAAGTCACGATCGGTTCGTCGAGTTAAAACACTTAAAGACTCGGGTTAGTACACACGAGTCAAGATAGTTGAATAAACTATCTTTTAACCGGAAAATAAGCTAGGTTTATATATGATAGACTTTAAGGTGTCCTTTATTGGTAATTAGGGCACGAGGAAGTCGGTCAAAGCTTTGGGCTTTATTTGCTAGCTAAGCTTGGAAATTAAGGTGAGTTTCACGGCCCCATTTTACTGTTTTAACTGGGGAAAGATATGTTTGTCAAAAGTTATCGCATGTTGAAATGTTTTCAAAGGCTAAAATGTGATGAGTGGCATGATGAGTACTTGAGTTTTGATATGTGATCGCCACTCGGGGTTGAGTCCTCGCAACTGTAACCATTAATTCAGGGAAATGAAACCGAAGGAATATTTGGATAGTACTATTGGTGCCTGACAAGGCCCACCCCTAATCGATAGCGTCGATTATGCATCGGCGTATGCCAGGGGTGCACGTATTCTGAACTTAAGTCGTGGGTTCCGAGAAACGACTTGGAGCGGGGCATATTTATTAGTCTTGGTTTGGTTATGGGACTCAGGGGATTGCTCATCATCATAGTTTTGTAGGAGCTAGCTACTCCTTACAAAGGCCACAAGATGTGCAGGTTTCGCACATGTTGTAAAAATGTTGTTGTTTTGGAACTAAAACCTGTGAACTCACCAATATTTTATATATTGACGTCTTTTTAAACATATCTTTCAGGTAACTAAGTGCTGAACAGGTATGCGGCTAGTACGGTGGAATTTGAGGTGTCGGACACTGGTTGGGGGTTTCATCTATTGTTACCATCGGGTTGGGACATAAACGGAAACACCCCACTTTGAAACTTAATGTTTGTGGTTTTATGTAATGTTTGAAACCAGGTACTCCTTCTCGACATCTTAATATAATGATCTTTTCTAATTAAATATAGTTTGTGTTAATCTTGACTTTGATATGCTTTCGAGCGTCGCGCCACGTGTTTCCGCCATTGGCGTGGTGTGACAAGGAAAGCCCTTGATCAGTTGTAGATCGCTGGCATAAAATCTCGGGAGGAGTCTAAGCCCCTACCTTGTTTGTTAATATTAATAAGGTAAAAACAAGTACAACTTTGGATAGGTGATGAACGAGTATCTAAGATTACAATATGAGTGTTGTGTGTGTGTAGAAAAAGATTGAGTATCAGGTGTCTATGAAGTGTTTAGCAAGTGAGAAGTGTCCTATTACTCGTTGATCACCCCCTATTTATAGTTACACGAAAGTAAATAATGAATCCCATGATATCCACCGTCTTTAATGATCTTGTGGGATGTTTCATGTAACCGTTGTGTTGTTACAACTGAATATGACCGTTGTAACAGTTGTTTCAACTGAATATAGTGGTTATATGGATGTTTCCTCCTTTCTCTCCTATATTTAATGCTTGTCGGTTACAAGTTTGACTTCTTCTTTGAGCTTGGACTTGTTCCACACGCATAGCTCTTCAATGATCAGCTCATCTGACTTAAATGGGTCAATATAGCCGTTAGGGAGGAGTTACAAGCCTTAATATTGATTAAGTGTACCTGCAATAATATCATAATAAGATAATTCGTTAGTCCATCCTCAGGATGCACAAAGGTGAGAACATTGTTACATCCTGAACCCTGCTTAGTCCTTTAGCATCCCGAGGATGTTACTTAGAGAATATGAGGTAAAATCATCCTGCATTCATATAACAATAATACAGTTCGTTAGTCTATCCTCAGGATGCACATAGGTCAGAATGCTGTTACATCCTGAAACCTGACCAGTCCTTCAGTATCCTGAGGATGCTACAGAAAATATAGGTTAGTGCTATCCTGAAGATTTCACCACCAACAATTGTCCCCAAAAATATGTTACCGTAAGTATCTTAACGGTTATAATATTTTTTAATTCCGATGCTTATCTTCTGAGGATGATTAGACATCTGATAGGATATCAACAGCTATATTATGGTCGATGATTTAGGGATGACCATTACACCTTATCACCTTTCACCGTCTATATCTAGACTTCAATCCTTCCTTTATAATCACAACATGATTGTCAGAAAGGTTATTTCTTCTTTCCTCTCTGCTTTTCTCTGGTTTTTACCAATTTTTGAACTTTTTGTACAAAGAATTCTCAGGATGGGTAAAAAATCAACAAGGGCTGCAGGAAGAATAGGAGTCCATAAGGACTTTATACAACAAAATCTGTTACAAGATCCTACAAACGAAGTATGTACATTCATAGACAAAGATATCCTTTCTATGAATAACTCAGGGGCTTTCCCTGAATTAACTGTGTTCCAGCCATATGACCAGAATGCGAAGTCTGATTTTGCATCCTCTATATGGATCTGCTTCCTGTACCTGCCTTTCCACCTGGGTTTAAGATATCCATTCGCCCGTTCATCAAAGAGTTCTTTGATATAACTGGGATGGCCTATGCCCAGGCTGTGCCTGAGGTTTGGAGGATCCTGATGGTCTGTAATAAGATAATCGAGAATCATGGTATCATTCTTCAGATTGGTGACCTATCTTACCTGTATAAGTTGAAAACTCATGGTTCCAACCGTTATGTCCTTCAGCTTACAAAGATCCTCATTTTCCTGCATGATGTCATTAAATCTGACAGGTCTCGAAAATCAAAGTTCTTTTTTTGCGAAGAGGGATTCCATTCCTTTTGGGGATGATATCCCTATGTCTTGGCTAAAAAATGGTAAAGATTATTTAGGATGTTTAATGAAAATTTTGTAATGATATCCTGAGGATATTACTAATACTCTGAAAATTTTGTGTGACAAGTGCTTAACTTGTCAAACTTGCTCTTCCTCTGACTGATTCCATTATCAGATACAAAGCTTACCCGTCTCAGCTAAAACTTGTCTAAACCTGTAGTTCCATACTATTTTCAGCAAAGAAATCCACTTTTTTGACCTTGATAATATTGACAGTCAGGATGTTAAGGCAACCAAGATCACTTCGCCATCCAGCTCCAAGATGACTAGTCCTCCTCCTCCTACTAAGTCAAGGGCACGTGCATCCTCTAAGAAGAGGAAGACTGCTAATGCCTCTACCTCAGCCCGAGAGACTACTCCTTTAAGAGTCTCAGTTTTGAGGATGTCCTGGGCAAGATTTCCCAGTTCACTTCTTCAGGTATGATGCTATCCTGAAGATGGCATAACATATTTATACAAATATTAAAGATAAAATACTTACTTGTTCTTTTTCTCTTGTAGGGACGTGAATATCTGATGAAGTCCGTGGATGAGGTAGCCAAAGAGATGAATGACACCAAGGCCAGCCTGAAAGACATGAAGAAGATTGCTCAAGAAAAGAGCAAGCATCTCGAGAAAGAGCTGGGCAAGGTGAAAACTGGTGAAATGTGAGCAGGCCAAGGCTTTTATAGGGCATGAAAAGGAGATGGAGGAGTATAGGCAAGGGCTCATGTCATCTGCCACGGTTTTTGTTCTCTAGGCTAGGGTGAGGATGGCATCGCAGGTTAAGGATCCTGACTTCAAACAAGATTATTGGGATGTTGAGGCATGGCAGGAGAAGATCAGGAGTTTAAGTGGTAAAGAGGTGGTTTATGAGCCTATCCCTGATGTTGATCCTGAGGATGCACCCAAGGAGCTTGAGGATGCAGAGGTGAAGGAAGCTGAAGCTAAGGTGGCTGAGGTGGTGAAGGATATAATGACTAGGCTGGAACCTACTTTTTTTAAATCTTTTGTGGTAGTGATTATGGTAGCCTATGGTTGAAACAATTTCGAACAGTTTTATTTTGGCATGTAATAGTTTAAAACATTGTAAGGTTTGGGGTGGATGGATCTTGGTTTCAAGACAAAGCCCCGAATCTTCTTCTGACCTGGACCGTAGATGTCGACCCCTGGTGGATGGGTCCTGGTTTTGGATGAAGCCTGGGTTTGGCATCAAATTTTGGCTATAAATAATATGGTAACTGTTTTTGACGCTATATCCTTGTGTTCCTTTTTTGATTCTTTTGATATCCTGCAAATATCAACAAATGTCAAGTATAAAGGAATAATACAAATATTACCTCCGTCTTCTTTCATCAATTAGTCTTCATAGTATGATAAAGTTACTCCTGACATCCTAAGGATGTCCCCGATTCTTCTTCCTTTGTCATCCTCAGGATGGTCTTCATTATTCTGAGGATGATCCTAGTGTAATATATTTAAGATAAACTTTGAGTTTTTATCCTTTTTCAAGAATAAACTTTAACAATAACCTGTATAAAGGCAAACATTGTTATTATACTGGCGACTAGGCCTCAAATAAACTGGGGTCAAGCCCTCTTTTATAATATCTTGGTGACAAGACCAATATGTAACATCTTGAGGATAACTGGTGACAAGGCCTTTTGAAATAACTGGCGACAAGGCCCTTTAGGAATAACTGGAGACAAGGCCCTTTAGGAATAACTGGCGACAAGGCCCTGGTGACTAGACCAAATACGAGAAAGAGACATTGAAAAATGTCTAAACCTTAAGAGCTCCATCGTATATCTCAAAGATAATGAAATTGTCAGCCACTTTTACATGGACTGGTCCCACCATCCCGAGAATATACATGGGCGTCGTGCGCTCCAGGCGAGGGTTGCTAACCCAACGTGAAAGGTGAAAACCTTTAAACCTTAGGAAGGTGTCGGACACCTTAACGGAGGAGAGGGTGGCCAACCCTCTAGTCTTCTAAGCATTCCATCTTCAGGATGGTACTGCAAAATTCTCAGGATGGACTATTTCTAGACCATGTTTAGTAAAAATATAAACGATTGAAATAAGTTAAGGATAAGTACTTACATATGGAGACGATTCATCTCTGTCAACCTTCACCTTCATCTTACCAGTAATCCGAATCATGGTTCCTCTTCCAGAGAGATCAGTCACGTGCATCCTTACACATGGTAAATTTTCAAGTGAATTGCATTCCAAGCTCTTGGTAGAATTTCACCCTCCATAGTCGAGAGCCAATATGATCCTTTTCCAACCTCAAAATCGATCAAATAGGGTCCTTCCCATTTAGGAGCTAACTTCCCATCACTTGGCTTGGTGGTATTTTGGAAGGCTTTTCTCAAGACCAAATCTCCCACCTGGAATCTTCTTATCCTTATATTCTTGTTGTAGGCTTTAGCTATCCTTAACTTAGTAGCATCCCCGAGTTTATCCACAGTCTCCAAATCTTGTAGTAATGCTTCTGAGTTAGTAGTTGCATCCTGAAGATGTTTCCTTGCTGTAGGCATGACCATCTCTGTTGGCAGCATCGCTTCTATTTCAAAGACCAAGGAGAAAGGTGTTTGGCCAGTTGCATTCTTGAAAGTGGATTTCTTCTGCCCATTTTCCTTTCTTTTCTCCAAGCCTCTTCTTCAAGTTGTTGATGATGATCTTTATTAGAGGATTCTGCTTGTCCATTAGCTTGAGGATGGACAGGTGTTGATGTTATCATTTTGATTCCGAGTTGTTAGAACAGTGTTATTCTTAGGATGTACAGTGCTATCTTTAGGATGAACAATGTTATCCTTAGGATGCAGTTCTACAGTTCCTGACTTTGGGATGTGAATGATGGGAATCTTGGATCTTTCTGGTAAATTCAAGGAGGATCCTAAAGTTGCCAAGGCATCAGCTTCAACATTTTCTTCCCTAGGTACCTGTGTTAATGTAAATTCTGCAAAACAAGATGCCAATTTCTTGACTATTTCAAGATATTTGACTAATTTTTTACCTTTGACTGCATAAGATCCGTTAAAATGGTTAGTAATTAACAAGGAATCAACAAACATTTCTATATTTGAAGCATGCGTATCCTTAGCAAGTTGTAAACTAGCAATGAGAGCTTCATATTCAGCTTCATTATTGGTTGTTTGAAATGCATATCTAATCGCATGGGGTATTTTGTCCCCTTGTGGCGATTTTAGTAGTAATCCTAACCTTTTGCCTCTCATATTTGAAGCACCATCAGTATATAAAATCCATTTTCCTAAGTTTTTATTTACTTGTTACACTTCTTTTTCAACGTCACTTAGGATGTTACTACTGAAATCAGCCACAAAATCATCTAGAGCCCGTGATTTGATTGTATTTCCAAGCTCATATACCAAGTCAAAAGCACTTAATTTCACTGACTATTTTGCCATTCTTCCTGACATTTCTGGTTTTCTAAGCACATTTTTAATAGGGTAATTAGTTTGAACATGTATCCTATGTGTTTCAAAATAATGCCTTAACTTGGTAGATGCCATAATCAAAGCTAAAATTAGTTTTTCAAGATGAGAATACCTGGTTTCAGCATCCAATAGAGTTTTACTTACATAATAGACAAGATGTTGTTGACCTTCGAAGTCTTTTACCAGTACTGGACTTATTGCATTCCTAGAAACTACAAGGTATAACTTGAGAGGCTCGCCATCCTCAGGTTTCATAAGGAGTGGAGTTGCTGCAAGATATTCTTTCAATATTTTCAATGCATCCTCGTGCTTTTGTCCCCAGTCGAATTTACTATTCTTCCTCAGGATATCATAGAATTCTTTGCATTTATCTGAGGATTTTGAAATGAATCTGTTTAAGGCTGCTATCCTGCCTGTCAGCCTTTGTACATCCTTGATATTTTTTGGGGATTTGAGACCAAGGATGGCCTTTATTTGTTCAGAGCTGGTCTCTATCCCTCTTTTGGTAACTAGATATCCTAGAAACTTTCCAGCACCGACTCCAAAATGACATTTAGATGGGTTCAACTTCATATTATAGGCATCCAGGATGTCAAAGGCTCCTTTGAGATCCTGAAGATGGTCTTCAGCTTTCTTGGACTTCACTACCATGTCGTCGATGTAGACTTCCATTGTGTCCCCAGTCTTTTCTTTGAACATCATGTTGACCAACCTTTGTTATGTTGCTCCTGCATTAAAAATGAAATTAGAGATTGTTCAATATAGTTAGGAATGTTCTTACCGATCTGCATAGTGATATCCTTGCTGTTTTCATTGAGGCAGACTGATTTGACATCTTGGTCAAAATGTGCTTTGACATCCTGAGGATGGCACTATGCATCTTGCTTTAATTGCTATGCTTGTTTTGACTGGGATGAAGCCTTCATTGATGTTGTGTTGCAATCCTTTGCTTCTTGCTGGTCACTGTTGACTTTGATGACTCCCCATGGAGTTGGTAGCTTTACACATTGGTGATATGTTGATGGAACTGCTTTCATTTCATGTATCCAAGGTCTCCCCAGGATAACGTTGTAACTGGATAACGAATCTATCACACAGAATCTTTGGATAAAGTTCATTCCCTCGGCATACACAGG
Source organism: Ambrosia x helenae (assembly GCA_030844895.1). NCBI lineage: Eukaryota > Viridiplantae > Streptophyta > Magnoliopsida > Asterales > Asteraceae > Ambrosia > Ambrosia x helenae. The sequence goes on along the minus strand of CM061228.1, from coordinate 104,123,620 downwards.
CAGTTTAATATCACCAATTGTGCTCTTTGTCTCTCCACTAAAGCCAACCAAGATAGATGATCTAGACACTATCTCGGTCTCAGGGATGTTCATGCTTTTGAGGGCTTCCAGCTGTATTATGTTAACTGAACTCCCTCCATCTATTAACATCCTGCGAACAAAATGGTTAGCAATATATAAAGTAATGACCAAACCATCATGGTGAGGCTCTAGAACGTTTTCTCGATCCTCTTCTTCAAAGTTAATCACTTTTGCATTCGTCGGGATGGTAGTCTTTGTGGGTCTTTCTCCTTTTTCTGATTTCATTTCTTTTGCATGCCTTTTGGCTGCTGAGTAGGATGTCCCACAAATATCTGATCCTCATGAAATAAAATTAATAATGCTAGTATCCTTGGGTGGAGATGCTGCCCTTTCTGGGATGCCAGTGCTATCCTGAATCTTTGACTTCTTTCTGCCTAGCAGATCCTTAAGATGGCCCTTGCTTATGAGATATGCTATTTCTTTTCTCAAAGCAATGCAATCTTCAGTAACGTGTCCAAAATCTTCGTGGAAAGCACACCATTTGGATTTGTCCTTCCATCCTTACTTGTTATCTTTCCTTGGCCATCTTGCTTTGTCTCCAAGATCCTTCATAGCGTACATTAAACCTGTTACATCCACGGAAAAACAATAGTCCGAAAGTTTAGGGCAATCCTTTTCATCGTCATCCTCAACCACATTGACCTTTTTATTATCAGGTCTAGCATATGGTTCATGTTTGTAAGGTTCGTATGTGGAAGTGGACTTCCGATTAGGATTGTTGTATCTTGAGGAAGTCTCTATCCTCTCCTGTATCTTCTTGTCATCTTCAAGACAGATGAATCTTAAAGCTCTATTCCGAACTTCATTGAGATTCCTACAAGGGTTCATCACCAATTCTTTATAGAAAGGCGAATCCTTCGGTAGTCCCATCTTGAAGGCTTGCACTGCTGTTGTGACATTTAGGTTTGGGATGTCAAGTGCTTCCTTCCCAAATTTTGTGATATATTCCCTTAATGATTCTCCCTATGGCTGTGTCACCCTGTCTTGTCAAACGTTCAAATGTTTGACTACAAGAAAACTGATTATTAAATATGTTAATCAAATGTGCAAAAGAAGTAATTGAATAGGGAGGAACACTTAGTAGCCATTTTAAGGCTAGACCAGTGAGGGTAGAACCAAATCCTTTGCATAAGCATGCTTCTTTCAAGTTTGCTGGAACGGGGTTTATTTCCATCCTTTCCCTGTATTGTGCTACATGCTCTTCAGGATCAGTAGATCCATCATAAAGCTTCATGCTTGGAGTCTGGAATCTCTTTGGAATCTCAGCATCACATATTGGAGGTGCAAAACGAGACACCCTGTGACATGCTGAGGATACCTCAGGGATGGGCTGTATTATCCCTGGTACACTAGACACCATATCTTTGATCTTTTGAAGCTCCCTTGCCAATTGTGGACTTATATCTGTATCCTGCAAAGAAGCAATACCGTTAGTAGCAAAAGTACTAGAACTTAAATTGTTACCATTGTTGTCTCCTCGGGATGGTTCAGTGGCATATCCTCGAGATGGCTCTACGGCATATCCTCGAGATGGCTCGGCAGTGTATCCTGCATCTCTAGTTGTTGCCATCCTAGGTGCTGTAGTAGTTTCTGGTGCAGATAATCCAGTGCTCATGGGGATGAAATCTCCTTGATGAATGCTCCTAGAGATGCCAGAATAGAAATCCAACACTATAGGCTGTAACGGTGTCCCCATGTCTTCAGCTGGTCTCTTTGAGGATGTTTTGAGAGATTGAATTTCTCTCATCAACATCTGGTTGGTATCCTGTTGTTGATTTATTTGATCCTTCACCATTGCAAACATGGGAAGGAGCTCATCATTTGACACGAAAACAGGAGGAGTGGATCCAGATGTTGCCATCCCAGATCTAGCAGTATTAGGAGCAACAATCCTGGTAATTTGTGCAGAACTCTTGGGAAAGGTAGGAGGAGGTGGTAGAGTCACATTTTTTGCAGAGGTTGTGGATGGTGTGGAAGAAGACACATATTTCTGGGAGGAAGACATAGTTGTCAAGATTTGTAAAATAAGTTAATTGAGAAAAAGTTTTAACAAAGTTTTTTGTTAAAATAGCACCACTTGCCCCACGGTGGTCGCCAAATTGTTTTGGTCAAAAATTACCTAGTAGAAATAATTTTGTATTCCAAATTAGTAAAAGTGAGGTAGAGTGCTAAATGTGTAAAATATGTTAAAAACTCATTTGTATTCTGAAGATGGCAAAGAAATAACAATATGACAACTATGCTTGGGATGGCAAAGAAATTGGTCAGCATGCACAGTTATATCCTGAGGATGTAACTGTCTGACAGAATGATGAAATAGGCAAAGATCAATGAATGTAAATGTAATGCAATAAAGGAACGACCCTAGATATACGAGGAAAGCCCTTGATCAGTTGTAGATCGCCGGCATAAAACCTCGGGAGGAGTCTAAGCCACTGCCTTGTTTGTTAATATTAATAAGGTAAAAACAAGTACAACTTTGGATAGGTGATGAACGAGTATCTAAGATTACAATATGAGTGTCGTGTGTGTGTAGAAAAAGAGAGAGTATCAGGTGTATATGAAGTGTTTAGCAAGTGAGAAGTGTCACAACCCGCCACAGGGGGCCTGGACGAAATTACAGTTTGGTACGACATTCACGCAAATGCAAGCAACAGCGGAAACGGTATAGAAATAACTAACTTTATTAACATAATTTATACATTTTTATTTACATAATACACTTTCATTATCTACATTTGGTCCTTGATCGTATATGCGCGGTTGGTTTCTATGGTTACTTGATTGTCTTCTGGTTCATCCACTGGTTGTGACTCCAAGTTGCAATCATACGTTCTTCATATCTCCGAAGCCGGTACCTGAACACATGCTTAAAATGGTTTGGGTCAACAATAATGTTGGTGAGTTCGTGTGTTTAGTTACATAGGCGCCCAAAGTTAGTTTACCAAAACAGTTTCATTTATTCAAACAACTTGATCAGTTTTCAACACGTTTATCTGGTTATGGTGTTACAATCCTACAAGCTGGCCACTCAACCCTTGGCACCTAGCCCATGCCTAACCATGTCTAGATGAATCAACATAAACTATACCCGTTATTGTCATAGTTCTCAACCTATGTCCTGCCTCATAGGTTCCCTAATGGCAAAATATATGCCGCAACGACCCGTCGGTCTCAGTGGGGGTTTCCGGGTCTAGGCCGGACCATTGTGCGTGGGGGATTCCCCAAGTAGTACTACCCATATATTAAGTCGGCTCTATCCTAGAGTTAATGAGTGCCTGGTTCAGTATGCATAACAAGCAAGCAGGTAATCACGCTCTGTAAACTAACACCCATAACAATGTACAAAACAGTTTAGAAGCATGCGTCACCCCAAAACATTTATAAAAGTAAAAAGAGGGGAGTTCACGAAACTCACCTGGTTGCATAGCTCAATTATAAAAACCGGATGCTCAGTACCGGATACTGACACTCTCCTGGTTAGGCCCTATGTCGACACACATGCTATTATTAGTCTTTGGTTTCATTCGTCATAGTTGCGCATGGGGACGAGCTCGAGCGTATGGTTCTATATTATTTATGTTTCCTTTCATTTAAGTGTCCAAAGTCTACATCGAGATTTAGCCGGCGAGTTCACATCCTAATCGTCATGTGTTCAAGTCTTTGTCTAAACATCTGAGTTTATATAATAACATTTTATTGTTTATTATGTCCATTTCCAATATCTAGTTCAAGACTATTCAATGTGTCGAATCGAGTCTTATGTTTCCATTGTTCGTGGTCACATCTAATTATGTCCAAGGCTTAAGTATCCAATGTCCATGGTTTATATCTTAGTCCAATATCCGAAGTTCTAATGCTACAAGTTACCATCCGTTTTACTATGTACATGTGTTTGTTCTCATAGTTTAGGTCGGCTATAATTATGTCCGAGCAATAGTCTAGTGTCCATAATCTTCCATTGTCCAAGGGTCGCCAATGTCCAAATTGTCAAGTATCGAGTCTATAACTAACATTCGTTTCTATCAAACTAATCTTCCAATCATCCTAATGTTCAAGTCCATGTCTTAAATAATAATTTCCATACACTAATTATCTGACTAGTAATCTCAATCATCTTTAACTTGATACTAGTTAAATATTATGAATATATATACTTTTATGAATGGTCCGTTTATCAACTCGTCAAGTCCCGCACGTGTCGTTATATAAAGATAATTAGAATATGAAATGGTTTAGGTCTCGGCTATACCTATCGTCCCTGTCGCGTTTCCTGTTGACCACAATTGACTGCGTTGACTGTCTAGTTGACCCGATAGACTTATGTTGACCACATTTGTTCACTCGCCTCCACGACTCGTACCTTGCCCCAAAAAATTAACCCGAACCCTTAAACGAACTATCACCATCCTAACCTTCATCATACCTAACCATTACCACTACCGAGCCATCATCAACATCATCACCGTCACCTGTAACCACCTTAACCCTCACCACCATCACCATCGGATGTCCACTGCTTGACAACCTCCACTGACCCTCTGCCATGGACCAACGAGACCACCGTCTGGAACTAGGGGTGTAAATGACACTTAGCGGCTCGAGAGCTACCCGGGATCGGCTCGGTAAAAAGCCCGAACAAGCCGAGCCTTAACGAGCTCAAGCCCGAGCCCGAGCCTGAAATATGGCTCGTTTAGTTATCGAGCCCGAGCTCGAGCCCTAGATACAAAGCTCGATTGGGATCGCGGGCCTAAACGAGCCCAAACATAATTATAAGTTATTTATATATCTCTTATAATTTATAGCCCACATCTCCAAAGCCCAAGTCCTTATTTCATAGGCCCATTTAATAACACTCGCGAGCCGAGCTTTTGCGATCTTGAGCCGAGCTTTGAGCTCGTTTGAGATTGTTCTCAAACACCTCGAGCCGAGCTAAGCCGAGCTCGAGCTTTTGATTTTGCTAGCGAGCCGAGCTCGAGGTTAATATTGTAGGCTCGAACCGAGCCGAGTTAGAGCTTGAGCTTCATAAAACCATAACGAGCCGAGCTCGAGCCCAGTCAGGCTCGGGCTCGGCTCGGCTCGTTTACACCCCTATCTGGAACCACCATATCAGCAATAATCATCATCATTAGTTGATATTATGGAAGAAAGGGGTTTTTAGGTTACCTTTGTTTGAAGAGGACTAACAGGGGCGGCGCCGCCGCCGGAGCCACCACTCGACCCTCCTCTTCGTTCTTGGTTCTCTCTTGATCTGCTTCTCTCTCCTCTCGGATCTCTCTCTCTCTCTTTCTCGATCTCTACGTCTCTCTCCATAATAATCGGTGGAGTTTGTGGAGGTGAGGAGGTGTTTTGTGGGGTTGGCCGCCGGAGCTCCGCCGCTGGCGGAGGAGACCTCCAGTCTCCTTCTCTCTCCAGCTCACTCTCTCTCTCTTTCTCAAATTGTTTCAGTAACTTGTGTGTGTTTGGTATATGTGTGGAGGGTTTTATAATATGTGAAGTATGTGTGTGTTATAATATTACAATGCCATGGGGCACATGGTAAAGTTGCCATGTGTCCCATGGTGACTAATCACCTTAATCGGGAGTGGGTTCGGGTTCGTTTCGCGTATTAGCACGGTCTTGCAAAACGTGTTACATAATAATATTTTATTTATAACGGTTCGGTTTTTAGTTTCGCACATAACCGACTCATTTATTATTGTTTTTGGTTCATTTTATTATACGATAATAATATTAATTCGCGAAAAATTTTGGGGGTCTGAACCTGGTTGTTACAAGAAGTGTCCTATTACTCGTTGATCACCCCCTATTTATAGTTACACGAAAGTAAATAATGAATCCCATGATATGCGCCGTCTTTAATGATCTTGTGGGTTGTTTCATGTGACCGTTATGTTGTTACAACCGAATATGACCGTTGTAGCAGTTGTTTCAACTGAATATAGTGGTTATATGGCTATTTCCTCCTTTCTCTCCTATATTTAATGCTTGTCGGTTACAAGTTTGATTTCTTCTTTGAGCTTGGACTTGTTCCACACACATAGCTCTTCAATGATTAGCTCCCCTGACTTAAATGAGTCAATATAGCCGTCAAGGAGGAGTTACAAGCCTTAATATTGATTAAGTGTACCTGCAATAATATCATAATAAGATAATTCGTTAGTCCATCCTCAGGATGCACAAAGGTGAGAACACTGTTACATCCTGAACCCTGCTTAGTCCTTTAGCATCCTGAGGATGTTACTTAGAGAATATGAGGTAAAATCATCCTGCATTCATATAACAATAATATAGTTCGTTAGTCTATCCTCAGGATGCACATAGGTCAGAATGCTGTTACATCCTGAAGCCTGACCAGTCCTTCAGTATCCTGAGGATGCTATAAAAAATATAGGTTAGTGCTATCTTGAAGATTTCACCACCAACAACAGGTATCCATTCTTGATCTTCTTTTTTTGTTCTTTCTCTTAGCACGCTTTTCTGATCATTTTATTACGGGTAGTTGGTGGTGATGGTTATGGTGGTGGTGGGCGGTAGACAGACAGAGAGAGAAGAGAGAGATGAAATATAGTGTGTATATATTGTATGTGTGTATAATATATATATATAGTATAAGGTTATATTGGAAACCCTTGTTATATGTTAAACTCTGGAAACTCTAACTTCCCAACTTTTTTATATGAAAATTTTAGGGTATGTAATATACATGATTTTAAGCATTTTGGGCTAAAAAAATCAAAAAAGCGCTGAGCCGATTTTTTAAAAAAAAATAAAAAACCGTCTTCGGGTAACAAATGGTTAACACGTGTTAGTTTCGCTTAACATGTCTTAGTCGAAAGTTTATTAATTTTTTTTTAAAAAAAGTACTCGGCGCTTTTTTGATTTTTTTGGCCCAAAATTCTTAAAATCATGTATATTACTTGCCCTATTTTTTTCAAAAAATAAAATAAAATTGGGAAGTCAGAGTTTCCAGAGTTACCGTCTAAGGATGGGTTTCCACATTATCCTTACCCTATATATATATTGATAAAACACTTAAATTAAAAAGAAAAGACACCTTCATTGTGGGTCCATGTTTTTAACCAAGTGTATAGATTTTGCCACGTGGATTGCCACGTTGGCACTTAACAAAAAAACTTAACTGGGTTTAGTTTGGGACCAACAAAATAAAAACATTGACAAGTTGGGACTGTTATATTACAACTTTCAAGTTGGGATTATTGCCTTCTAATCCCCCTAAGTTGAGATTATTTAATTCCATTTCCCCTTTTTTGTAACTAGTCTGAATTACAAGTTTTGTCATTTATGTTTATACCAGATTTCAAAGAATGTCCTTTACGTTTAAAATTTATGAGTTTTGTACTTTATGTTTTAAAATTTTGCACGTTTTGTCCTTTTGCCCTAACTCTGTTAATTTTTATGGTTAAGTTTGGTCATGTGCGAGGCACATGAGGGCATTTTAGTCCTTTCATTCTTTTTATTAGAAATTTACATCAGAAATAAAAAAACAAAAAAATATATAAAAATCCTGAAAAACACTCTATATATCTCTCTCCCTCCCTCCATCCCCCCTCTCTCTCTTAACTCTTTTCATTGATGTTAACCGCCCCCACCTGTTACCACCCCCACCACCACTTATCACCACAGCCACCGCCTGCTATCACCCTCTACCACCGCTTACCAAACATACCAGCCCTAACATCAAAATCCCCATCAGAATTGATTGCAGTGAAGAAAGCTCTCTGTCAAACTCGTTCCGATGATTCCATCGGTAACCGATCAATTTATCCACAATAACGAAACTGAAATTTCTTGAATCGTTGGCATTTTACTATTCTAGATAAAGCACATGACCAGGAAATCTCCTACTTTCTTTCTCTCTTAACATCACCATTCTCATCATCATAAACCCTCATGGTGGACTGAAATTAGGGTTAGGGTTCCAATGGTGGCTAGGGTGATGCTAGTGGTGGTAGGTGGGGGAGGTGGTGGCTGATAGTGGTGGAAATCTCCTATGCAACGGTGGACCATGGATGTGTTGTTGTTGTGAGATAGATGGATCAGAAAGAGTGAGGTTGTGTGGGGCGGATGGTGGTGGCGGCAGGTTGTGGTGATGGTTGATTGGAGGTGGTTGTTGATGGGTGGCAGCTGTGAGAGATGGATGAGAAAGAGTGAGAGTGATACTAGGGTTTGGTGTGTTTTAAATTGGGGGAAATTGAAATTACTAATGTGCCATCGTGTGCAACTCACGTGATATGTTTTAACGTTAAAAACTAACTGGATTATGGTCAAAGGACAAAATGTGCAGGATTTTAAAACATAAAGTACATAATTCATCAATTTTAAACGTAAAGGACATCCTTTGAAATTTGGTATAAACATAAAGGACAAAACTTGTAATTCAGTCTTTTAACTATTACTAGGTTAGGTCCCGTGTAATACTCGGGATGAATAAAGGTAATTTTATATGCTGGGTGATAAAAAGTTATAATTAAAAAAACTGTCATTATACTGGTTCAATAAACATATGTTTACATGGGTTAAATAAATGTAGTGTAATTGAGGTAAAATGTGACACCCTAGGTAAATTCCACATCGGCCGTGGTCAGGAGAGATCCTTGGTTCATATGTAATCCAATGTCTCTTAAATCAACAACGCGTTTTGTGGCTTATTTTTAGTAGATGAGATGAGAACTCCACAATTAAGCATGCTCAGATGAGAGTAGTACTAGGATGGGTGATCTCCTGTGAAGTCTTCCCTAGGCAACCAAAAACAAAGCCATGAACTTCCTGGATGGGTAACACCTCGAGGACAAAACAAACAATATTGGTGGTGAGAGATGTCATCTTTAAAAAAATAATAATTATTTAATATGAGAGAGAAACATGAAAATTATGATATAATATTGTTATTTAATAAGAAAGAAGAAAAAAATAAAGGTGCTGAACAATTAGTTACCCCCTCCGTCCCCAGTTAAATGTCGTGGCCCCAAAATCACATACATTAAGAAATCTTTTGTTTGTATGTTGTAAAATAACAATAATATCCTTAAATCTTTTATTATGTTTTGTATTTTATGAGCAAAACTGGAAATTGCATTTCCATTTTTGAAAATGGACACTTAATTTGGGACAACCAAAAATAAAAAGATGGACATTTAAATTAGGACGGATGGAGTATAATAGAGTAAATAAATATAATGATAAATAAAGGATAGACATAAAAAATTTAACTAACATATTTGAATTTTTAAAATAAAAGTTAATAATATAATAATTATATTATTTAAAAAAATAATTATCTATATTATCTTATTAAGGAGGAGTGATGGCCAAGATTGTAATTTTGTCAAGCATCAAACTATTCAAGCAACATGTACAATTGAATTATGCTTACATGATGGGGGTAGAATTGGAACTTTATGGACATTTAAGACACTTAGAAGGGTATAATAGTAAATTTAGCATAATCCAATACCTCACATCCTAAAATCTTATCCCAATTCTACCCTCATGTCCAACATTTAGAATACAAAATACAACCTATGATGCATCTTAAATGTTAGACCTTTCAACCCCTCATAATCATTAACCTATCATAATTATCAACCTTTCATCATCATCATCATGGTCAATTCATTAGTAACTTCTTCCTCTTATATATCTATATATTATCTATATGGGGTCAACAACAACAAGAATCACCACATAAATCACCAAACGCAATTCTTTGGTTTCTCACCTCAAAACCCTTCTATCATCACAGGGTCCTTACCGTATCTTTCATTTTATTTATCATTTTCTTTTTTTTTTTCTCTATTGCATTTCATTAAAGCTTGATACGCAAACATTATTTCTTTTTCGTATCTTTCATTTTATTTATTGTTTTCTTTTTTTTTCTCTATGGCATTTCATTGAAGCTTGATATACAAAGATTGTGATGTTAATTAGTATTTTTTTTAGGAATCTTGATTTAGTGGGTCAAATAGTTTTTTAAACATGAAACTGTGTTAACGAAAAAAAAATGAGTTTGTGGATTTATGGTGATTGATGATAATTGACAGGTGAGATTAACATTGTCTCTAAATGGCAAAAGATGGATTCGAGATCACCGGGGATAACGCGAAAGGTCTCATCATCTCCTTATACTCTTATAAAGATTTTCAAAATCAGAGGTGATTTTTGTTTTAAGTGCCAATTTTTATACGTATCAAGCATTTTGCTATATGTTGTTTATAAGATTGTCTCTTTATGTTTTTATTCCCTTAATTTTGATTCTTGACTCTTTAGTACTTTTCTATCATCATGAATTATATATTTTCTTTGGCAAATATCGATATCTATACTATATTATAAAGCATTTGGGAAGGATGACTACAAAATTTAAGTAATTACAATATCTATATCTATATCTATATCTATATCTATACTATATTATAAAGCATGAATGAAGGATACCCGTAAAATTTAAGTAAATACAACCTTTATTGCTTATAGTACAATGCTTGTTGAAGTCATTTAGGGGGTAAGATTGTCTTTCTACCCAACTATTAAGTTGTTGAAGAAATTAATTTAAGCATAATTATAAAATTGATGAAGAAATTAACAATAATGTGGTGACTCTTTACATTCATAACCTCCATGTCTTTATTATGTTTGTATCAATGTTATAGTCTTATAAATATTATTTGGTATCTAAATAATGGGGTGACTCTTCACATACATAACTTACATATCTTTCAATTTTTATAGGCTTATAAATAGTGGTCTTTTATTTGGTATATGAAACATATCAATGAATAAAGTTCTCTCTTCCTTCATTCTTTCTTTCCATACATGATGTTTAGAGTCTTCTTCTCATGTTTATATAACTTGTATGTAGGTTGCTACTATATTGTTATTTTCCAACATGTTATTAGCACGAGTTTTCTTGTTTCTCTTTGTTTTAGCAATCTTAATAATGCAGTCTTAAAATCGTATTTGAAGGAGCGCAAACAGGCGAAAAGTATGATACATGAAGATCAAGTGGTGAAACCATGTATTACATGTTGCCAGCAAAACAAGATAGATTTAATGAAACCGACATTTCTTCTGCCTAACAAGTTATTAAATTTAGAATCATTAGTATTAGGTTTGTTTTTGAAGTCACTTAATTCTTAGTTTCTTGCTTAAATACTATGTTTTACTTGTAATGTAAACCACTGAGTTTTTACTATAATCACACATATACATACATTCATATTCTTTTCACGGCTAATTCTTTTATCATTAATTTTGGAGTTGTGTTTATATATAGTTAATGATTTCGGATACTTTTGTAAACAAAATAATATTAAACCCACGAGATATGTAAAATAACAAGTTAATAAATTTGCATAAAAAAATTCGTGTCTAAAATTTGTAGCAAAGACCATAGTTAAAAATACGTAGCAAAAATGGTAATTAACATTTTCATAGCAAAAACCGTGTATAAAAATCCATAAGCAAACATTTTTGTAGCAAATTCTATAGCAAACATTTTGGTATTAAATAAATACAACATTTATTGCTTATAGTACAATGTTTGTAAGTCATTTAGCGGTAAAATTGTCTTTCTACCTAAATATTAATTTGTTGAAGAAAATTAATTTAAACATAATTATAAAATTGATGAGGAAATTAACAATAATGTAGTGACTTTTTACATTCATAACCTCCATGTCTTTATTACGTTTGTATCAATATTATAATCTTATAAATAGTGGTCATGTATTTGGTATATAAATAATGCGGTGACTCTTCACATCCATAACGTTTATATCTTTCAATGTTTATAGACGTATAAATAGTGGTCCTTTATTTGGTAACTAACTTGTTGTACTAACATGGAGGTCATGGGTTCAATACCCACTAACAACTAACATTAGAAGAAATTTGGTCGTTCAAAAACAAATTGGTATATGAAACATATCAATGAATAAAGTTCTCTTTTCCTTTATTCTTTCTTTCCATACATAATGTCTAGAGTCTTCTTCTCATGTTTATATGACTTGTACGTTGGTTGCTACTAGATTGTTATTTTCTAACACGTTATAAGCACAAGTTTTCTTGTTGCTCTTCGTCTTTTTTTTTTCCACTTTGAATCCATAGTCTAACCTCGCCTTGTGCCGATACGTTTACGTAACAATGTAAAAATATAACCGTCACATGTATGTTGCTGTTATAGCCACTGGAATCAAAAGTGATTAGAAATCACAATCAATCTAATCCATCTCCATTCACAATTCAAGTAATAAATACATACCTTTTTCTTTGTGATGTATATACATAAAATACGAAAGAACAATTTTAGACACATATACTGATTTGTGTAAATTTTTTCTTCAATTTCAGATTACTTTTTTTTTATTCAGACCCACCTTATTTCCCTTGCAAAATTGGTTATGTTGTATTTTTTTAATGATTTTTGTATGGTAGGATTTAAATTAAAAAAAAAGGTTGTTTTATTATAGCTATCTAATAATCAATCAAAATTTTAGTAGCATAATTTGTTCCCATTATTGGTTGCTAATCATAATTTGAGTATAGAAGGTGATGGGGTGAGGGTTGCTTGGTTACGTAAGTATTGCAAATGGAGGCCAATGATTTTAATGGTCTGTCGTTTCTCTTTTATTGTTAATCTCAAATACTATTAAAATTCTTTAAAAGCCAATTGTTTTTTCACTCAAATTGAATGAATTAGTAATTGAGATTTTATTAAAAAAAATTGAATTCCGGTCGATTCAACCGGAGCTTGAAATGTTTTGATTTTTTTAATTTAGAAGGTAGAGATGAATAAAGATATGAAAATGTTTATTAATATTGTTGGTAAAAATGGAGGGGAAAACAGTTAATAAGGTCATATTCAATGTGAGATGGCTTAAGTTACAAGGTAGAAATACTAAACAGTAAACACCAAAATTTACATACATTAAACCATCAAGACTTCATTTAAATAGTATATAATCAACTTCAAAATCACATAAATCCATAACCTTTACGCAACCAAAAATCTTCTGATTCTATTATAAATTATAAACACATATAAACCAACTAAGAAAGACAAAAGTGATACCTCAAACTCACATCCACAGCCGCAAAAACTCAACCCGAAATCGTATCCCCATCAACCCATTTCCAATAATGCTTCTTACAAGAAACCGATGGTAAAAAATCATGGCTATATTAAGGGCATCGTCGGTTAAGGATTAATGATAATTAAATGACCACAATAATTGTCTAATAGGCTACAAAATATATAATAAATTCTAGTTATGAATGGTGATGGTTAGTATGCCTGACCTTTCAAATGGAACTGCAAAAGTTTGAGGTTTCATATGAAATTAAATATTTATTAATCATTTCTTGTTTCATTTAAATATGTTAAATGATCAATTTAATAATATTTAACTTTTCTAATAGGCTACAAAATATATAATAAATTTTAGTTAGCAAATTTGCACTTATCAATTTAATTGTGAGACTACATGAGTAAAGGTGTAATGAAATGCTTTTAATGTCCTATATCATTGTATTTGAAATATTTTCTTTGTTTTTGAATAACTAACTATTATTAAATTGATCAGAGGTGATGAGAGTAAAGTGGAAACAATGGTAGCTCCATTATCGAATAAATGATAGTGTTTTCATGATCAAAAGATTAGGATTAAGTTAACTTGGTCATTCTAGATGACAATTGTCTCTTAAGAGGATATTGATTTTGTATTTTCTTCATGTTTTTGCTATTTTTAATGTGTAGTTTATAGATTAAATAGTAAATAAAAAAGAAAATCAAGTGCCTACTTGTCTAACCGTGCATTTAATTGTATTTAACAATTTATCAACTCATTTATTCACTTAATACTCATATAAAAAGACTATGTTGCCCCTTACTAACTTCATTAGCTTGTTGTACTATATGCATAAATTGTAGTAATTACTTAAATTTGGCGGTGTCCTTTATTTGGTAACTAACTTGTTGTAATAACATGGAGGTCATGGGTTCAATACCCACTAACAACTAACATTAGAAGAAATTTGGCCGTTCAAAAACAAATTGGTATATGAAACATATCAATGAATAAAGTTCTCTTTTCCTTTATTCTTTCTTTCCATACATAATGTCTAGAGTCTTCTTCTCATGTTTATATGACTTGTACGTTGGTTGCTACTAGATTGTTATTTTCTAACACGTTATTAGGACGAGTTTTCTTGTTGCTCTTCGTCTTTTTTTCCCACTTTGAATCCATAGTCTAACCTCGCCTTGTGCCGATACGTTTACGTAACAATGTAAAAATATAACCGTCACCTGTATGTTGCTGTTATAGCCACTGGAATCAAAAGTGATTAGAAATCACAATCAATCTAATCCATCTCCATTCACAATTCAAGTAATAAATACATACCTTTTTCTTTGTGATGTATATACATAAAATACGAAAGAACAATTTTAGACACATATACTGATTTGTGTAAATTTTTTCTTCAATTTCAGATTACTTTTTTTTTTATTCAGACCCACCTTATTTCCCTTGCAAAATTGGTTATGTTGTATTTTTTTAATGATTTTTGTATGGTAGGATTTAAATTAAAAAAAAAAGGTTGTTTTATTATAGCTATCTAATAATCAATCAAAATTTTAGTAGCATAATTTGTTCCCATTATTGGTTGCTAATCATAATTTGAGTATAGAAGGTGATGGGGTGAGGGTTGCTTGGTTACGTAAGTATTGCAAATGGATGCCAACGATTTTAATGGTCTGTCGTTTCTCTTTTATTGTTAATCTCAAATACTATTAAAATTCTTTAAAATCCAATTGTTTTTTCACTCAAATTGAATGAATTAGTAATTGAGATTTTATTAAAAAAAATTGAATTCCGGTCGATTCATCCGGAGCTTGAAATGTTTTGATTTTTTTAATTTAGAAGGTAGAGATGAATAAAGATATGGAAATGTTTATTAATATTGTTGGTAAAAATGGAGGGGAAAACAGTTAATAAGGTCATATTCAATGTGAGATAGCTCAAGTTACAAGGTAGAAATACTAAACAGTAAACACCAAAATTTACATACATTAAACCATCAAGACTTCATTTAAATAGTATATAATCAAGTTCAAAATCACATAAATCCGTAACCTTTACGCAACCAAAAATCTTCTGATTCTATTATAAATTATAAACACATATAAACCAACTAAGAAAGACAAAAGTGATACCTCAAACTCACATCCACAGCCGCAAAAACTCAACCCGAAATCGTATCCCCATCAACCCATTTCCAATAATGCTTCTTACAAGAAACCGATGGTAAAAAATCATGGCTATATTAAGGGCATCGTCGGTTAAGGATTAATGATAATTAAATGACCACAATAATTGTCTAATAGGCTACAAAATATATAATAAATTCTAGTTATGAATGGTGATGGTTAGTATGCCTGACCTTTCAAATGGAACTGCAAAAGTTTGAGGTTTCATATGAAATTAAATATTTATTAATCATTTATTGTTTCATTTGAATATGTTAAATGATCAATTTAATAATATTTAACTTTTCTAATAGGCTACAAAATATATAATAAATTTTAGTTAGCAAATTTGCACTTATCAATTTAATTGTGAGACTACATGAGTAAAGGTGTAATGAAATGCTTTTAATGTCCTATATCATTGTATTTGAAATATTTTCTTTGTTTTTGAATAACTAACTATTATTAAATTGATCAGAGGTGATGAGAGTAAAGTGGAAACAATGGTAGCTCCATTATCGAATAAATGATAGTGTTTTCATGATCAAAAGATTAGGATTAAGTTAACTTGGTCATTCTAGATGACAATTGTCTCTTAAGAGGATATTGATTTTGTATTTTCTTCATGTTTTTGCTATTTTTAATGTGTAGTTTATAGATTAAATAGTAAATAAAAAAGAAAATCAAGTGCCTACTTGTCTAACCGTGCATTTAATTGTATTTAACAATTTATCAACTCATTTATTCACTTAATACTCGTATAAAAAGACTATGTTGCCCCTTACTAACTTCATTAGCTTGTTGTACTATATGCATAAATTGTAGTAATTACTTAAATTTGGCGGTGTCCTTTATTTGGTAACTAACTTGTTGTAATAACATGGAGGTCATGGGTTCAATACCCACTAACAACTAACATTAGAAGAAATTTGGCCGTTCAAAAACAAATTGGTATATGAAACATATCAATGAATAAAGTTCTCTTTTCCTTTATTCTTTCTTTCCATACATAATGTCTAGAGTCTTCTTCTCATGTTTATATGGCTTGTACGTTGGTTGCTACTAGATTGTTATTTTCTAACACGTTATTAGCACGAGTTTTCTTGTTGCTCTTCGTCTTTTTTTTCCACTTTGAATCCATAGTCTAACCTCGCCTTGTGCCGATACGTTTACGTAACAATGTAAAAATATAACCGTCACATGTATGTTGCTGTTATAGCCACTGGAATCAAAAGTGATTAGAAATCACAATCAATTTAATCCATCTCTATTCACAATTCAAGTAATAAATACATACCTTTTTCTTTGTGATGTATATACATAAAATACGAAAGAACAATTTTAGACACATATACTGATTTGTGTAAATTTTTTCTTCAATTTCAGATTACTTTTTTTTTTTATTCAGACCCACCTTATTTCCCTTGCAAAATTGGTTATGTTGTATTTTTTTTAATGATTTTTGTATGGTAGGATTTAAATTAAAAAAAAAAAAAGTTGTTTTATTATAGCTATCTAATAATCAATCAAAATTTTAGTAGCATAATTTGTTTCCATTATTGGTTGCTAATCATAATTTAAGTATAGAAGGTGATGGGGTGAGGGTTGCTTGGTTACGTAAGTATTGCAAATGGAGGCCAACGATTTTAATGGTCTGTCGTTTCTCTTTTATTGTTAATCTCAAATACTATTAAAATTTTTAAAAGAGTTCTAACATCTGTTTTGGTTGGAACTCATAAAGCAATGCGTTCACATCTGTTAATAACATCTGTTAGTTTAAAATTGAATTTCAAATTCAAATTTCAAAATCAAAACCCTCACACAAATATAAATGTAGTCTCTCTCTCTCTCTCTCAAATAACATATACATCTGCTCTCTCTTTCTCTTTCTCTTTCAAAACCCCTGACCTAAATCAAGATATACTTTAATCTTCTCTGTTTTTTTCTCTCCTTTTTCTTTTCTTATCATCAACGTCAATCCAATCCATACCTTCAGGTATTGACTTTATGAAGTGGTAGTGGCCAGTTTTTGTGTTTGATTTTTTTCGTTTGTGCTTTATAATGAACATATATCAACAACACCGCTACATATCTCCAAATAATATATACATCTTCATTTTACATCACAACTGCTACATATCTCCATCTGAAAATCTTGCATCTTCATCTTCATCTTAAAGGTACAAGTAACTCATCGATCAAGTTCAATATCTCTTAGATCTCCAAAGGTACCTCAAATCAATCCATTTCAATTGTGAGATCGAGATATAACTGCAGCTTATTATTATTATTATTATTATTATTATTATTATTATTATTATTATTTCTGCCATTTTTTGATCTCAAAATCAATTCCCTTGTGGCGAGCAATGGTTTTCAAAGCTGCATCGGACAGCTTCTCAAAGAGCATATGGAGCATAGAAGAGAGCACGACTTCAGCCATTGAGTTTGTTGAGATTGTTACTGTAGAGGTATAGAAGAAAAGGTTAATGTTGTGAGTTATTGTTGAGATTGTTACTGTAGAGGTATATAATTATTATTGTTGAAGTTATAAAAGCAGATGTTATTAGTTGTGGAGCTAGTTAATTTTGATTCGTATGTTGATGTGAAAACCGGAACGTATGGACTGTCTTTTAATTCATGATTTATGTGCACATTAGTTCGTAGGTGTTTAGGAATTCGTTAACCTAATTTAATCTAGCAGTTATGTGCACTAAAATAGAGAAATAAATGAATGTTGTGCATTCCCAGTAATTTGGTAGGGAACGAGTTTAGGGTGTGTTGATTTTATAAATTATTGGGATAATTGTTGTGTCCTTTAGACGTTAGTGCATGCATTGGATTTTTCATTTTTATTTAGTCATGTGAAGGTTCGATTGACAAAGTTGAAAGCGTTTAAAATCAACAAACTATTGTGGAAGGGGATGCCGTGTGTTTAAATGTGTGCATGTTTAAATCAATGGGAAGATGGTGGTATGTATGTATGTTGAAATCTGTGTTCTCTATGCGTTCTTCCATGTTTAATCTATTAATATCCCTTCGAATCTGTAGTCGTTTCGCAATAACCAGTCTTCTTATTACACCTTTTTGTGGTTTTGTAATTTGGTGGATGTTAATACTTTCTCGATTCTTACTCTACACAAAATTTTTAGGCTTTGATTGATTGATTTAGGAATGCAATTGTTCATGTAGTTAATGGCTAAGCAGTTAATGCGGTAAAATATCGGTTATCGGTCAAGTACCGATATTTGATATATCGGTTATCGCGGTGAATTATCGGTGAGATATCGGTAGTTGTAGAATGATACAATTTTACAGATATAATAATTCTTATATGGAAAATAAAATATATACAAGTCACAATTTTAATTTAACAATAATAACTTATAAAAAACAATTTTAGGATTAATACATTGATAGGTTTAAAGCCTAATAGCCCACTAGATAAATGAATCCTAAAAGACTTGAAAAAGCCCAACAATTAAAACTAAAAAACCCACATAATAAATAAAGATGAAAGGCCCATTAAATTAAAAATAAACAATAATATAACCCTATTAGGGTTTCTGTCAAAGTTTAAAAAATAAGAGTAGAGCCGCTAAAAGAAAAGCAGCAGTGAGCAACTACAAAAAACCAAGGAAAGAGTGTATAGAAATGAAAAAGGACGAAGCAAGTTGCAGAGGTATGTTATCTTCTTCTTCTTCAAGGTCACAAGATCAAAATAGACAAAAAAAAAAAAAAATACAAAAACGAGATTTCGGTGATATGGCCGAGATTTTTATAGTCAATATCGGCCGATATATCGCCGATATCGGCCGATATTATCGCTACCGAGATAATGACCGATATTGTTGACCGAGATTAGTTCTTAGGGCCGATAACCGAGATATATCACCGATATCTCGGCCGAGTTAACTGCTTAGGTTAACGGTAAGCATCTCTTCTTTTTTACTTTGTGTTTTGATTGATTGATTTAGGAATGACATTGTGAATTAGATTCAACTTCTATTTTGCAAATATAATGAGGTTTATACATTTTAAGTTTTAACATCATGAAAAAGTTAAATAATAAAATGTATACAACTCTTAACCTCTTTCCTTCAATTCCTTACAGGTTTACTAAATTTGGTGGTGCAATTCACAAGAGTTATGTTCAAGATTTAGCGTTTGGTGCTGCGCGATTCATACAAAAGGGTAGGTCATTTGTCAATGATACATAGTCCGTGTTTCATAATTAAGTCTTTTTAGTGCTAATACAAAGTAATTTATATATTGCTTTAAAGTAATTTTGTCTTCTACAAAATGTGTCTAATTAGCAGCCTATTTTGCATATTTTGGCTAATAGTATTTTAAACATGTACCGAAAAAAATCAGTCACATAGGAAGAAAATTTACCGCCGCCATATAGGCGATACGATGACTATCATTTCAAATAACACATTTTTAAATTTGAACTTGTAACAAAAATTTACTCATTTCAAATAACGTTTTTGAGCAAGATAGGCGCCTGAACAACAATAGTCTTACAGGAACGGTTCCTGAATCTTTATCTGGAGTTGGAGGTCTAACGCTTGTGTATGTCACTTTTCTTATCGTCCATCTTCCATAATCTACATACCGATTTATGCGGTTTAATTGAACTTTATCATATCGTACATTTCTCTTTGTTAAACAGGGATGTGTCATACAATAATATCAGTGGTCCGTTGGCAGAACTATCAGCAAGAACGTTTAAGTGTGTTATTCAAATCATATTGTGTTTGTATTTATGTGTTGAAATTAAAAATTAACTGATCATTGCAATTTGAAGGTGCAAAATCAGGTTATAATATTTGGATAAAAAAAAGATTATTTAGTTTTATTCAGTGCTATTGTTTTTTCGACTTCAGAATCATTGGCAACCCTTTACTTTGCGGGCAGAATTATGTGTTAAATTGTTCAAATATATATCCCGAACCTCGAATCATTTGCAAAAATAGGGGTTTATCATTTTACAAATTACTTTTGGGGGGTATTGGGGGAAAAAATCAAAATTGGTGATGTATGGAACTCAAATGGCGGCATCTAATAAATCTAAGCTTGATGCCGCCAATTGAGATCTTGTAGTCAATGCCGCCATTTGATTTTAAGGGATCCCTCCTTGATGCCGCCAATTGAGTATGAGGTATCCTCTTGATGCCGCCAATTGAAACCTGATGCCGCCAATTGAGAATGAGGCATCCCTTTGATGCCGCCAATTGAGAATGAGGCATCCCTCCTATAAATAATTTTCCACCAGCTTACCATTCTCCATCCACATCCACACCACACACTCAAATCACACATACTCAAATGCCGCCTATCGTAGAAAACCAAAGAAAATACCAATTGTTCTGGAGGGAACGGTTTTTTATTGATATTAGGTCGATGTTACATTCACATGGAGTTTTAACTGTTTTCTGCGGGGATAAGCCATGCTGTGGCGTCCCTCTTTCTGGGGTCCAAGAAAGCGCGGTCTTTGGATCGGTGTTACATCCACATGAAACTACTTGGATCGATGTTACATCCACACGTGGTATAACACGTGTAGAATGCAACGTTGTCTTTGTAGTTTATAATATTATAGAGTCGGTTGTCGGTGGTGCTCTCAATCTCCAGTGTACCACCTCTATTCATGGCGACAGACTCTTTAGGGTGGACAACCTTCCAGGCAAACCCTGTAGCACAAGGCCATCCGATGTTGAAGAATCACGGTCAGTCATTAGCGACGTTGGCGACAACGGATGATGCGATTCTTCATCGTGCTACTTCGGTTTGGCAGCCTGGGTTGATCATTGAGTACCTGTAGATTTGGTACCAATGTTCAACATATTGATATGCTTCCCCTGCCGCATTCTGATGGGTTTGAATCTGAATGCGGTCCTTATTTCCCGCTGACTGGAAGAACGCCTTTCTGTGTCCACAGCTACAGGTTTGACTTCAATAAAGCAATTGTTGATGTCAATGAAGCAATGGAGATGGAAGGCGCAAAATAGAAACTTAATGAAGCAGCGGTAGAATATTGGGATTGGTGATCTCAGGAGACTGGAATAATGATGGCATAACTGAAATGATCAGAAACATTCCAAATAACTGTTCAATTTCAGCTTTTGTTTAACTATTCTAGCAACTTCCATAGAGAAGTTATCAATCTCACTGTACCTGTGTCCAAAAGAACTAGGCTTCAAACACTACGGGCATGGTTTCTTTTAGATAAGGAGGTATCTGTAGAATGATGTCTTTACGCAAAATAAACTTACACACAAGCTATTGGAATTGGTGATCTCGGAAATACATTGTCTTGTAACTCGGTAGATTGTATAGTTTGTTCGATTGACTTGTTTGGAAAAATAGTTGTTAAATAAATTTGTATTATTTGTTTTAAATAAATCTATCATTACTACATGTGTTTATTTACTTTTATATTAGAAAAGTTCTGATAATAATAGTAGTGGTATTAAAATTAACAGTACCATAATAATTCTGCCATTATTAAATAAAGCTAGTACAGAACATGATGAGATGAGTCACC
The DNA here is from genome assembly GCA_030844895.1 of Ambrosia x helenae. Lineage (NCBI taxonomy): Eukaryota > Viridiplantae > Streptophyta > Magnoliopsida > Asterales > Asteraceae > Ambrosia > Ambrosia x helenae. The sequence goes on along the minus strand of CM061228.1, from coordinate 104,101,721 downwards.
CAACTCATCCATGAAAGCAAAAGGTGATTGACGATACAGATAATGCAAACTAAACAACATAAAAAAGATGACCGTGATGATAGGACTGACACAACCCTGTAGGGTCATTCACTGATTTCGTTGACGCCTTGCATTTCCACAACTCTTCCTGTTATGGCCTGTTTCTCCACATCGAGTGCATGCATGACGCCTCGGGCGATCGTCATAATTCACATCCATCTCATTTTGTATTCTTCTCTGACGTACTCTGCCTCGATGTGTAGTAATCATCGACGGGTCCCCTTGAATTCTCCACTCTGCCGCGGCCATTCAGACTTATGCCCCAAGGTGTAAAAATGACTGTTGTACTGTTGAATGTAGGTGTCTGTGTGGAATTTCCAACTAGTAATACTGTGAGGGCTTTTACCCAACCAATTGCAAACAGCAATTGCATGTGAACATGGAAATCTTTGCATTTGCCATTTTCCACACGAGCATACCTTTTTTTTTGAACTCAACGGTGTAGTCATTTCCGCCCCAAAACCAAGGTACAGCCACCCCCCCACGAGCAGGCTACACCAGCAGGCCATCACCACCATCACCACTGGCTACTCCCAAGTAATTTAGGATTTTAGTATGTGTTTATATAAGCTTTAAATAAGTTCTTTGGGGTTAGGATTTATGTATTATGTGTTTATGTATTATGTGTTTATGTATTGTGTATTTTCCACTGTGGGTTTTTTGAAAAATGACCTTCTGGCCGTTTTCGAGCCGTCTGGATTAGGCCCCGGAGACACGAAACGGCCCGGACATCGTGCAACACCCGTGTACTAGCCAACGACAACGCGTCCGAAAGTCCGGTTACCTGACTGGCAGGCCCTGCCAGACTGTATAGAGAGCCAAAAACGTCAGCCTGGGGCATTTTCCACTTTGTGGGTTTTTTGAAAAATGACCTCCTGGCCGTTTTCGGGCCGCCTGGATCAGGCCTTGGAGACACGAAAATGGCCCGGACATCGTGCGACACCCGTGTACTAGCCAAGGACAACGCGTCCGAAGGTCCGGTTACCTGACTGGCAGGCCCTGCCAGACTGTATAGAGAGCAAAAAACGTCAGCCTGGGGCATTTTCCACTTTGGGTTTTTTGAAAAATGACCTCCTGGCCGTTTTCGGGCCGTCTGGATCAGGCCCCGGAGACACGAAAACGGCCCGGACATCGTGCGACACCCGTGTACTAGCCAACGACAATGCGTCCGAAGGTCCGGTTACCTGACTGGCAGGCCCTGCCAGACTGTATAGAGAGCCAAAAACGTCAGCCTGGGGCATTTCCACTTTGTGGGTTTTTTGAAAAATGACCTCCTGGCCGTTTTCGGGCCGCCTGGATCAGGCCCCGGAGACACGAAAACGGCCCGGACATCGTGCGACACCCGTGTACTAGCCAAGGACAACGCGTCCGAAGGTCCGGTTACCTGACTGGCAGGCCCTGCCAGACTGTATAGAGAGCAAAAAACGTCAGCCTGGGGCATTTTCCACTTCATGTAGAAGCCGCTTAACCATTTAGCGGCTTCAACTTTTTATGATGCCGCCAAACCATTACGAGGTGTAGAAGCCGCTAAACCATTTAGAGGCTTCAACTTTTTATGATGCCGCCAAACCATTACGAGGTATATAAGCCGCTAAACCATTACGAGGCTTCATGTAGATGCCGCCAAACCATTACAAGGGTTCACCTCTTTAAAAGCAAGCAGCTAGCTGATTCACAAACAACACTCACTCAACTTCTTTCTCTCTTACCCACTCATATTTGAAATCTATAACAATGGAAAACAATGGAGAAGGCTTTTACTGTTCACAACCAGCTCCTAAAACGGTAAAATCGACCGAGCAGATTTGGAGGCGTTTATGCAAGCCATCAACAACATTCACGGCTGGTTCGACTTCAAGTAACCCACAAGTGAAAGCAGCCGAAAACGACCAAGACAAGCCCAAAGAAAACCCGCAAGAAAACCAACAATGCAGAAACAACTGGTCTGCTGATGTTGTCGACTTTTATACAAACGGGGATGCCCCATTTTGCTACACTCGCTTCATTTCCGCCAAACTAGACAGAAATTTTTGGGGTACACTTCTAGGGTGCCAACCCAACAGGGCGCTATCCGCAACGGTAATTTTCACGTTAATTTAACTTGAAAGTAAATTGATTTGCTTAACTCAATAACGAACCTTATGCATTATTATGATTTCAGCACGTTGAGGCGTGGACGGTAAGACTGATGCGACTTAGACAAGCAAAGCTTTTAAGAGATCCTGCTTCACAGCTACGTTGGATAGTGTTACCCCCTGCCTTCTATGATGAAATGAAGGACTCGAATTCTTCAGTTGCCCTCGACATGGCTGGAAGAATGGAACCCTACCCGCCATTCTGGGAGGTTGACCACGTTTACCTTCCTTTATCGATCGGGGTGGGAGACTGGCTGCTTATCCTAATTGATCTAAGAAACATGGTAATTACCCAGTATTGGACTGATAAGAGATGGAGAAACGAAAGGCGACGCGAAGTTTCTCACTATATGGAGATGATTAGGCTTTTTTTCGAATGGTTTCTAAAACGTATTCGTTACTGGCTGAAGTCTAATCGTGTGGACAAAACACCAATTTCTGTTGGTTTAGTTGAATTAGATGTGCCCCAAGACAAGGGAAAGGTTGATAATGCTGGTGTCTTGGTTTGTATGATGATGGAGAGGCTTGTGAGAAAAAAGTCGTTGTCGCTAGAAATCGACGTCGAAGATGCTTGTGTGAATTATCGACGACACATGGCAGATGAGCTATACAAATGCCGTTGTGAAGCAACTTCTCGTCATGTTACTTGATTATGTATTGTTGTTTCTCCTATCAATGTTTAACGATGTTAGTGATTTACATTACCTTCGACCCGACCAGGACCTTCGACCGCACTGAATTTAAACCTCTTTCCCGATTATCAGTACGGGAATCAAGGACCACCACCCAACGATTGAAAACGGGCCAGGTAATAATGATAGATTTATTTAAAACAAATAATACAAATTTACTTAACAACTATTTTTCCAAACTACTCAATCAAACTATACAGCCTACCGAGTTACAAGACAATTTATTTTGAGATCACCAATTCCAAACTACTCAATCAAACTATACAATCTACCGAGTTCATTAAGTTTCCGTTTCCCACATTCCATCACAATTGCTTTATTGAAGTCAAACTGAGGGCTCGGGATCAAGTTGGGGTCCGAACCCATCTGAATCAAACAGGGGAACATCAATCAATCTGTTGAACATGTGTACGAAATCTACAGGTACCCAATGGTCAACACAGGCTGCCATACCAAAGTAGCACGGTGAAGAACCGCATCATCCGATGTCTTCGACGTCGCTAATCACATGATGTGATTCTTCAACACCGGATGGCCTTGCCCTACAGGCTTTGTCTGGAAAGTTGACTCCCCTAAACAGACCGTTGGAATGTCCGGGTCTGGTAGACTGGAGATTGAGAGCACCACCGACAACCAACAGCAAAATATTATAAACTACAGTGACAACGTTGCATTCTACACGTGTTATACCACGTGTGGATGTAACATCGATCCAAGTAGTTTCATGTGGATGTAACACCGATCCAAAGGCACCGCTTTTTTGGACCCCTGAAAAGCGATGCCAAGGAGGGGATGAGACAGGAGCGGATGCTTTTAAGCACGGCTCATCCCCGCCCAAGACTGTTAAAACTCCATGTGAATGTAACATCGACCCAATATCAATGAAAAACCGTACCCTCCAAAACAATTGCGGGAAAAGTATTATATCACATATCGTGATTTTGTTTAGTTTTTTACAATGTGTTGTAAATGGGGGTTTATTGTGGTTATAATGTATTTGTATAGGTGTGGAATGGGATGGAGAGAATGGGCAGAGGCCTCGACTTATATAAGAAATGAAAGTTAGAAATGAATTGGCGGCATCAAACACTTAAATTCAATTGGCGGCTTCAAACCCTTATACTAAATTGGCGGCTTCAATGTCAAGATCTCAATTGGCGGCATCAAGCTTAGGTTAATTAGATGCCGCCATTTGAGTTCCATACATCACCAATTTTGATTTTTTTCCCCAATACCCCCCAAAAGTAATTTGTAAAATGATAAACCCACTATTTTTACAAATGATTCCCCGAACCTCTCTCTTTTCCACCAGATGGTTTTACAGGTGATACTATGCTCACTTTGTTTCATTTTCTTCTACTATCATTGCATGTGAGAGATTATTGATTATAATTAACAATTTCTTTATTAGACCAACTCTCATCAAATGGAAAAAGGCATCTTTTGATTGTTGCTCTTGGGACAAGCTTTGGTGTTGTTTTCCTAATAATCATAGTCAACACATCGCTTATATGGCGGCGATACAGAAAAAAACCAACAAATACTATTTACACATTTGCATATAATTATGGCGATGAGAGACGACACATGCTCTTGGTGCGCCTCATTGCCTAGACGTGCGCCTCACACACTTTTGACAACATAGGTTTAATTCACTTTGCTATGTTTCTCCTTTATAAACTGAGAAGTTTATGTGTAAAAAATGTTACAAATGAACTTAACTAAAAAGTGATAGCATTTCTAAACATTCAAACCGCATAAGCTACATGGCTACATAAGGTTTAAAACTTAAAAGTCCCATGTTTGACTTTAAAAAGGTCAAATAGAACGCAAATTTTGATTTTTAAAAAGTGAACCAATATCTGTATTAAATGAATCAATTTGAACTACATTAGGATATTGGGTTTGATATTTGAGGAATCTTTATGAATTTATAGTTTTAATTATACTGTGATTGACTTTTGAAGTCAAAATGGTTGCTTTTCAACATTGTATTTGATGGGCATCCCATAATTAAATAGCACAATCTCTTTGTACTGAATATATAGGTATCGGATGTGAAAAGCAAAAAATTGTATGAATTCCAACTTCCAGTTTCTAATGGTGTGATGTTTGACTTTCAAAAGTCAACGCTAGAGCTATTTTTAGAATGTTAATTGAGTTGTTTTTCAGTTTACTCTAACTTCAGGTGGAACAAATGCATAAAATCTTTAAGCTTTGTGGATCCTCATGTGAATATTATTGAATAGGCATGGGACCGTCTCTTCTGCTCTTGCATTTGAGGTAACATTTGGACCTTTAATACACTGAGTCACTACATATTGTATGTAGCTATTGTTCAAGCAGATGGAGTCACAAAAGTTACAAAACAAGAAGTTGCGGAAGATTCCAAAGCCCCCGCTTGTGGTTGTTCCGCCACTAAATACTGAAGTACTCTCGGTGGTCCCATTGAGTGAAACTTCAGCCAAAAGATATGAATTTTCACAAAGGAGAACAAGGAGACCATTTTCTGTATCAGAAGTGGAAGCTATTGAAACACTTGGACCTGGAAAGTGTATATATTGTAATCAAAATACTTATGTTTATACAGTAAGTATTGGTTGTAATAAACATCTGATTGTATAATATTATGCAAATGGCGTGATGTTAAAATGTGGGCTTTGGTGATGCAAATCATCAGACTTATGTCGACTTGAAGGTAAAAAATCCATCTTCTACGGGTCCGGATATGGGTTGGCCTGCAATACTTTATTATCCGTATTTTTTAATTTAATTATTAAACGGTTATATAGATAGAAATTTTAGTATCTAAGCAATCTATATTTTGATCAATGAGTTTCAGAGATTTTATACTATAAAAATGCGCTTTGAGCACTGCTCAACCTGTTTGACCCGTTTTAAAGTTAGTTTCCTTTCTATATGTAGGTCAGATAACGGGTCAGTCATGTTGGCCTGCAACGCTTTGAATATTACTATTTTGATAACTAGGTTAGAGCTCCGCGTGTACACGCGGTACATGTCCATGTCAAATGAAAAAAATTCTATAAGGATTGTAGTATTCAATTTTCATTTATTGAAATTTTATTTATTCAAGCAGAAGATATGCAAATTTTATTTATTGAAAGTTACGTAATACAATTCGTATGAATTTTGGTTGATTGTAAATTATCATAAAAAAGTTTAATGTTACCCAATAACAGATATATGAATCAACAAATGTTTGATGTGGCATGATTTACAAACAAATAATGAAGACGTAATATTATTAATATGATTGAAAATTATTTTGAATATAGTATATATTTTAGAAAACTGTTAATTACTGACAAAATTTATTTTATTAATATAACTGAATGATTGAGGAATTTATCATTTATTTACAAATGAATTTCAAGTAAATGCTAATTAATAAATTATAATTTTTAATGGGTTCTCATCGGAAACCTATTCCGGTTGAGATTCAGGCACGGATAACAAAGTTTTACGTCTCAAACCTCCCTGATGGCTGTAGCGGTGCAGATCTAGCGAAGGAAGTGCGGGTTTTTGGTACAATTTTTGACATCTACTTTGCAAGAAAAAGGGACAAGACAGGAAAAAGATTTGGTTTCGTTTCTTTATTGGATGTTAAAGATCGTGGTGATATGGAGAAAAAACTTTCCACGATCCAGATGGGGAATTTTAAGTTGAAGGTTAACGTTGCAAGGTTTGTGTTGGAGGATGGAGAGGTTAACGATCGTAAACCTTACCATGACCGGATGAAAACTAACCAGGCATCTAGTTTCAAACCGGGGTATGATGTGAGGAAGGCTAGTGTAGTCGAAGGGATGTCGTTCAAGGACGCTTTTTCAGGGGCAGCGGCTAATAAAACTGTGAAGATTGATGATAGCATTAATGCTTTTGAGGAGTATCATGGAAGAGCAATTGTGGTTAAGGTGGCTTCTTTGGATACCCTCAAAAAGTTACGATCAATCCTGAAGGAAATGGGACTCTCGGAGGGGGAGGTCAGGTGTCTGGGTGGTCTTTACGTTCTGATCTCTTTTAAAACCAAGGCTCATGCTATAATGGCGAGAGACGAGATTTTCGGCAGACCAGAACAGTTCGTCTATGCAGCTATTTGGGAGGGGCAAGAGGTGCCTTTCGAGCGAATTGCTTGGTTGAGGGTAGTCGGAATTCCTTTATGTATCCTGGATGACCGGGTGCTTCATAGTATTGGGAGTTTTTTTGGTTCGGTTGTTAAACAGGCTGCTCTGGGGAGTCTTGAGATGGATTCGTCGTTTCACTTTGTTGGAGTTCTGGTCCGACAAGGTGCCATTATTCAAGATGAGATCTGTTTAAAATGGCGTGGTAAGAATTTCAAGGTATGGATTACGGAAGAACACAAGGAGTGGCTAGCAGATTTTGTTGAAGATAGTGATCAGACCTCGGATTCCAGGGAAGATCGGTTTGACCGGAATCTTTCACCGGAGACTGGGGTGGAAAGATCGCCGGTGTATGAAGTTAATGGAGAGGAGAATGTGTCGGGATTGAGAGGTAATTTTGGAAATGAAATTAATGCACAGGTTTTAGAAACTCCTTGTTTCAAGGGAGAGGAGGTTAATGGAGAGGAGGAATTTTCGGATAATTATGTTGACAGAAAGGAAGGTTCTAAAGCTGAGAATAATTGTGAGGTGTTTAGTCAAAGTCACATGGGGTATGATAAAAATAATAAAAGGAAAAAATTTATTGAAAAAAAGTTGGTGGGTCAGGACTCTTTGGGTAATTATTCTAGCAATGAAAGGCCCAATAAGGAGCCCAAACAAGTGGTGGATGATCCATTTGGGCTTGAACCTTTTATACTGGGTATAGACAAAAATGTAGTAAAAACAAGAGGACATGATCCATTAGAGGTTGAGAATTCTTTTCAGGCTCTTATGAAGGAACAGGAGATGGAGATCGAAGTTCCAGATCAGGAGACTGAGGTAAACGACTCTTGTTCAGAGGTCTCGGGCTCAAATGAAACGTTATCAGTGGGACCAAGTAGCGAGAGTCTGAATAAAGATTTGGAAAAGGAAGTGATTGAAACTGTTGATTTTGGAGTTAAGCTAGGAGCTCAATTGTCAGGATTTGAGCAGTTAATTTCTAAAACCATAGAAGGCGAAGGTTTACAATCAGGTGCAGAATGAATTTTTTATCCTGTAATATCAGAGGTATTGGGTCTGTAGAAAAAGTTTCTGGGGTTAAGGGTTTGGTTTATAAAAATGGGGTGGATTTTCTAGTTATTCAAGAAACTATGCTGGTAGATAGTTTGAAGTTTGATTTTTCTTCGGTTGGGGGGAATGAGCTGGTTGGGGTGGATTTCGTTAATGCGACTGGGAAATCAGGGGGGTTGGTAAGTTTGTGGAACCAGAAAAAATTCAAAAAAACGGGTTCGGTGGTTGATAAAAACTTTATAATTACTTCTGGGAGCTTGGTAGAAGATGGAGCGATTCTTAATATTATTAATGTGTATGCTCCCCAAAAAGTTGGGGAAAAAAGGGCGTTGTGGGAGCGGTTAAACGGTTTGATTCAAGGGATGTCGGGTATGTGGATTATGTTAGGGGATTTCAATTCGGTCAGGTGGGCGGAAGAAAGGAAGAACTCTAAATTTAATAGTAAGGCTGCTTTGGATTTCAACTCTTTTATTGATGATATCAGTTTTCAGGAGTATCATATGCGGGGCAATCGCTTCACATATTTGGCAGGTGTTGGTCATAACGTTAAGATGAGCAAAATTGATCGTGTGTTAGTTTGTCAAGAGTTTTTTAACAGGTGGCCTGGGGCTTGCTTTAGGGCTCTTCCTAGGGAGTGGTCTGATCATTGCCCTCTTCTTTTAACTGTGGTTGATTCTAATTACGGGCCTAAACCGTTTAAATGGTTTAACTCGTGGTTGGAAAGGGATGGGTGTGAAAAGGTAGTTGTTGATACTTTGAAGAATTCTTTTCCTGAAGGAGCTGCTGATGTTAAACTTCTTAAAAAAATGGCGGCGGTTAAGGTGGCGATCAAGGAATGGTGGAAATCGGTATCTATAAAAGAAAAGGAAGAAATGAATATGCTACAAGAAGACGTCAAGAGGTTAGAAACTTTGATGGAGGTCCGTGATTTAGAGGAGGACGAGGTGTGGGTGTGGGAGGAAAGTAAGAAACAGTTGGAGAAATTGGCTTTTTTTAAAAATAAGGATCTACGACAAAAGTCTAGGGTGAGATGGGAGTCGCTGGGGGACGATAATTCTGCTTATTTTCACCGATGTATTAACGGTAGGAAATCGGCTAATGGCATCCCGGGGTTGATGGTTAACGGTATGTGGGTGGATAAACCAACTTTGGTCAAAAAAGAAGTTTTTGGTTTTTTTAGGAATCATTTTCGTGAGAATGTTGTGAGCAGGCCTGTTCTTTTATGTGACAATTTTAAGAAGGTGCCTTTGGAAAAGAAAGATAGTCTAATTGAGCCTTTTTCTAAGGAAGAAATTAAGTCAGCGGTGTTTGATTGCGGTGGTGACAAAGCGCCGGGACCGGATGGGTTTAATTTTAAATTCATCAAACACTTTTGGGAACATTTGGAGGATGATTTCTTAAGGGTGTTTGAAGAATTCTTTGATAATGGGGTTATTAACAAAGATTGCAGTTTGTCATATATCACATTGGTGGCTAAGAATAAAACGCCAGTGGGATTGCAAGATTACAGACCTATTAATCTTGTAGGGGTAGTAAGTAAAGTTATTTCTAAGGTGATAGCGACAAGAATCAAACAAGTGATTGGGGATGTGATTTCTGATGCGCAATCCGCCTTCCTTAAAAACAGGTTCATTTTGGATGGGCCCCTTGTTCTAAACGAATTAATCGGTTGGATAAAGAAAAGCAAAAAGAAGGCGTTCTTTTTGAAGATCGACTTCGAAAAAGCTTACGATAATGTGTCGTGGGATTTTCTATTGTCTTTAATGGACCAGATGGGTTTCCCTCCTAGGTGGTGCCTTTGGGTGAAAGGCATCCTTCAATCGGCTAGATCGGCGGTGATCGTAAATGGATCGCCTACTTTCAACTTCCAATGTCATAAGGGGCTCAGGCAAGGGGATCCCCTATCCCCTTTTTTATTTTTGATCGTTATGGAGGCTTTGGCGTATATGGTCTCTAAGGCGTGTAATCTTGGGGAAATGAAGGGGTTAAAATTCGTTGAAGAGAGGCCGAGTGTATCCCATATGTTGTATGCGGATGACGCGTTGTTAATGGGATTGTGGAGCATTGAGAATATTATTACTACTAATCGGTTGCTTCGTGTCTTTTATCTATGCTCCGGCTTGAAAATCAATATAAAAAAATCGCAGCTTTATGGGGTGGGTGTATCAGATAGCGAAGTTAATAGTATGGCAGATTTGCTCGGGTGTAAGGCTGGAAGTTTACCGTTTCATTATTTGGGCATCAAGGTTGGTGCGAATATGAATCGTCTTATTCATTGGGAGCCGGTTTTGGAATCTATCAGAGGTAGACTTCAATCTTGGAAGGCTAAAGTGTTATCTATAGGGGGGCGGTTAACGTTGATTAAGGCGGTGCTTGCGAGTTTACCGGTGTATTACCTTTCGTTATATAAAGCTCCGGTGGCAATTATTGAAGAGATTGAAAGAATGATGCGGAAGTTTTTGTGGTTAGGTGGGAAAGAAGGAAGAGGAGTGTATTGGGTATCCTGGGAGAAGGTTACTAAACCAAAAAGGCTGGGAGGTTTGGGCATTTCTACGATGAGTGAAGTGAACTCGGCACTCCTTGTAAAGTGGGCTTGGCGATTCAAAGGTGAATACGAAGGGCTGTGGAGAAGAGTGATTATAAGCATTCATGGAGGGCGTAATAAATGGTCGTTTCTTCCGATTAAAAAAGCTTATTCAGGTTGTTGGAAAACCATAGTTGGGTTCTTAGATAAACTTCGAATCAATGGGCAGCTTTTAAAGGTTTTGTTGAATTGTAAGATTGGGGATGGGAAGAAAATTAGCTTTTGGAAGGATGTGTGGTTTGGAGATAAGCCCCTGATGCTCAGGTGGCCGAACCTGTTTGCATCGGACAGTAGGAAAAACGTGGTGGTTGCGGACAGATTGAAAAAGAGGGCTGGTCTGTTGGTGCTGGACGAAAAATGGGAGCTGAAAGGTGTTACAGTTGCTGCAATATCAGAAGTACAAGATGTCTATTGGATGTTGACTCAAGTTAAACTTACAGAAGTCGAAGATAAGTGGTATTGGGGGCTGAAAGGGGACCAGAACTTCAGTACTGCTGCTGTTAAAGAGAGTATGCGAAAGGATTATCCTGCACAGCCTACGCAACAGATGAAATGGATCAGTTGGGCGCCTCTTAAAGTAAATATTTTGCTGTGGAGAATAGAATTGGACAGAGTTCCGACTAGATTGGCCTTGGTTAAGAGGAATATGAGGATATTGGATACTTCATGCCCCCTGTGCAGCGCAGAAGTGGAGTCGTCCTCGCACTTATTTGTAGCATGTGGTTTTACTTATGGTGTTTGGAGTAAGGTATGGTCTTGGTGCAAATTGTTCCCCCCTGTCTTAATACGATTGAGGAGCTCCTGATTTGGGTGCACTCCATCAAAATTTCGGCTTGGGGGAAGAAAATTGTCCGGGGTATTGTTATGGTTACTTGTTGGGCCGTGTGGAAGGAGCGAAACAAGAAGGTGTTCCATGATTCTTCTCCTAAGGTGGTAGAGGTGATTGCGACAGTGAAAGCGTTATCTTATCTTTGGTTTAAACATAGATCTAGATATGTGAATATTGAGTGGAATGATTGGGTCAAATACCCGATGTATATATTGTAACTTGGCTTTGAGGGTGGTCCTTGTTTTGTGGCCATTCCTTGTTTTTTGAATGAAGTTTTAGTTTCAAAAAAAAATAATTTTCATAATAATTATATGATATACATTCATCTCTGCCAATAAAGTCCAATCAAAATTTTAAAATTCTTATTAATGTCAATAAATAACATTAAAACTCTTAATAAATAACATTAAAACTGCTACAATCTCAATAAAATTTTATTAATTGCAATAAAGTCCAATCATAATTTAAAAATTCTTATTAATGTCAACAAATAACATTAAAACTCTTAATAAATAATATTAAAACTGCTACAATCTCAATAATGAATCATTCAAATCAATGACAATAAAAACATTCGCGTTTCGAATTGCCTTACACATATTTAGTAATCATTACTAATTGTGATTGAAGTAATATAATTTTTTAACAAAAAGTAACATTTTGAAAATTTATATTATCATTTAATTTCGTTGTTAAAATAGGTTCAAAATTGTCATTTGTAAGAAAAGAACATAAGTTCAAAATTGTCGTTTGATTATGTATCAATTGTCGTATCATGACAATTGATTAAAGGAAAGTCGTAATATTAAAATTAAAGTCGGTCAACAATATTAAAACTAAATTCATAATATTAGTAATATCAATATATAAGATTAAAAGTCTTAATAAATAACATCAAAATCATAATCAATCATTCAAATCAATGACATTAAAATCATCCGTCTCTCAAATTGCCTTACCCATTATCTACAAATTATTATTGTCATATTAAAATTAGGAAACTAAAAATTAGCATACGAATTTGAGACCATGATGACTTGAATCGTGTAATTGACAATTGATTAAAGGAAAGTCGTAATATCAAAATGAAAGTTGGTTAACAACATTAAAAGTAAATTCGTAATATTAGTATTAGTAATATCGATAAATAAGATTAAAAATATTAATAAATAACAACAAAATCATAATCAATCATCTAAATCAATGACATTAAAAATATCTGCGTTTCAAATTGCCTTACCAATTATCTACAAATTATTATTGTCATCTTAAAATTAGCACACTTAAAATTATCACACTTATTGAAATGATTTTGATGATTATCGTTTAATGACAATTGATTAAAGGAAAGACATAATATAAAAATTAAATTCGGTCAACAATATTAAATTGAAATTTGTAAAAGTAGTAATATCAATAAATAAGATTAAAAATTTTCATAAATAATATCAAAATCATAATCAATCATTCAAATCAATGACATTAAAATCATCCGCCTCTTAAATTGACTTAAACATTATCTACAAATTATTATTGCCATATTAAAATTATTAGGAAACTTAAAATTATTATACAAATTTGAGACCATGATGAGTTTAATCGTGTAATTGAAAATTGATTAAAAGGAAAAGTCGTAATATCAAAATGAAAGTCGGTCAACAACATTAAAACTAAATTCGTAATATTAGTATTAATAATATCGATAAATAAGATTAAAAATATTAATAAATAACAACAAAATCATTCAAAATCAATGACATTTAAAACATCCGCGTTTCAAATTGCCTTACCAATTATATACAAATTATTATTGACATCTTAAAATTAGCACACTTATTGAAATGATTTTGATGAGTATCGTTTAATGAGAATTGATTAAAGAAAAGTCATAATATAAAAATTAAATTTGGTCAACAATATTAAACCGAAATTCCTAAAAATAGTAATATCGATAAATAAGATTATAAATATTAATAAATAACGAGAAAATCATAACACATTAATGAATTATGAAACGTATATAAAAATAGATAAAGTATGCAAATAGAAAGTATACAATCAGACTTAAATCTATGCTAAATGGTCAACAACTTTTGAAATTAACTATAAAAATAGAAAGTATGTAATCAGACATTTAATTTTTAATTTTGTAGGAACAATCAACATTTTTGACTTTCAAGTTTAATTTAGTACAAAAAATTAACATTATTGACCGAACATTATTTATTCAGTCAAAATAAAATTAAATAACAGTTATTATGATGCTGAAGAAACAATAAGTATACCGGAGATTACGTATAATCTCCAGGGGGTTAATACTTATGTAACCACAAGGTTAATCCTTTACCCAAACCGTAATGGTAACCCGAGAGAGTGTTAATGTGAGTAGTGTGTGTGTTATGTGTGTGAGAACAAGGGATTTAAGTGGTTCGGTCGTTAATGACCTACGTCCACTGGAAGTATGCCGGAATATTATTACTAACAAGAGGAGATTACAAATTGAGGGTATTGTAGTTATGGCTATTTTTCTGAATCCATACAAGGGTTGTATCTGGTCCCATTTATAGGCCTAATAGTGGGCTGCATGGAGAGGCCCACAGGTGACTCCATTGACTTGGGCCCAACCGAGGCCCAAATCCATGGTCTTCCTGGAAATGGCGGGAAGAAGCGGGTTACTGTTGATGACGTCATGCTACAGTGTGGTCGTTGTTGTAGCTGGACACGTGGCGGATTTCTGATGGTGTATAGTAACATCGTACTTGCTACAGTGTTCTGCCGTCTGACGTGATGTCTGACCGTGGGCGAGGTAATGCCTGCTGGTCACTGTTTATGACAGCGTGCACAGTGTAGCCGTTCACCTTTTGTACTATCTGCCACATGTCCTTCTCTTGTTGGTGCGTGCTCTGACATGGATCTTCATGAATCTTCCTTTTGTCATTCCTTGTACTTAGTATGAGAGGTGCTAAGGTAAGATTCCGCGCGTGGATACACGCGCGTATCAGGTATTGTCTGTTGCTTATCATCCATCTTGGCGCGCGAGGCATGCTAATTGTCTGCCCCGCGCGGGTGCGTTTCTGCGCCGTGACCTGGCGCAGGGTTATTGCTTTTTGGGGATAGGGACACCCTTCAGATTAGGCTCCCTATCCCTTCAGATGCTAATCTAAATTCGGTAAATTGTTAAAAGATATTAATAAAAATAGAAAGTATGCAATTAGACTTAAATCTATGCTAAATGGTCAACAATTTTTGAAATGAAGTATAAAAATAGAAATTATGCAATCAGACATTAAATTTTTTATTTTGTAGGAACAATCAACATTTTTTACTTTCAAGTTTAAATTTAATAGGAAAATTTAACATTTTTGACCGAACATTATTTATTCAGTTAAAATAAAATTAAATAACAATAATTATGATGCTAATCTAAATTCGGTAAATTGTTAAAAGATATTAATAAAAACAGAAAGTATGCAATCAGACTTAAATCTATGCTAAATGGTCAACAATTTTCGAAATGAAGTTTAAAAATAAAAAGTATGCAATCAGACATTAAATTTTTAATTTTGTAGAAACAATCAACATTTTTTATTATCAAGTTTAAATTTAGTAGTAAAAATTAACATTTTTGACCGAACATTATTTATTCATTCAAAATAAAATTAAATAACAATTATTATGATGTTAATCTAACTTCGGTAAATTGTAAAAGATATTAATAAAATAGAAAGTATGCAATCAGACTTAAATCTATGCTAAATGGTCAACAATTTTTAAAATGAAGTATAAAAATAGAAAGTATGTAATCAGACATTAAATTTTTTATTTTGTAGGAACACTCAACATTTTTTACTTTCAAGTTTTAATTTAGTAGGAAAAATTAACATTTTTGATCGAACATTATTTATTTAGTCAAAATAAAATTAAATAACAATTATTATGATGCTAATCTAAATTCGGTAAATTGTTAAAAGATATTAATAAAAACAGAAAGTATGCAATCAGAGTTAAATCTATGCTAAATGATCAACAATTTTCGAAATGAAGTTTAAATATAAAAAGTATGCAATCAGACATTAATTTTTTTATTTTGTAGGAACAATCAATAGTAGGAAAAATTAACATTTTTGACCGAACATTATTTATTTAGTCAAAATAAAATTAAATAACAATTATTATGATGTTAATCTAAATTCGGTAATTGTAAAAGATATTAATAAAAATAGAAAGTATGCAATCAGACTTAAATCTATGCTAAATGGTCAACAATTTTTGAAATGAAGTATAAAAATAAAAAGTATGCAATCAAACATTAAATTTTTTATTTTGTAGGAACAATCAACATTTTTTACTTTCAAGTTTAAATTTAGTAGGAAAAATTAACATTTTTGACCGAGCATTATTTATTTAGTCAAAATAAAATTAAATAACAATTAATATGATGCTAATCTAAATTCGGTAAATTGTTAAAAGATATTAATAAAAACAGAAGGTATGCAATCAAACTTAAATCTATGCTAAATGGTCAAAAAATTTTGAAATGAAGTTTAAAAATCAAAAGTATGCAATCAGACATTAAATTTTTAATTTTGTAGGAACAATCACCATTTTTTACTTTCAAGTTTAAATTTAGTAGGAAAAATTAACATTTTTGACCGAACATTATTTATTCAGTCAAAATAAAATTAAATAACATGAATTATGATGTTAATATATATTCGGTAAATTATAAAAGATATTAATAAAAAAGGAAAGTATGCAATCAGACTTAAATCTATGCTAAATGGTCAACAATTTTCGAAATGAAGTATAAAAATTGAAAGTATGCAATCAGATATTAATTTTTTAATTTTGTAGAAACAATCAACAATTTTTACTTTCAAGTTTAAATTTAGTAGGAAAAATTAACATTTTTGACCGAACATTATTTATTCAGTCAAAATAAAATTAAATAACAGTTATTATGATGCTAATCTAAATTCGGTAAATTGTTAAAATATATTAATAAAAATAGAAAGTATGCAATCAAACTTAAATCTATGCTAAATGGTCAACAATTTTTGAAATGAAGTATAAAAATAGAAAGTATGCAATCAGACATTAAATTTTTTATTTTGTTGGAACAATCAACTTTTTTTACTTTCAAGTTTAAATTTAGTAGGAAAAATTAACATTTTGGACCGAACATTATTTATTCAGTCAAAATAAAATTAAATAACAATTATTACGATGCTAATCTATTTCGGTAAATTGTTAAAAGATATCAATAAAAACAGAAAGTATGCAATCAGACTTAAATCTATGTTAAATGGTCAACAATTTTCGAAATGAAGTTTAAAAATAAAAAGTATGCAATCAGACATTAAGTTTTTAATTTTGTAGGAACAATCAACATTTTTTACTTTCAAGTTTAAATTTAGTAGGAAAAATTAACATTTTTGACCGAACATTATTTATTTAGTCAAAATAAAATTAAATAACAATTATTATGATGTTAATCTAAATTCGGTAAATTGTAAAAGATATTAATAAAAATAGAAAGTATGCAATCAGACTTAAATCTATGCTAAATGGTCAACAATTTTCGAAATGAAGTATAAAAATAGAAAGTATGCAATCAGACATTAAATTTTTAATTTTGTGGAAACAATCGACAATTTTTACTTTCAAGTTTAAATTTAGTAGGAAAAATTAACATTTTTGACCGAACATTATTTATTCAGTCAAAATAAAATTAAATAACAATTATTATGATTATAATATAACTTCGGTAAATTGTTAAAAGATATTAATAAAAACAGAAAGTATGCAATCAGACTTAAATCTATGATAAATGGTCAACATTTTTTGAAATGAAGTATAAAAATAGAAAGTATGCAATCAGACATTAAATTTTTAATTTTGTTGGAACAATCAACATTTTTGACTTTCAAGTTTAAATTTAGTAGGAAAAATTAACATTTTTGACTGAACATTATTTATTTAGTCAAAATAACATTAAATAGCAATTATTATGATGCTAATCTAAATTCGGTAAATTGTTAAAAGATATTAATAAAAATAGAAAGTATGCAATCACACTTAAATCTATGCTAAATGGTCAACAATTTTCGAAATGAAGTATAAAAATAGAAAGTATGCAATCAGACATTAAATTTTTAATTTTGTAGGAACAATCAAATTTTTTGACTTTCAAGTGTAAATTTAGTAGAAAAAATTAATATTTTTGACTGAACATTATTTATTCAGTCAAAATAACATTAAATAACAATTATTATGATGCTAATCTAAATTCGGCAAATTGTTAAAAGTTATTAATAAAAATAGAAAATATGCAATCAGACCACGCGTACCCATCTGTAAATTTAATCTTGATCTTCAATGATTCGTTTATTTTTGACAATTCAGCAATCATATTAGGAATTAACTACATAGTAATAAGTAGCAAGTAAATAAAAAGTTAAAAATTACATGTAGCGAAGTAAAAGCATCTAAAAGAAAAAAAAAAGGTTACATACAATAATAAACGTACCAATTCATTGTGATAAGACGTGATAGCCTTTGCGTGTTCAGATGAAATCATGTGGTAGAATAAATAGAGAAACATATATTATTAATAAAAATATGATAGATATATATATTAAAAAAAATCTTGATGACAAAAACAAAATTACCACAAAAACCATTGAATACTAAAATATATGTAAAACAACAAAACATATAATATTGTTACAATCTATCTAGGATGATATAATAGTTTAAATCGATGATATACCTGTTTAAATCAGAGGTAAAACTGCATAAACCTGTTCAAAGAAAAATAAATATGCATAAACCATGAATCACGGATTCAGTATATTTAGGATTATATAAATGCTTAAACCGATGATATACATAAATAAATCGTAATCAGAAATAAAAAAAATGAATATATGAGTAATCGATGATAAACATTCATAAATCAATGATATACATGCATAATAAAAAAGTAAGAACGAATATACCAAGAATAAGAAATAAAAAAAAATTACGATTACATTAAATTATTGTATATATCCGAAATGAATTGAGTAAGGAATGGAGAATGAAAATTGATAAAAAAAAAAATAACTAAATGAAGTGTATGAACATAAACGATTGTATTCAGGATTATAATATTGGGAATCAAGATGAAAAGCAAAAGAAAAAATGAAGATTGAGAAAAAAAATGATGCAATATTACCTTGAATAAAATCGGATGGAAGAATGGAGAATGAAATTTGGAAGACTTGTCAAGGAAGAATGAAGATTGAATGTAGAATGAAGGAAGGTAGGGTGGAAGAATTGTTAAGGAAAGATTGGAGAGTGATGGAAGAATGGAGCAAATAAAAAAATACAAAAGGTTATTTATAGGAAAAAAGTTGGAGCTCCATATACAAATGTGGATACCTCAGGCTCTCTCTAAGGGCCTCATTCGACCCGAGATGTATTCAATTATTATATAGATAGATAGATAGATATAATGTTTTGATAAATTAAATTTAGAGATTTTATGCATCAAAAATGCATTTAGAGCATCGACCCGTTTTGTAAAGTTTCCTATCCAGCTATTTTTTTTTTCTGAATTTATTACATCTTCATTTCAGGATTGAAGAGGTATAAGCATTTATACCGCGGCTCTTCCAAGGTGCGGACCAACGACACTAGGGCATGGTATGATACCTCCATAAAAAGGATGTATAGCCCACCCCCGGAAGTCAAGAGGGTCCGAATAATAGTACAACAAGGGTCCGAAGCAAAGTACAACTTTTCTGACAGCTATAAATACCCCCCTTCAAAGTACAATCGACACACGAATGCATAGACTCCGAATCTCACTTTCTCTCTCTACTTTCTCTCACTAAACAAATACTTATCCTCACGCCGGAGGGTGGTTACAGAGAGGCCCTCCCTCCTCCTCTGTAACGAGCCTAACGGTCTTTTACCTTGTGCAGGTTTAAGCTTAGGTTCGGAGCATTCAGATCCATCTCAAGTCGCGCCTGTTTTAACTGTGATTGCAGGTTCGTCTACTTTTTGGATCTTCAATTGGCGCCATCCGTTTGTACAACCGTTTTCTGTACCCTTAAAAGGTAAAGATCGCGACGGTTTTTCCCATGGCGGCTTCATCCGAAGGTTTTGTTATCGAAGATGTCACAAATACTGAACTTGGCGACGGAGCGACCACTGTTGCGGCCTCTGTTGTCCTAACCCCGTCTGCAGGGCTCACCAACACCTCCCGAACAAGTCAAGACACCGCACCAGAGTTTGACGCAGACTTTTTACTCAAGAATCGTGTTAGGACAAAGAGGATTGTTGAAACCACTTTTGGAAACCTTAGTCTAATTCACTTCTGTCATTTTGGCTAAGTATAGAAGTACTGAAAAGAAAACAAAGAACTGCTGAAGAGAAGATAAGAGAAGTGCTGAAGAAGAAACTTCATCAGAAGTTCTGAAGTCCAAACCAGACAAGTTCACTTCAGAAGTACTGAAGACAAACTACTCTTCAGTAGTTTGTCATTCATCAGCACTTAGCATCAGATATTTTCCACCGCCTTTTGCATCAGTAGTTTATTGTTTAATATTACTTTTAGCTGTATTTGTTTGTTTCAATGTTGCAACTTGTGCAACTTGTTTCTGTACTTGCTTTTTGGGCAAGATACATGTATGTAAACGTCTATAAATAGGAGGCTTCAACCTTCTATTTTAGACATTGATTTTAATAGAAAAATCCTTCAAACACTCTCAACTGTTCTATTCCATTTCAGTATTTATTGTGAATCTGTCTAAGTATCTAATTCTCATTTACTGCTTGGATTCATAATAAATACTTGTCATTTATTAGTTTCAATCACCAAGGGGGAGTAATAACTCTTCCTTAGTATAAAAAGTGTTGCTTTAACTTATACATTCCGCTGTGCTTATAATCTGATTAACAAGGGCTTGCTAAACACTTAAGTGTCAAGATAGCAAGTTCTTACTTAGCAAAAAGAGCAAACTGATCCAACAATTGGTATCAGAGCTTTGGTTTATCTGATCACATATCAATCTAACAAATTGAGAATCAGACACAAAGCTCTTATTGATATTCAATAAAAAGATCAAAAGTTCACTTTTTATCAACATCCATCACTTAAAAGAGTCATCTGACAAATCTATACTCTTTAAAATGGATCCACATAATACTGGTTCTGCCACTAAACCTGCCATGCTTGTTAGAAATGAATACAACATATGGCAAAAGAGAATGGCACATACCTTGTCACAAACCAACACAGGTTGTTGGAGATCTGTGATATATGGTCCTCACAAACCAGTAAATGTTAATCTTGAAACTAATGTTAAGGTCCCTAAGGACCCTAAAGAATATACAGATGATGATTTCCTAAAACTTGAGCTAGATGCAAAAGCATTCTCTATGTTGGCAATGGCTCTCCCAAATGAGATATACTCTGGCCTTTTACATTGTGAAAGTGCCAAAGAACTCTGGGATTGTCTTAAAGAACAGTTTGGAGGAACTGAAGAGGTGATTGCCAACACCAGAGAGATTTTAGCTCAACAATATGAAACATTTGCTCATATTAATGGGGAAACTTTAACTCAACAATTTGAAAGATTCTCCTCATTAATATCTGAGCTAAAGTTAAATGGTCAGACCTATACAACAGTGTCTATGCTACATAGATTTTTAAGGTCTTTACCTGACAAATGGGAAACATACTCCATTGTTTTAAGATCCTCACCAGATTTTAGCTCCCTCACTCTTACAAAACTCCATGGGAGATTACTTACTTTTGAGAGAGAAATTGATCAAAAGAAGAAATTACAATCATCTGGTAAAACTGCTGATGACTACCTACCAGGTAGTACAACACTTTTGGGACAAGATTCACCAACTTGTTCCTATGGATCTTATGACAATATTGACATAACCACTGGGATCTCATCAGAAAGATCTTTCCCAGGTTATGACAATAATGACCAAAGTCAAACTGCTGATAATCTATGTTTTATCATGGATGATTTGAAAAACTTTAGCAGTGATGACTTAGAAGAAATGGATATATTACATCAACTGGCCATGCTAAGCATTAAAACTAACAAGTTTTATAAAAGGTCAGGAAGGAAATTTCCAGGATTGACCAGTAATACAAAAATTGGTTTTGACAAATCTAAATTAAGATGTCACAAGTGTCAGAAGTTGGGACACTTTGCTAGAGAGTGTAGAAGCTCTAGCTTTAACCAATCACAATCTGGAAATAACTATAACCCCAATTATAATAGGAATAATGGAATTCAAGGGAGTGCTCATTTTATACAGGCACAAGCTCCTCAACAGCAATACATGCCACAAGTACAATATGTTCAAGTGCCTGCTCAACAGATGCAGAGCCAACAATCAATCCCTCCCTTTCCAGCTGCTCAACATCCTCCACAGCCTCAATAACCCTCTCAACAAAGTCTTTTCACCTCAGGGTATGTTGACTGGAGCAGTCTTCCTTTTGACACCACAGAGTGCAATCCTGATGCAGACAACAAAATGTTTGACATCAACTGGGGAGAACCAGACAATGGCAGAAAGAACTTTGCCTTAATGGCATTTGAAGGCTGTACTTCAAAATCTGCATTGTCACAGGTATCAAAAGAATCTTTGACAAAACTTTGCTCAAATTCTTGCAAAGAAACTTTTGCTCTCATAAGAGAGACAAATCTGCACTTACAAGGTAAAGCCAATGATTTAGAAAGAAAATACACACAGATAAAATGTGATTTAGAAAGAAAACTGTGTGCTAAAACAAAAGAAGGTTCTAAATTAACTGACTCAGCTATTGAAACCCAAGCACATATTAAAATCATGCTAAATGACCTGGGAGATGTCAGACAAGAGCTTGCTGACACCAGGATCACATGTGAAAAATTGGTGGAATCTTGTAGGGGGTATCAATTATTGCTAAACAAACAAAGTGCTTCAAATGTTAAGTTTGGCATAGGATACCATCATGTTGAAACACCAACAGATTTTTCTCCCAAAACTACTGAAGATGGGAGAAGAATTGTTTCAAATGAAACTTCTGAAGGGAAAGAGTGCACATCTTTCCATGAAAACTTTCTAAACAGAAATCCTGGCATTTTTAAAGAAAGTACTTCAGAAGTGTTAACAAAATCTGACAATGAGCCATCAGTAGTTTCATCTACATCAGGAGTTGAGACCCTGAAAACTACTGATGAGCAAAATCTCTTCACAAATGTCAGAAATTTGCCTTTAGATCAAAAACAAAAGGCAAAAGAGTGTGAAATTTGTGGTCTGTTCAACCACAAAACTGAATTTTGTAGATACAGAAAAGGAATTCAGTTCAATCAAAAATTTAAACAACAGGTTGTGGGAAATCAAATCAGAAATGATTATGAAAGAATCTTTAAACCCAAGAAACAACAACCTGAAAACACCTTTTCTCAGAAAAAGATAAAATCTCAACCAAAATCTTTTTCTCAAAATTCCTTGTCAGTAGTTAGACCAGAATCATCAGCAGTTTCACAAACTGCTGAGATACAAAATCTAAAGAACATGGTACAACTACTGATGACCAAGGTTGATGGTGGTCCTGAAAAGGATACCACCATGGTTCTTAATGAAAAATCCATTGCCAAAAAGACATGGATTTCTCAACCTGGTCAAGAACAAACTGTAACTGTTCTCAAGAGCAAACCCAAAGCCAAACAGGCTTGGGTTTCTAAATCTAACTAATTTGCTTTTATGTGCAGAGAGTTTCCAGGGGCTTAAACAGCACATGGTATGTTGATAGTGGAGGCTCTATGCACATGACTGGAAGCAGATACCTGATAAACAACTTTATCAGCCAAAGAGAAGGATCTGTATCCTTTGGGAACAATGCTAAGGGATATGTGCTAGGACATGGCAATGTCTCCTCTGGCAAAATACAGTTTGACAAGGTCAATCTGGTGGAAAACCTTGAATACAACTTGCTGAGTGTGTCACAAATGTGTGATAAAGGATATTCTTCCTTTTTCACAAAGACAGCATGCAAGATCATCTCACCAGAAGGCCAGAAGTTGATAGAGAAGATCATTGAAGATCATACTTTGCTGATTGCCAAAAGATGTGGCAATGTCTATGCAGTGGACATTGAGAAAGACAAAGTATTGAACAACACTGCCTGTTTCTTCTCAAGGGCATCAACTTCAGAAACAGATCTCTGGCACAGGAGACTTGGCCATGTGAACTTTAAAACCATAAATAAAGTCACAAAAATGGGCTTGGTCAGAGGTCTACCTTTGAAAGTATACCAGTGTCAAGAACACTGTGTATCCTGTTTAAAGGGAAAACAGCATAAGTCCTCCTATAAGTCTATTGAAGAATAAAAAACAACTGCATGTCTTCAACTACTCCATATGGACTTATTTGGACCTGTCAAGATTATGAGCCTTGGTAAGAAGAAGTACTGCTTAGTCATCATTGATGACTACTCAAGATTCACATGGGTATTCTTCTTATTCTCCAAGGATGAGGCTGCTGAAATCATCAAGTTCTTCATTCTACAAGTAGAGAAACAATATTCTCTATCTGTCAAAACCATTAGAAGTGATAATGGGACAGAGTTCAGGAACAAAAATCTGGATGAATTCTGTTTGTCTAAAGGGATTATTAGACAATACAGTGTTCCCAGAACTCCTGAACAAAATGGTGTTGTAGAAAGGAAGAACAGAACATTAATAGAAGGAGCAAGAACAATGTTAGCTGATTCTGGACTGCCCTTGTACTTTTGGGCAGAAGCAGTTAACACATCATGTTATGTTCAGAATAGAGTTCTTGTGGTCAAGAGACATTCCAAGACTGCCTATGAAGTTCTTCATGGCATGAAGCCCCTTATCTCCTTTTTCAGGGCTTTTGGGTGTCAATGTTTCATCTTGAACATCAAGGAATCTATTTCAAAGTTTGCTGCCAAAGTTGACTCAGGTTACTTTCTTGGTTACTCTTCAACTAGAAAAGCCTACAAGGTTTTAAATTCTCACACCAGGATAGTAGAAGAAACATTGAATGTCAAGTTCAATGAGTCAAAACACACTCTTATTCCAGCACATCCTGCTGAACTCTTTGACCTTGACAACTTCCACTTTGGACCTGAAAAGACTGTTACTCCTTCCAAACCTACTTATTATGGTGATCAAAGGTTTGAAGAAGAGGATCCTACACCATGGACTCCTCAAACAGTCATTAAGTCAACTTCAACACCATCAGAAGTTTCACAAACTTCTGATCCAACAAATACTGAAGGCCAAACTCAAACATCTGCTTCAGCACCTGCAACTACTGAAGAAGCTAAAACTGCTGAACCATATATTATAGACCTCAGTAGTTTGTTTGAAGAACAAGAGCCACCTACACCTGTCAGTGGTTTACAACAACTGATTGAACACAGAGATCATCCACTTGATCAAGTCATGGGTGATATAGCTTCAGGTGTTCTTACCAGAAACCAGCTTTCCAACTTTTGCCTATTTTCAGCCTTTATTTCACAGTTGGAACCAAAGAAGTACCAGGAAGCCCTCAAAGACAATAATTGGGTGCAAGCTATGCAAGATGAACTGCTTCAGTTCAACAAGCAACAGGTCTGGGAAATCTGTCCCTTACCTCCAAACAAGCAACCAATTGGCACAAGATGGGTTTTCAGGAACAAACAAGATGAAGCTGGTATGATAATCAAGAACAAGGCAAGACTGGTAGTTCAAGGGTACTCTCAAGAAGAGGGAATTGACTATGATGAAACCTTTGCTCCAGTTGCAAGGCTTGAGGCCATCAGGTTATTTCTGGCCTATGCCATTTCCAACAAAATTAAAGTTTATCAAATGGATGTGAAAAGTGCATTTTTGTATGGAAAAATAAAAGAGGAGGTGTATGTCTGTCAGCCACCTGGGTTTGAGGATCCTTCTCATCCTGAGTGGGTGTACAGACTGGACAAAGCTCTTTATGGGCTCAAACAGGCTCCAAGAGCCTGGTATGATACACTCTCCACCTTTTTACTCAAAAATAACTTTACAAGAGGTGCCATTGATAAAACTCTTTTCATTAAACATGTTGGAAATCATGTCTTACTTGTTCAAATTTATGTTGATGATATCATCTTTGGTTCAACAAACACAAAACTGTGTGATGATTTTAAGAAACTCATGCAATCAAAATTTGAGATGAGTACCATGGGAGAACTGCAGTACTTTCTAGGACTGCAGATCAAGCAACAAACAAATGGAACTTTTATACATCAATCAAAATATGTTAAAGAATTATTGAACAAATTTTCTTTAAATGACTGTAAATCATGTTCCACTCCCATGACACCAATCACACAAGTTGAACCTGATGATCAAGGAAAACAGGTTGATCAAACCATGTACAGATGCATGATAGGTTCCCTTTTATACTTAACTGCTTCTAGACCAGATATTATGTTTTCAACATGTGTCTGTGCTAGATATCAATCAGCACCAAGGGAATCACACCTTATAGCAGTCAAAAGAATTTTCAGATATCTGAAAGGAAATCCAACACTTGGAATTTGGTATCCTGCTTCAAGCAATACCAAGTTATCAGCTTTTTCAGATAGTGACTATGCAGGGTGTAAGATGACAAGAAAGTCAACATCTGGTGGTTGTCAATTCCTGGGTAACTGTCTAGTGTCATGGCAATCAAAGAAGCAAACATCTGTTGCAACTTCAACTGCTGAAGCTGAATACATTGCAGCTGCAAGTTGTACATCACAGATACAATGGCTCCAATATCAACTTCTTGATTATGGAATCAAAGAGACCAAGACACCTTTGTTTGTAGACAGCAAATCTGCCATTAGCATAATTCAAAATCCAGTACAGTTCTCAAAAACAAAACATATTGAGATCAGGTACCATTTTATAAGAGATTGCTATGAAAAGGGCAAGATTGAGGTGAAGCATGTAGCAACAGCTAATCAAATAGCTGACATCTTCACAAAACCCCTTGACACATCAACATTTCAGAAGTTAGTATCCATGCTTGGGATGCTAAATTTGTAAGTGTTTATTTTCTTATTCTGCAATTTTTCATTTTTCACTTACAAAACAGACAAAAAGTCTGAAACAAAACTTCTGAAAAGAGAGAAACTACTGATGAACACACATCAGTATGGGGATAATTTTTTGAAAAGTGTGTAACTTCTGATAAAATAACCTTCAGAAGTTATGAATAAAAGTATTTATAAAAACATTTCTCATCAGCTGTTAAAACTACTGAAGAGGAAATGGGAACTACTGATGAAGTAATCCTTCATCAGCAGTTTAAGTCAAAAGGGCAAATCTGACTTTTCCCATCATCAGAGGTTTGACCTAATCAGTTTAAAACCTCTGATAAAAAGATTTTTTAACCTAAGGCGGTTTAAAAACTTCTAATAAAGAAGATTCAAGCGGTTAAAACTTCTGATAAATACCTTTTCTCCACACTTATCCTTTCAAACTCAAAAATATCCCTCCTTCTCTCTCAAAAACTCTCTCAATAACCTAAACCTGCAAATCCACTGTTCGATCAAAACCCAAACCACATGGCTCTAGTTCTAAAACAGGGACACAATCAAAGGGCCTTTCTTGAAAAACAAGAAGGCTGGTCCCAATACGATGAGATCATTGATCTTGTCGTAAAATCCCAATATTTTACTGCTCTCACAATAAACCCACCAATTCACACTGAAACTCTGAATGAGTTCTGGGCAAATGCTGAGACGGTGACAACGGATGATGAGGTCATTTCCCTCAACTCAAGAATAAAAGGGAAACCACTGACCATCACACCGGCCACACTGGCAACAAGACTGGGTCTGGATGATGTAACTGCCCCTGACCATGTTGCTAATTCTGATATTCACCTAACCATGACTGAGTGTGGTTATCAAGGTACTCTCTCCCATGCTACAATCTTCAAAAAATATTTTGAACCAAAATACAAGCTTTTGTTTCATTATATTATTATGTGTTTGAGTCCTAAAACAGGGTCTTATGACCAGATGCCCTCCACTTTTCAACCAATATTTCATTCCATTGTGAATGAAACTAAATTCAGGGCATCAAAACTATTTTTCAATGAGTTGGTGTTACATCATAATAATACCAAGAAAAAGTTTTTGTTGTACCCAAGGTTCATTATGCAATGCATAATAGGGAAACTGGGTAATGAGGTGCTTGTGGGAAAAATTTCAACTTTAAATCCTTTAACATCACAAGCATACTCAAGGCATAACAAACCGGCTGCCTGGCCAGAAGATGATCAGGGAGAACAACAACAAGTCCCCCTGAATCCCACATCTTCCAAACTCACACCACCAAAAGCCAAAAAGCCCAAGCCAACAAAGACTAAAACCCACCAACCCAAAAGAAAAGCTGTTCAGGAGGTTGAGATGCCTGAACATGCTCATGAGCATTCTGCTCTTCAAATAGGTGAGACTGAAACACCCTCTCAGTCTCATCCATCTCAAACCCCACCAAGAGCACCCATAACCATTTTATTCAAAAGAAAAAGACTTAGAAAAACTATTGAAACACACTCTTCTTTTGAAACTGCTGAACAACAAAATTCACCTATTGCCCAAACTACTGAACCAACCCTACAAATTTCTGAACAAGAGGCAATAGAAATTGCCAAACTTCTCTCTGGGCTAAAAGAGAAGGTCCCATCTGATTATGTCAGTCCTCTACAACCACAACAAACAGGGGACATAACCACTACATCAGACATGGATGTGGACATCTCTAGCCCTATCCCAAGAGATGAGGGTGGACCAAAGTCTTTAAGCCCAATTTTAGAGACTCTTGGGGCATCTGAGGCTGCTACTACTCAGTTACCACCCAGTGGTGGATCTGAGGATAGAAGTAACATAGCTAAGACCTCAGATGTGGCAACTACTGATGAAGGCTTAATGCCTGAAGTAGGAAATCCTCAGAACCAAGAACAAGAGGTTCATGAGAGAACTGAGTTGGGCTCAGCTCATGATTTAACTGAGACAGTCCTCATTGAGGGCAACATCAGGGATTCAGATGATTCCATTAATTTGGATGATGTTTCAAAAACACAAACTACTGAATAGACGGCACTTTCTGAAGGTCCTGTTTCAGGGGTATCCAGGCTCAAGAAGTCAGTCACCCCTGCACAGGTTAAAGCCCACTCAATCCCTAAAACCCCTAGAGTGGCATCCTCTGTACAACATGAGGATCTCCCAAAAACACCCCCTTCACAACAAATGCCTACCCAATTCCCTGGGCAAACAAGCATAGACCTGAACCAGCTATGCAGCCCAGAGGGTCCCCTGTACCACATGATGAATACTCTCATCAGAAATCACTTCCAAACATACACAGCTAACTTGGAGCTGTCTATCAAGAATCAATTTGGAGTGATCAAGACCAAGATGAATGATCTGTCCAACAAGATAGACTTCAACAGCAAACAGATTGCTCATCTACAAGGACAATTCTCCCAACCCTCAACTTCAAAAGTTAAGATTGATGAATCCAAAAAGGGGGAGAAGATCAGGGAACCTAAGGAGTCATTCCAAGACAGGATAAGGGCAAGAGTGGCCATCCTTGAACGAGATCAAAAAGATCATGCTAGGAAAGAAAAACTGGCCAAACAGTTTGGTGTCTCAGTGGAAGAAATTGAAGCCACAGAAAAAGAAGATGAGACCCAAACCTCTGAAGAATCCCTAAGGCACAATGAAGAAACTTCTGATGGCAAAAGTTCTGATGAATCAGAAAGTACTGAAGACAATCCTTCAGTAGTTGACAAACCATCAGCAGTTGTCAACCCATCAGAGGTTAACACTTCCAAACCTCAAACAGCTGACCCTTCCAGAACCACTGCTCCCATTCAACCAACATCTGATCCCATCAGGCCTACAACTGTTACAACAATGACTGTACTAAACCCTTCTCCTATCTCTCAATCAGCTGAATTGTTATAGAAGAGCTTAGTTGCAGCCAACAAGAAGGCCAGAGAAGATCTGATTTGGAAAACTCTGGAAGAAAGGGATGATCTAGATTTAAGCCATGAAGAAAAACTTCAGGCTTATGAAGCTGAACTACAAAGGCAGGCTAGCCTTGATGAGATTGCTGAACAAGATAAAAGACAACAACTGGTGTCTTACATTACCAAGAACAGCAAGACTAAAGCCTTTACACTCAAAGGACTCTCTATGCAAGAGCTGACAAGAAGAGCACAACTGCTTGCAGAAAAAATGGCCACAAGCAAAGAAGGAAAGGCCAAGAGAGCCCAAATAATAGAAGAGTTAGTAGCAGAGGGCTATGGTTTAAAAGCCTCAGTATCCAGATGGAAAGAAGAAAGACTAATGGATACTTACAAGAAATACTTGGCTGCCAAGGCTGCAAATCCAGAGAAGTTTCAAACTGCTGATCCTTCAAGATCAGTAGTTAGAACTTCTGGTGTATCAAGAAGAACTGCTACTCAGAGAAAGAAGGCAGAGGACAATGTCAAAACTGACTTCAAAATGGTACTACTTGAAGGAAGTTCAATAGTCCATTCAGATTTTGACATTGAGGAGAAACCTCTGTTAACACAATTCAGGGATCCTTCCACTTTTGCCTACCAAATACAAAAGACCATCAAAGAAAAGCTGCATACCAGAGTAGTGACTGAACACCATCTCCCAACTGTTCAGATGCCTGATATGCAACAACAACAAGGAAGAGACTCCCACCTGAGGCTAACTGAAACTGAAAGCATCCAGCACTCAGGACCATCAACCCAAGGGACAAGTCTGGTTCCCTATTCTTCTGACTTTAACAAGTCAAAGATACCTATCATCAGATGGTCACTTACTGATAACAACTCAGTACTGTTGACAAGAAGAGACCTCTCAAGCAGGGCTTACAAAAAGATCAGTGATCTGAAGAAACTGTCAACACAAGACCTGCTCACAATTCAACATCTAGAACCACAGAGAGGATCTCTATCTGATGGTCAGTTAAACCAGCTCAAGAACACCATGTACAAAGAGATATGGAAGATTGTTCAAGACAGAAGAAAAACATAAGGAATTAGTAAGGTTTTGGCTTCATCAATCCAGGGGGAGATTGTTAGGACAAAGAGGATTGGTGAAACCACTTTTGGAAACCTTAGTCTAATTCACTTCTGTCATTTTGGCTAAGTATAGAAGTACTGAAAAGAAAACAAAGAACTGCTGAAGAGAAGATAAGAGAAGTGCTGAAGAAGAAACTTCATCAGAAGTTCTGAAGTCCAAACCAGACAAGTTCACTTCAGAAGTACTGAAGACAAACTACTCTTCAGTAGTTTGTCATTCATCAGCACTTAGCATCAGATATTTTCCACCGCCTTTTGCATCAGTAGTTTATTGTTTAATATTACTTTTAGCTGTATTTGTTTGTTTCAATGTTGCAACTTGTGCAACTTGTTTCTGTACTTGCTTTTTGGGCAAGATACATGTATGTAAACGTCTATAAATAGGAGGCTTCAACCTTCTATTTTAGACATTGATTTTAATAGAAAAATCCTTCAAACACTCTCAACTGTTCTATTCCATTTCAGTATTTATTGTGAATCTGTCTAAGTATCTAATTCTCATTTACTGCTTGGATTCATAATAAATACTTGTCATTTATTAGTTTCAATCACCAAGGGGGAGTAATAACTCTTCCTTAGTATAAAAAGTGTTGCTTTAACTTATACATTCCGTTGTGCTTATAATCTGATTAACAAGGGCTTGCTAAACACTTAAGTGTCAAGATAGCAAGTTCTTACTTAGCAAAAAGAGCAAACTGATCCAATAAATCGTGATTTCTTGTTGCAGCTTAAAGCACAACAAGAAAAGGAAGCAAAACTTAAAAGCGTGCAGGTAAACCTATTCTCCACCGATGGAGTTCAAGCATCCTCCGGGCATGGTTCGGGCCCTGTTGCACAAGTCACTTACTCCACCGTGGTTACCACTCCCGACATAGGGACCCCGCAAGGGAGCTGCTTCCTATCGGGACACCACGGAGTCACACAGCCTGTCACCACAGTAGCAAAGCAACGACCAGTCGTCACTACAGCAGAAGATGACCTTACCACTCCTTATCGCCCAGCCTATATGGCTGCATACTCCAAATTTGCACCCCGTATCGCCAGTGCTCCTCTACCGGCAAAACTCAAAATGCCTACAACGATCAAAAGATATGATGGAACAACGGATCCGGATGATCACATCCATGATTTTGGAGGAGCCGCAGAAATCGAACTATGGCCCATGCCTGCATGGTGTCACATGTTCGCCCAAACCCTTACGGGGGCGGCTAGGGTGTGGTTCGACGGTTTGGCACTAGGTGAGATCGCGAATTAGACGGAACTCCGCCGCGCTTTTCTACAAAATTTTTCCCAACAACGGCGATGCTCGAAAGACATCACCGAGATCCACAACATTCGTAGAAAAGACGGCGAGTCATTGGAAAGGTTCATAGACAGGTTCAACAAGGAGAGTATGCAGATCAGTGGAGCTGTTGATCAATTACGGATATCCGGTTTTTGCCACGGAGTCCGAAATAACCAGCTCGTGGAAAAGCTACATGAGGATCTCCCAAAAACCATGGAAGTTTTAATGGAGCGGGCACGAGCTTTTGCTCGAGGAAAAAGTGCTTGTAGCCAAACGTATGACAACGAGTACCGCTCTTCCTCAAGAAGCAGCTCATGGAAGAATGGCTCGGGAGCTCCAAGTTCGGAGCGAAGCAACTCCTGGGGTAAAAACAGATCCCAACCTTACTCCCGAAGCGATAAAAGTTCCACCGGTCGAAGCTCCTCCTCACATCGGGGGTCAAACTATTCCGAGCTATTAAAGTCTCCCAGTGAAATACTCAGCACGGAAAACATCGATTTCCCCAAACCCCCGAGGCAAAAACCCACATCTGACAAGAACACCAAGAAGTATTGTGATTACCATCGAGCTAGGGGACATGACACGGATGACTGTTGGTCCCTAAAGCAAGAAATTGAGAAGGCCCTTAAAGCGGGCAAGCTGTCGCATCTGGTAAAAGAAATCAAAGAAGGAAAGGCAAGCGTGGCAAACATCCCCAATCCGAATGATCAAGCAGGGATACATATGATCCGAACCCTCAAGCAGCAGGGGGTTAAAAGGAACAACGATCATGTCATGGCGTGGATGGCCCAGCCAATAACCTTCCCTTCCATCTCCCCGGATGACTACAAGGAAGGTCCGATCATTGTATCCGGGATCGTGGCTGGCCATAAAACTCACCGAATCTATGTGGATGGAGGAAGCGCCTCCGAGATAATGTACCTTCAATGTTTCCAGTTGTTAGCGGAAGCTTCGCAGCAGCGGCTGATTCCTGTCTCCATGCCCCTTATCAGCTTTTCAGGGGAAATTGTCCAACCAATCGGACAATTATCCCTCCCAGTTACATTCGGTTCCGGATCATTACAAAGAACAGTCATTCTGACCTTTTTGGTGGTCGGTTCAAGATCAGTGCACAATATCATATTGGGTAGACCCGGGATGAAAGCATTCGGGATGGTAACATCTACCATCCACGGAGCCTTAAAATTCCCCACAGAAAAAGGGATAGCTACCCTGGAATCTGAAGTGGGGCTCGGTATATCCGAAGTACGACAGTCTTTGGGTTCGGGGCATGATGATGATAACTCAGGAGGAACGGGGTCCGCAATTGTTGAGAAATGGTCGGTACATCCAAGATTTCCGGAACAGAAACTATCTGTTGGTACGCAGCTCCCCACCAAAGCCCGAGAGAAACTATGGAATCTACTCTCAAATTCACTGGATGTTTTTGCATGGGAACACTCGGATATGACCGGGGTCCCACGAAGCCTGGCGGAGCACAAGTTAAACACTTATCCTGGTATAAAACCGGTAGCCCAGAAGAAACGGAGTATGGCTCCTGATCGTGTCAAAGCCATTGCTGAAGATGTAAAGAATCTGTTGAATGCCGGTATCATCCGGGAAGTGCGATATCAAACTTGGGTAGCCAATCCCGTGCTTGTCAAAAAGCAGGATGGAGCCTGGAGAATGTGCGTTGATTTTAAAGATCTAAATAACGCATGTCCAAAAGACTGTTATCCTCTCCCAGAGATTGATGTAAAGGTAGATGCCGTGGCCGGGTTCCGATTGAAGTGCTTTCTTGACGCCTATAAAGGCTACCACCAGATTCAGATGGCCGAAGGTGATGAAGATAAAACAGCATTTGTCACGAACAACGGCCTGTATTGTTACACTAAAATGCCGTTCGGACTTAAAAATGCTGGGGCTACCTATCAAAGACTGATGGATTCAGCCTTCAAAGATCAGATAGGAAGGAATCTCGAGGTTTACGTTGATGATGTGGTAATAAAAAGTATGACCGAAGACTCCATGATCGAAGATATCAAGGAAACCTTTGCCAAACTCCGGGAGATCAACATGAAGTTGAATCCCAAGAAGTGTTCTTTCGGCCTCGAAAAAGGGAAGTTTTTGGGAGTAATGATGGCTCGGGATGGTATAAAAGCCAACCCGGAGAAGGTCGAAGTAGTCTTAAAAATGCAACCGCCGAAGTGCCTGAAGGAGATGCAGTCCCTAAACGGGCATCTTGTGGCCTTGCACCGTTTTCTCTCAAAAGCTGCCGAAAAAACACTCCCCTTTATGAATGTCTTAAAAAAGAGTTTGGGAAAAGAAAATTTTGAATGGACCCCGGAGGCAGATGCTGCCTTCGAGGAATTGAAAAACTGCTTGGTAAATCTGCCCGTCTTAACCGCACCTGAACCAGGAGAAACGTTGACAGTATATCTCTCGGCTTCAGAAGGAGCAATATGTTCCGTCCTTATTGTCACCCGAGCCACGGTTCAGAAACCGGTATATTACATCAGCAGGGCCCTCCGAGAATATGAGGTCCGTTATCCGATACTCGAAAAGTTGGCCCTAGCACTCGTCCACACCTCCCGAAGACTCAGTCGATACTTTCAGGCCTTCAATATTGAAGTGCAGTCCGAACACCCAATACTAAACATCTTGAGGAAGCCAGAGTCTTCCGGCAGAATGACCAAGTGGGCTATCGAGCTCGGGGCATTCGATATTACTTACAAAACACGAGGTCCGGTCAAGGGGCAAGCAGTAGCGGATTTTCTGGTTGAAATCCCAAAAAACCTAATGATCGAGTCCATAACACCTTCGGAGCCCACGTGGTCTCTACATACAGACGGGGCTTCAGGCACGGAAGGATCGGGAGCGGGCCTGGTTTTATGTGAAGCCGAAGGACGAGAACTACTTTATGCAATTCGCCTAAATTTCAAGAGTTCAAACAATGAAGCCGAATACGAAGCACTTTTAGCAGGACTGCGGCTGGCCAGAAAGGTTGGAGCCAAAAAGGTAAAAATTTACCGTGATAATCACCAAAACTCCCTGCTAAATGCAAAGTATCATAAAAATCTAAAATGCATATGCCTCTTACAGGTTATTGCACATGTCGATTCTTTGCTGGTTGCAAACCAGATATCCGGGGATTATGAGGCTAAAGAACCAAACATGATTCTTTATTTAGCCGAGGTATGGGATCAATTTGAATCTCTTAAACTCTCGAGCCCCAGTACGAAATCGACTAATCATTGCTTCATAATGCAGGCTAAAAAACTGATGAAACAGTTTGAAGCATGCCAGGTGATACACATTCCTGGAAGCAAGAACAAGAAAGCAGACGCATTAAGTAAACTCGCCGCCACAACCACTGATATTGCAAACCAAGAAGTACACATGGAAGGACTACAAAGCCCAACGGTCCATGCAACTGAGGTCCTATCAATCAACTCACAGACAGACAGTTGGATGACCCCCATAATACAGTACTTAACGAATGATGTTGTCCCGGAAGATGAGGCAAAGGCTCGAAAGTTAAAAGTCAAAGCTCTCCAGTACCAGATGATTGACGACGAGTTGTACCGAAGAACGTTCCTAGGACCACTTCTCAAATGCGTGGACTTGAACGAGGCTACATACATCATTCAAGAAATCCACAGGGGGATATGTGGAATTCACTCCGGTCCTAGAATGCTGGTGGCCAAGATAATGAATGCCGGGTACTTCTGGCCGGGAATGCATAATAGTGCAGTATCCGAGCTCCAGAGATGCGATGAATGCCAAAGGCACGCGCCAGTTAGCCTTCGAGCCAAGAATAACCTGATTCCGGTAACAACGGCATGGCCGTTCCAGCAATGGGGCATCGACATTGTCGGACCCTTTCCGAAGTCCACCGGAGGTATGAAGTTCCTGCTAGTAGCTGTGGATTACTTCACAAAGTGGGTCGAAGCTCGACCGCTCTCCAAAATTTCAGGAAAGGAAGTAAAAGAGTTCGTCTGGGAGCAGATAGTGTGCCGCTTCGGGTTACCCCAAACAATAATCAGTGACAATGGAAAGCAGTTTGCAGATAACCCCTTCAAAAAATGGTGTCAAGATTTGCATATCCTACAATCATTCGCCTCGGTGGCCCATCCGCAGGCGAATGGTCAGGTGGAGCGCATAAACAGGAGTCTGGTCGAGGGGATAAAGAAAAGGCTGGGAAAAAGAAGAAGCGGTTGGGTGGATGAGCTCCCCAATGTCCTATGGGCTCACCGAACTTTCACTAAAACCAGCACGGGAGAGACACCCTTCAGCCTAACATACGGGACTGAAGCAGTCATACCAGTCGAGATCGGGTCTCCTTCTCGCCGAATTCATGGCATTGAAAATAATGACAAAGAGCTCCGAATGAATCTTGACCTTCTAGATGAAAGAAGGGAAGCCGCGGCCATAAAAGAAGCCCGGTACAAGCAAAAGTTGGAAAAATTCTATAACTCCAGGGTGAAAGAAATTCGATTCAAACCCGGAGATTATGTGTTCCGGTGCAACGAGGCCAACGGTGTGGAAAAAGGAAAGATGGCCGCGTCATGGGAGGGGCCATATATCATCAAAACCGCAGGAACGAAGGGTGCCTATACCCTTCAATCCTTGGAAGGAAAAGATATACCGCGCACCTGGAACGGTGTCCACTTGAAAAAATGCAATATGTAAGCATTACCAGCTAGTTCTCTAAATAATATTTCATCTTCCTATTGTAATGTGGGATGTGCCATTCCCCACTTTCCTTTTTTCTTGTAACTATCTGGGATGAAACATACCTCGGCGAAATATTAATAAGAAGCTGGTTTCTTTACTCTAAAATCTAAGGTGCCAATATTAGCCGAAGCTCGAAAATGAGCTCGACATAACAAAAGCCACGTGGTATCAAACAGGAATAGCAACAGGAAACGGACCAAAGTGGATAAGTTTTGGTCCGGATCTAAAACTAACCTAAATAAAAGCACCTTATCTGATTCAGAACATAGTCATAAAAATAAAAAAGGGGAAAGCCTAAAACACCAGCACGCGGTATGGACAATAGCCGCGTCCCGGTAAGGAAGCCCCATAAACCATGGTTATCTAAAAATATAAAATCTCACGAGAAAAACTAGGACGTAGTATAAACGTGGATGCACGATCAACTAAGCTACGGACCTTTCTCTATGACTTAGTCATTTAACCCAAGGACTTTACCTAAAAGCAAAACACATCACAAAATAAGCACAACAAACGGAGCCCGAACCCATGATATGATTCGGGCCCAGCTTACGATCAAATAAAAGCTCGACCTTAACAGGTCTGAGCTAGGTGGTACTTGTCCCAAATATTACAAAACAAAGTCCGGACCACACAAAGGTCCGGAACGAATAAAATTGTCTGAGATATAAAATGTTCAAGAGGGAAGCTTAAACCCCTCAAAGGCCTCAGGGATGGACTCCGGAGGACCGGTCACTTGATCAACAAGCTTGGCAATCGGCGGGAAGACGAGAGTGTCGTAAGTCTCTACTGCGGCCAGAAGTTGAGCGTTGGCATCGGGTTTAGATGTGGGATTCTTTTCCAGTGGGATCCCTTTAGCAGCAGCTGCATAGCCAGCCTTCAATCCCTCATTAAACCCGGCAGCGTTCATGGCATTGACGACCCCACTCACAGCTTTCTTCATGATCGGGCCCTTGTGAACGAAGCCCGTTAAGAGCTGAGCTCCCTCCGTAAGGAAAAATTTCTTGAAGCCAAAGAGCTCGTCAATGTTGGCCACCAGCTCTGCCCGCTCCTTCTTCCAAGCTTCCTCATCATCGGCCATCTTCTTCTCGGCCGCAGCACACACTTGCCGGGCCACCTTCTCTCCACTCAGGGCATCATCTCGCTCTGAGCCAAGAGAAAGTTTAGCAATTAAAAAAGAAGTAAAAAGGAAAAGAAACATGCTTATGGGAATACGTACCAGCTGTCAATGCATCAGTCCCCTTCCGCAAGGACTCCATCGTGGTCTCCATTTGCTTAATCACATCTTGAAGCTCCTTGGTGGACGAGGCATGAGCGGCTTCGGAAGAGTTAAATTTTCTTTTCAAATTTTCCAACTCTTTTAGAGCTTTGTCTCGGGCTTCGGCCGCGGAGGCCAAGGCCTTCTGAGAAGAAGAGGCTTGTTGCTGGGCACTCTTCAAGTTATCTTGAAGTTGCTTCAAAGCCCCTGAACTACCTCCCGCGGCCACCTTCTTCCGCAGCCTGTCCCTATCCACCTCCGCATCCATCCATCTCCTATAAGCTTCGGCCACTAAAAAGTTGGATTGGGCCTGATTCACCAACAAAGCTTCACATAAGGTCGGAGACTCCATGCCATGGTAGTACTCACGGTCGGCCGGAGTATCCAGGTTGAAAAGCATCATCCGGGCTGAAAGAGCATCCACCACTCTATCCCCGTTCTTCAAATCCCACTCCGGGGAAAACTTTTCATCTGCGGCCGAAGCACCGACCCCGGCATCTCCACCTACCATCTCTGCAAAACCACATGTGGTAAACACCTCAGTCTCGAACCAACTTGGGGGGAAAGCAGCATCATTATCCCCCATGCCAGATTGAGAAAGAAGTGGGGATTGACGAAACTCACCAAACTGAACTCCCTTCCCTGGAGCCTTATCAACTACGGGACTTTCTAATCCCGGAAAAGCTTCGTCCTCCTCTTCTTCTT
The DNA here is from genome assembly GCA_030844895.1 of Ambrosia x helenae. Taxonomy (NCBI): domain Eukaryota; kingdom Viridiplantae; phylum Streptophyta; class Magnoliopsida; order Asterales; family Asteraceae; genus Ambrosia; species Ambrosia x helenae. The sequence goes on along the minus strand of CM061228.1, from coordinate 104,063,125 downwards.
CAATTGCCAATGTTTCACCAACTTGGTTAACCTGAGGATGATCTACCATTAGTACCGGGGCTGAGTCACGGGAGGATTGGCCTCCGTACAAGTGATTTTCAAGGTTATTCAAAAGATTAGAAAATACCTCATCAGGATGGTCTAGGAATCTTAACTTTTTCGGAGCTTTCGAACTAGTCCCGGTACCCTTCGTTCCAGCCCGTTTCCTCTTTCCAGAATCCTTGGAAACAGAGGTATCGGTCAATGATCTATTCTCCACATTTCTCGAAGCACCGGGAGAAATAGATTTGGTAGCACTAGAAGGATGGGCGGTAGCATCTGGTGCGGGAGCCGAAGTAGTACCCTTAGGTGAGGAATTTGTTGAAGAAGGAAGAGGAATGGCAGAAGTCTCCCTCTGGGCAACGTCAGTGTTGACACCTTCTCCGGTGATCTCCGTAACTACTCCAGTAGTCAATCCTTCTCCCCCGGCCCCGCTGGCTCCAGATGCGGCAACTGGGGCAGGACGGATGGGCTGCTGGGCTCGATGGATTTGATCCAGGATAGGTTCACTTTGTTCCAAGTCAACATGAGAATATGTTAATGCCGAATCATTAAAAGTGTTGAGCTTCAAGCTATCAAGCAACGACATTTCTGCATAACAAGGAACACAAAGTGTTAGAAAATTAAGGCTAAAAAGCTTTAAGAAAAGACAGTAAAGTGCAGGCTTCTCACTCACCCTCGCCATCATATAAAACTACCGGCCACCGGTCATGCAGGTCCCAGTTACCACTGATACAGCCTAAAACGAGCACGTGCTCTGGATACTTCTGTATATTGGTTTTGTTCTCGGCAAGACTCAAATACAAGTCACGGTTATACCTAAACCTCTTGGGCAAGTCCCAGTCAGAGGATTCATACCGTGTACACCACGTCATGTCCGCGGGTAAACACCGGTCGTCAAGCCAGAAGAACTGATTCTTCTAGTTTTTTAAGCTAGTGGTTTGATAGTCATGACAGCTCTCCAAGGATCTCCGCTTCTCAAAACTGTACCAACTTCCCTGTTTGGTCAGCTTGTAAAAGCATCGGAACACATTCAAGTCTGCACCCTTCTCCAAAGCTCGGCAAGACAACTCGAAGTGGCTAACACGGCTAAGGCCAAAGGGGTTCACTTGTGAAATATGCACCCCATGAAACCGCAGAACCCGCATCAAAAACTTAGTGAAGGGGACGCGGTAGTTTGCAAAATCGCAGACCCGGGTATAAAACCCAAACTTCCCTTCACGAAAGGGATAAACGGGTTCGTTTGGTTCAGGCAGAACCGGGTTCAGACCACGAGGTACCCTATATTCATCTAAAAACTTAGCTAACCTATCCGAAGACAACTTCGAAAAGGTAGTACCCATATCATCCTTCACCATCTTTAGGGAGCGATTAATCAGAAATGAAGCTAGGGAAAGAGGGAACGCACCTTAAAACGGTTGCAGATATTGGTCTTGCAGAGAAACGAGCGAAAACGACAGGGAAGCTCCGGCTTGGAAGAGAGTAAAAAGAAGGAGAGAAATTAAGTAAAACAGTAGAAAAGTAAAAGAAAAAAAGAAGAGGGTTATATATAGAGGGCTGAGACCGTTGAGATGGCAGAGTGGAAAACAGCTGGACAAAATAGACGGTCCAGATCATCTCGACAACTCAACCGCCATCACATCAACGGAACCATCACATGGCTATAAATGCGTCCACGTGTCCCCCCATGTTTAGACAGCTGGCGTGGACACGTGTCGAAAATCCTCACCATTCCCATGAAATGCCGTAACATAACCCGGAGGCCACAAAATACCTAAGTCCAGCAAGTTACTTGTAACTTGAGGACTTGGGAAGACATGAAGAGGTATAAGCATTTATACCACGGCTCCTCCACCTGTGTTACGGTCATACCTCAGTCCAGCAAGTTACTTGTAACTTGAGGACTTGGGAAGACATGAAGAGGTATAAGCATTTATACCGCGGCTCATCTACCTGTGTTACGGTCATACCTCAGTCCAGCAAGTTACTTTGTAACTTGAGGACTTGGGAAGACATGAAGAGGTATAAGCATTTATACCGCGGCTCCTCCACCTGTGTCACGGTCATACCTCAGTCCAGCAAGTTACTTGTAACTTGAGGACTTGGAAAGACATGAAGAGGTATAAGCATTTATACCGCGGCTCTTCCAAGGTGCGGACCAACGACACTAGGGCATGGTATGATACCTCCATAAAAGGATGTATAGCCCACCCCCGGAAGTCAAGAGGGTCCGAATAATAGTACAACAAGGGTCCGAAGCAAAGTACAACTTTTCTGACAGCTATAAATACCCCCCCTTCAAAGTACAATCGACACACGAATGCATAGACTCCGAATCTCACTTTCTCTCTCTACTTTCTCTCACTAAACAAATACTTATCCTCACGCCGGAGGGTGGTTACAGAGAGGCCCTCCCTCCTCCTCTGTAACGAGCCTAACGGTCTTTTACCTTGTGCAGGTTTAAGCTTAGGTTCGGAGCATTCAGATCCATCTCAAGTCGCGCCTGTTTTAACTGTGATTGCAGGTTCGTCTACTTTTTGGATCTTCAAGGATAAATGAAAAAACATTGGTTCACACCGCAAGCATCTCGCCTCACCAAAGAAGGGGAGAGCCCGTGCCTTAGAATCTTCTAGACCGTGTGTTGGAGCCTCTTGAGGCTCAAATGTAAAGTTATAGATGATGTTGAAAAATATTGGGGGGGGGTTTTCTTGATTCATTTGGTGGTCTGTAAAATGAGTATTCACTTAAGATTCTTGTATCGATCAATGTTACTATTAGTTTATGGAAATACGACTACATAATCATATCAATCCGTAATCCCTAGACTTAGAAAATTATCTTAAACATAAACATAGCTATGATGATATGATTGAATTTACGTACTAGAATCAATGCTATCATAATACTTTTTAATCTTAAAAGATGTAAGGGGGACGGGGCGCTACCCGATTTGGTCACGGGTACCCAACTACCAGCACGGTAACACCGCCGCCATCAGTGCTGGTAAGGGTCCCGTGAACCAAATACGGGTTCTATCTAACGGGCTGGTAGATGGAACTAATTATTGCACTGGTCGAAATTTTATTACCTTTTTTACTGTTTGAATGTATTTAATATAAAAACTGTAACATTTTTTTTACCGTTATTTTCAAATGGTATAAAAACGGGGACGGTTTAAATAAAAAAACACAAACAAACTACTTGATTAACAAACTAAAGCACAAACAAAACAAATGGATCCAAGGAAATCTAAGAGTGTTTCGAATGGTGGGCAGGGAACCTCGAAATCTAAGGGTTCTAGTAGTCGAGGGAGAGGTGCGGGTTCGAGATCGGCTACGGTTGAAGGATATAGGCCCGTGATCAATTTTCCACAATCCCAACCCCAACAACAACCGTTTTTCTCACAATACCCACCATTCCAACAATTCCCACAAACCCAACAACCCATTCTATATCCACAATCATATTTTACGCCGCCTCAATTAACAACTTCCCAACTAGACGACTTCGAGCTCAACCTAGAAGACGAGGACGATGACGAGGAAGAAACTGTGCCAGAGACACAGTTCCAGCAACATGGAGATGAACAATTAGACGATGATGCGGAGGAGGCGGTTGAACTTGAAGTTGAAGAAGTTGATGCAGAGGGGAAAAGAAGTATGCAAAGCGAACAAAAGTTGTGAAGTGGAATACGGCACAAGAGGTTGCTTTGGCAAAAGCTTGGTGCTATGTGTCGGAGAACAAAGAAAAGAATAACCAAAGAAGCAAGGGAAGTTTTTGGAAAACGGTCCAAAAACATTATGCGTCACTGGTGGGCGGATCCACCAGAATAGTTGATCAAATTACTTCTAAATGGACCGCCATGAACCCACAAATGAATGCGTTCAATGGCCTTCATCAACAAGCGGTAACGACTATGATATATTAAACTGACTGTTTCATTTACTTATACAAATTATTTCTCTAAATTATATTTAATTTACGGTTGTATTTAATTAATTATATAGGAGCGCCTACAAGGGAGTGGATGTAGTGATCTAAACGTCTTGCAAACGGCGTTGAACGATTACAGGAAAAGTCATCTTTCCGGTTTTAATCATCAAGCGGCATGAGAGATTGTAAAATACCAAGACAAGTGGAAAAAGCAAGTGTTGATGGGTGAAGACCCATCCGACAGTCATTCCGACAAGAGACGGAAGTCCTCGAAAAACGACAACTATCAGGCGACTGCCTTTTCCACACCGGACGATACCACCCCCACTAGCCACATACCGAATCTCAATGAAGATACCAACCCAATGAGGCCCAAACGAAAACAAATAAGAAAGCCCCTGTCGCCGAGTCTTCAAGCAAAACGTCGTGGGTTGACGAATTTGGTTCATACCGAGCGATGAAAGAAGAGAAACTGAACCAGTTGGTCACCCTACAATCTCAACAAGGCGAAAAAACTTTAGCGTTTTTAGAGGAACAACGCGACTTGTTGAGACAAAGGCAGTATGACCACGACTTGAGTATGTATTCAAAACCGCACGACCACCTCAAAGGTAAATCATTGGAGTTGGTTTTGAAACCTAAAGAAGAAATCGCGGCGAAACACATTTGGGAGCTTTATTGGGTTGAAGGCGACGAGGATGATGAAGGCGACAACTAGGATGAAGTTTCTTGTAATATATTTTTTTTAATAGTAATGGAATGGTTTTTTTTTTTAAGTTTTACAAACGGTTCTTTTAATTTAAACGGTCATTTAAATAAACGGTAATTAACAAAAAAGAAAACTAAAAAATAAATATTTCAGTGAAGTGAATCCGTTAAGTGCTGCCTCCAAAAAAAGTGATTCAGTGAATTAAATCAGTGAAGTAAAATGATGTGGCAATGCAGAATTAGTTAAAATCAGTTAAGTGAAAAAACAAACATGGTAGTGCCCCTTCCCCGTAAGAGAGTCAACTTAACACAATCCTTCTTTTAGAAAACTAAGATCGATGATGAAGAAAAAAAATATAAATCATTGTTATATATACGTTATTAATATTTGACAATGAAAACTAATTTCTATTTTTATCAAATTTAAAATTAATTTTATAAACTAGGTTAACTATTTACTTGGAGAAAACATTAAATAACAAGGATGGTGACAAGAAGAAAAAATGAGGCTAGGTGCAAGAACTCTAGAAAGCGTTGAGTGCGTGTTTCAATGGTGTTAATAACGACAAACAACAGGGCGTTCACATTTTCACTTTCCAAAACTAAAGATTCTTTCCAAAACTAAAGATTCCTTTTTCAAGAGATTAAAAGTATGGTTTTTTTTTAACGGCAAAAGACATTTTATTCTAAAAGTTAATTGTAAATTTAGTCCCTGAGATTTGTTAAAAATTATCACTTTCATTCAAATTTTTTTATCAATTTAGTCCCTGTGGTTTTATTTTTTTTATCATTTTAATCCCTAAGGTTTGTCAAAAATTATCATTTTCATCCAAATCTTATTAGTCCACAGGAACTAAAATGACAAAAAAATGAAACCACAGGGACTAAATTGACGAAAAAAAAAGATTTGGATGAAAGTGACAATTTTTGACAAACCCCAGGGACTAAATTGGCATTTAACTCTATTCCAAACCCAAAATATTTACAATCCGTCTAATAGCAAGACGCTACTTAGAACGTATAAGCACCCATATTACAATACCCAATACTTGCAATTACAAATCAAAAGTGTTCCATTTATCCCATTCGATTGTGTCGTTCTTCGCCCGATTTCGTAATGATATCTACGTTGCTTTGATATCCCTCAACATGTGATTCAAGTTGGCGTTTCTCCCACTAAAGATCTTTTCGTTGCGTTTCTTCCAAATTATCCAACATACAGTCAAGACCACAGCGTGAATTGCTTTCTTTTTGTCACGCCCGAGTCCGTTAGCTTTATGAACATCCAATAGATCCCTGAAGTCGAAAGCGAAGATTGGTTGTATCTTGACCCATTCGCTGACCTTATTCCAAATATTTGCAGCATAAAAACATTCTGTGAAGAGGTGTGAGGCTGTTTCAGTTCCCTCATTGCATAGCCTGCAGGTTGATGTTGTATTGACAATGTTTCTTCAAGCTAGTCCCGCAAGAGTAGGAAGTTTATCTTGTTCCGCCCTCCAAGCTATAATATTAACCTTTCTAGGGACCCATTTCGACCATTCAAAAGGATAAAAAGGTACCGTAGATTGTGATAGTAGTCTTCAGCAGGAAGCGACTGAGAAAACTCCATCGGCCTCTAAGTTCCATTTCCAAGTGTCCTTGTTGTCCGAAAGTGCAGCCCCTTATACCATTTCTGATATAATCTGCAGCTCCGCATGTTCCTGTTGTTGTACCGGTTCACGTTTCCAATCCCAATTCCCAACCCAGTGATTTCTGACCCGTTGCAATCTCTCTATTACAGTACATTGCTTATCCGCCTCTAGAACAAACAGGGCTGGAAATTGCGCCAATAACGGCTCATTTCCCAACCAAGTATCGACCCAGAAACGGATGGATTTGTCGTCTCCTAACCCCCATATAATAGACCCTTCGATGTTGAAATTTTGATCTGTCAATTCCTTGTTAATTTTAATAATTGCATTCCAAACCCCGTTCACTGATGGCTTGATCAGAAGATACGACCAAGATCTCGCGGAGCTATGGATTGCCAAGATTGTTCTTCTCCAAAGCGCTTCCGGTTCATTCTTGAATCGCCACCACCATTTGGCGAGCAAACTAAGATTCATGTCTTGTAACGAACCCAACCCAACCCCTCCCTTGTCAATCGAACCGATAACTCAATCCCAACAAATCCACGCCGTCTTCCGCTTATTATCATTCCCCCCCCCCCAAAAAAAAAAATCTTTTCCTCAGTCGTTCCAATTGATCTAGGATCCCTTTTGGTGCTTTGAAAATCAAGAAGTAGTACAATGGAAGACAATCCAGAACCTACTTTAATAATACTAACCGACCTCCACTCGGCAAGGTCTTTGCTTTCCATTTTGATAGCCTAGCTCTACACACTTCGACAACATCATTCCGATGTCTGCACTGATTCATGTTAGCCCCTACTAAAACACCTAGGTACTTGCATGGAAAGGTACCCTCCTTCACCCAATTTAATTAGCCATCGAAGTCAAAGAATTTTCACTCAAACCAATTCCGTACAGATTCGACTTGTGGAGATTTAACTTTAAACCTGAAATCAAATAAAAACAGCGGAATAATCTGATGACATTCCTGATGTACCTCTCATTCCATTCCCCCAAGACGACTACATCGTCCGCATACATAAGGTGGCTGTCTGGCTGACTGACGGACCATTATTAGGGAGTTGAATCCCCTTAATGAACCCCATCGATTCAGCCCTCGCTGCCAAACATGTGAGCGCCTCCATGGCTATAATAAATAGGAATGGCGATAATGGGTCGCCTTGTCTAACACCCCTGAAACACTGAAACTCGCATGAAGGTGACCCATTTAATAGTACCGAGGCTCTTGTTGATTCGAGTATTCCTTTAATCCAACTGCGCCACGGATCTAGGAAAGCCATTTGCCTAAGTACCGAGTCAATAAAAACCCAACTAATGCTATCGTATGCTTTTTCGAGGTCCATCTTCAACATAAAAAACTATTTTTTACACTTCTTAGCCCACGAGATTAATTCATTCAAGATAAGTGGACCGTCCAAGATGTTGCGTTCTGAAAGAAAATCGAACTGATTTTCTGAAACCACCTTCATGATGACTTTTTTGATGCGGTTAGCCAATACCTTGGAGATTACATTCGAAATACAGCTTATGAGGCTAATCGGACGGTAGTCACTCAAAGTAATAGGGTCCGAACACTTAGGAATGAGAACGATGAAAGACGAAGCACAACCCCGACTGATAGTCCAAGACCTATGAAAATCGTCCATGATGTTACGAAAGTCAACTTTAAAACGATCCTAGCAGTGCTTAAGGAAAGCAAAGTTGAATCCATCCGGCCCCGGCGCCTTGTTGCTACCACACTCCCAAACCGCATCCTTGATTTTCGTATCCGAAAACGGGGTAATGAGAAGAGCTGCATCGTCACCCGAGAGTTGTTTAAGGTTGTCGCATGAAAATTCAGGCCTGTTGTTCATAGGTTCTCTAAATTTGGCAGCAAAAAATTTTCTTGCTTCCCACTTCATTTTAATCGGGTCACAGCACCAATCATCATTAATTGCAAAACCATTAACCCTTTTGTTGATATTGTTAAACTTGATTATTACATGAAAAAACTTAAGTTCTCGTCGCCTTCTACCGCCCATATTGCCCTCAATCTTTGTCTTAACTCCCTAACTTCTTCACCTAGCAGCTTCCCTTTCTTGTTTCCATTCGGCCCACAGTGATTTCTCCGATTCTGATAGAGGTCTTTCTTCAACACAAGCGTCTAGAGTATCTATCTTTTTTTCCAATTCCGAACGCCTTTGTTTTCGTTTTTCTGCCTCAATGGCAGCCCACTTCTTGAGTTCGTATTTAACCGTAAGCAGTTTATTGGCTAAGATGATATCACTCGCCCCTTAAAATTTTTTCCCGTTTAATGCCCTTGTGATTACCTCGTCAAACCCTGGTATCGACAACCAGGAGTTGAAAAACGAAATGGTGTCGATCCAAAGTTACGAGATTCGGTGGATAGGTACACCGGGCTGTGATCGGAATCCCTTCTCGGTAATGCCATAACACTCGCATATATGTGTGTGTGTGTAATCAAAATGGAGCCAATGTATATACATACATATATATATACATACATACGATGCATATATGTAAGTGTGCGATTGAAATTTAAATTAATGTACCATATATACACACATGCGATCCATATGTGTGTGTGTATGATGAACTTTAGGCATGCATACATACAGTATACACTAACAAACAACACACCTCTCCATACTTGCACCAACTAAGACCCTTTAGCCACCCTACCATTTCCTCCTATCCATGTTTGACCCTCTAAAAACTCCATTTGATCTTCCCAAAAATTGGTCCAAAGAAAATTCCAAGAGGAGCATGCATTAGCTAGTCCCATAAGTCAAAATCTTATACAAACAAAGCAATTACCTTTTTCACAACACCATTCCATAATATTTAACTTTCCTGATCAAACCAAACCCACCCTACACCTCTCTCTCTCTCTCTCTCTCTCACCCTTGGCACTATATAAAGAGTCTGAATGCCTTTGTTCTTCCACACCACATCCATTCAAACTCCCTAACACACAAACACATACCTCCTCTCCTTCTTTGTTCTCGGTCGACACCAAAACCCCCACCCGGATCCTTATTCGATCGCAACACACCACCACTCACTAACACCCATCAAGTTCAAGAAGCATAGAAGCCATATTGTGGAAGCCAAACTCAAGACTCGGCCCATTTCATTTGTTTTTAAGTTCATTATCGTGGTATGTCAAAACTAACCTATACTCTTTTCATTCTATTATTTTTTATCGACACATGTTTTCACCCGACCACACAACTCATGAACACTAAAACACTAAGTTATAAAGGGTTAAAACTTAAAAAACTTGAACTTATACATCTTATACATACACGCGTATATATATACACATATAGATTGTACACGCACTCGCATACGGGTAAATACACACATACACACTAGCATACATACACATGAGTGTATGCGTGTGTGTATGGAGTCAAATAAGAGACAAAGAATCGACATTTGAACTTCATACATATAGTTATACAAGTTTGTGGTTTTTAAGAAACATATGTTAATATGACCAAACATGTGTTAACTGCTTTTTTAACACAAGAACTCTAAAACATATGTTAACTTTCCATTTTACATAAGAACCTTATCTTGTGTTAACATGAGGTATCATATGGTGACATATGGTAACTTGTGAACATGGTTTTGACAAGATTAGTTATTATTACAACTATAAACGGACAAATCTAACAAAGGTTTTCAAGATCTACGAGTTAAAACCATAAATCTTTTCAAAAGTACCTAAGGGACTTTCAATTTAGACTGGGGACACCAATGGGGCAGAGGCCGTGCTTTATAGTGCAAATAGGTTCCTCAACTCTTTTCATATGGATGGTTCATTGGCACTACTTACGATGGACTTCTCCAACGCCTTCAACACGGTAGACCGCACTACCTTTCTCCAAGAGATCCACCAGCATTGCCCGTCTATCTAGCAGTGGGTCTAGTTCCTTTATGCCCAGCCTGCCATGTTGTACGTGGGTAATGGTTGTATTGGGGCTACTACTGGGGTACAACAATGAGATCCTTTGGGGCCCCTTCTCTTTGATCTTGCATTTCACCCCTTATTCTACGGGTTCAGGAACGTTGTAACATCCCGTTTCATGCTTGGTATTTGGATGATGGAACGATTATAGGTAATGCATCTGAGGTTGCTAAGGCTCTAGACATCATCAACATGGAGGGCCATCTCTGGGGCTTCATCTCAATATTAAGAAAATAGAGGTCTTTTGGCCCACATATGACGGGCTGAAAGCCCAAGATGGGCTTTTCCCGAGAGGAATTAGTAGCCCACAGAAGGGGGTTAAGCTCCTTGGTGGAGCTGTTAGCCAAGACCCTAACTTTATTGGGGAGTTGGTAGGGCATCGGGCCTCGGGTGCGGTTGACCTTATGAAACTCTTGCCTCGCCTTAGGGATCCCCAAAGTGAACTCCTCCTGCTCAGGTCATGCATGGGGGTCGCTAAGCTCCTTTTTGGGTTGCGGACTTGTCAGCCACATTTGATGGTGGATGCAGTATCTCGTTTTGATGATGGAGCACTGTTCATCATCATCTTCTTCTTTTACTTTCTTTCTCTTGATCTTCACACTTGCTTTTGGAGCTCTGATCTTCTTCCTATTATATTTGTTTATAACACCTTAAAGCTCTGATCATGGGTCGCATGATTGTGTTTATGTTCTTTTATAAGATGAAAATTGTGCCGACCCGACTGTTGATTTCTTTCCGCAACCAATAAAACGAACTTTGTATGGATTATATCGACCAAACCTTCATAAAACAACCAAACCACCTGTAACATCGCAAAATTTTCCCCAAAATTTTAATACATAAAAAGCCCTTATATATATATATTTTTTTTATTACACCTTTATCATTAATATTATACAAATGTGCTTAAGTCTTTATTTATCCTAACTCACAACTTATATACATACATAAATGTATATAAATAATAATAATAATATTATGAATCTAATTTTTTTTTTCACATACAAGATTTTTTTTTTTAATAAAGCCTTGAGTCAAATAGTCAAAGTCCTAGTCAAAGTCTTAGTCAAACAGTCAAAGTCTTAGTCAAATAGTCAATTCATCATAAAACCTTACTTTATGGTGGTGACCAATTTTAATGGCTATTTGAATCCAAAACTAGTATAAAAACCCACCTATGACCCATTATACTTTGCATCTCTAATTGTTTCAATCCGATTAAACTTTCCCTCATACCTTTCTTCTATAGTCTATTACTTCTACAATTGAAGCTTTGATTATAAGCTCTTGTAATTGACAACTTTGGGGCTACACATATTCTATTTCTCGAGACTTAATACTTTGCTAAGGTGAGTTTTACATAGCCCCTTTTCTATTTATCACCATTTTTGGGGTGAAACATGTTACAACATTCTATATGCAATTCAATCATCAAAGTGTCTATGTGTTTTTCTATGTTGCATTATGTCTTAAACATGACTAGGGTAAGCACAATTCTAGCATAATCATTAACATTGATCAGCCGACGGTATACAATGATAGATCTATTGGACTGACAATCCCACCCGGATACGTGCCTCCTACAAAGGTAGCGTGGGTGATTGTTATCGCATAACATAATCGAGTGAACCATGAGCGTATGGGATGTACCACAATATAACAGTCACAAGGGTTGATTATGCACTCGATTTACTTCTAGTATGTTTTCACATATGGACTAGACTTGCCATGACACTTGAATTGTACAAGCTTTATTCAATTATCAAAACCTATGTAATTCTCACCAACTTTTGTTGACCCAAAATATTTTCAAACTTAACATGTTTCAGGTTATAGCTTGCTTGAAGATTAAAGTTAATGCTTGAAGATGTGTATTTAGTATTTTTCATGTTGATGTACAAATTCTTGTAGAACAATTGTATGTAATGTATTTAATTCAATTATTGAAATTTATTATTTACCATGAGCTACTGAACAATCATCAATACGTGACATCCCGATGTTTCCGCCATCGGTTGGGGTGTTATGACACCCCAGGAAAATCCCACATCGGCCGTGGCCAGGAGAGATCCTTGGTTCATAAGTAATGTCTTGCCTCTTAAATCACCAACGCGTTTTGGGGCTTAATGTTTAGTGGATGAGAGGAGAACTCCACAGTTAAGCGTGCTCAGGTGGGAGAAATTTCAGGATGGGTGACCTCCTGGGAAGTCTCCACTTGGGTAACCAAAAACAAATCCGTGAGCTCTGGATGAGCAAAGCGGACAATATTGGTGATGAGAGGGGCGAGGTGTTACAGATGGTATCAGAGCCACTCCTGTGCCGTTCGGGATGGTGGGTGCACACCTCATCAGGGACGATGAGACTCTAACAGGGGGTGAATGTGACACCCCAGGAACACACCTAATCAGGGACGATGAGACTCTAACAGGGGGTGAATGTGACACCCCAGGAAAATCCCACATCGGCGTTGGCTAGGAGAGATCCTTGGTTCATAAGTAATGTCTTGCCTCTTAAATCACCAACGCGTTTTGGGGCTTAATGTTAGTGGATGAGAGGAGAACTCCACAGTTAAGCGTGCTCAGGTAGGAGAAATTTCAGGATGGGTGACCTCCTGGGAAGTCTCCACTTGGGCAACCAAAAACAAATCCGTGAGCTCTGGATGGGCAAAGCGGACAATATTGGTGATGAGAGGGGCGGGGTGTTACACCACCGTTCGAAACCATAACTTATTACATTATTATTATATTTTCAACACACACCTTCAACCCATTCCTCGTAAACCAGGGAAAAATGGCTATAGTAAAACACTTCAAGATGATGGTTTTGTTTTGTGGATCAGACGAGGACTTGCCTGTGTTGTTTGAGCCTTGCTATGGCCATAGCGAGGCGCTTTGAAGTGGGTCACTATTCATATATAAAGAACATTAAAGAAGAACTTGTGCTATTTCTTTTCAATTATAGTGACCTGGATACTTTAAATCCCTAACAAAGCACAAGGACGAAGTCTTGAAAAAACCCACTAAAAAGCCCTAAAATTTCAGACCCTAACACGCATGAGACGAATGTAGCAACATGAGTTCGACCAAGATGACACGTGAAGCTTTAGACTCTAAGCGGATCCCTTGATTGCCAACTCACCTCCCGTAGAACATAGGCCTCTACAAAGTTTGATCAATTCGCCTTTTCACTTATTTAATAAAATTTAACGTGCATACCGCATTCGAAGATCAAGGTCTTCACATTTTAGTAACATTTTAGACTAACTGAGACTCGAGAACAACAACATTCTCTCTCAAACCTTTCTAAAAGTAGAAAAAACTAGAACAACATTAACAACTAATAAATATTGTAGAACAAAAAAAAGAAAGTGCTCCTCTTTGTTACCAAGCATGTCGGGAAATGATAATTTTCAAATATTGCAGATCAAGGTCTTCATTAGTAGTTAACGGTGGTGAACAGTTGTTAGGAATTGAATTCTTAGAGATGATAAAGGATAACGAAGATTAATGTTGTATCTTTCCCTGAAGTACTGAATTTTCATTTAGGGTAGAATCTAGAAAGGTATATTAGAGATGATAAAAGATAACGAAGATTAATGTTGTATCTTTACCGGAAGTAATGAATAAAAAAAAAATAAACACTTTTAGAGTTATTAATGATAGTTTAATTAGGGTTATTACTTTGTTTTTAATTTCTTTTTAAATTTTTTTACAATAATTAAATAAATAAATAATAATGTTTTGTCACTATTTGTATAATTCTTATAATAATGTTTTTGTAGTTAGAGATGATAAAAGATAACGAAGATTAATGTTGTATCTTTACCGGAAATAATGAATAAAAAAAATAAACACTTTTAGAGTTATTAATGATAGTTTAATTAGGGTTATTACTTTGGTTTTAATTTCTTTTTTAAATTTTTTAATTTTTTTACAATAATTAAATAAATAAATAATAATGTTTTGTCACTATTTGTATAATTCTTATAATAATGTTTTTGTAGTTAGCTCGTGAAATTAAGTGTAGAGATGGATCAGATTTCACAGCTTCCCGAATCTATTGTTCATCACATACTCTCTTTTATTAATAATACTCCTGCAAACCTTGTTCGAATGAGTGTACTCTCTCAGACATGGTTTCGCCTTACCGCGTCTTTCCTCTTTTTAGATTTCAATATCGATATTTTATTAAATAAATAAAAAAATAAAAAAATACACTTCAAAACATCAAAAAAAACAACCCAAATTAAACCCCTGATCCAAAGCGCCTCACTTTGGATAAAAAATTTCAGCTTTTCCTGCAACCTCATAACCACCTCATTTGATTTGACCCGAAGCGCCTCGCTTTAGCCATAGCGAGACACTTCTGAAGGGTTGAAATAGAATCATGGGGTGTTAAGGGGGGGAAGGGGTGCTACTAGATGTTATGTTTTCTTTCACTGATTTTAACCAATACTGCACTGGCACATCACTTCACTGAATCACTTTTTTGGAGGCAACACTTAACTGATTCACTTAACTGAAATCTTTATTTATTAGTTTTTTATAGAAACATTAATTAAACATATTATTAAACTAATAAAATAAACTTACAATATTAAAAGTAAATTAAAAATAAACTAAATAAAAGAAAAACTATTCGGAGGCATTCGCTTCGAGGTACGGTAGATCAAGTGTGTCTAGATGTTTCACGAGATCATTTCGAAGTCTGAAATGCGTATCAGAGTCTGTCAACTCCGCAAGGGCTTGGTCGTCGAAGAACGGTTGGATAGGGGGGTCGCGTATGTGGACCGGTGATATCGTACGCCCCCGTCTTTAATTATCATGTTGTGCAATATCATGCACGTATAGACGATGACGCTACACCTAGCAACGGTCGTCAGCCTCAAGGGTCGTGCGATAATTCCACATTTCCCCTTTAATGTTTCTAACGCTTGCTTAACATCCTTCCTTGCCGCCTCTTGCGCCTTAACGAATTTCTTTTCTTTAGGGTCGGTCAGATATCGAAACGTTTTCACAAATGTTGACTAGGTTGGGTAGATGCCATCGGTAACATAATATCCACGTTTATATAAATGAACATTTAAAGTAAATGGACAATGTGTTTTTATACACCTTTGATAAAAAAACGGTCACAAAATATGACCGTTCGAACAATTATTAAAATTCACAAATTACATTCAACGGTAAAAAAAAGAATTAAAAACCATAAAAATTCGACCGTTGCAATTAAGATACCAAGGTACCATCCCGTTAGAAAGAACTAGAAAACGGTTCACGGAAACCATACCAACACAGATGGCGACGATGTTACCGTGCTGGTAGTGGGTACCCTTGCCCAATTCTGATGGCGCCCCATCCCCTAAGACTGGGTGTAGTGGTGGCGTGGTATGGCGCTAAAACCAAAAATAGCGCCCCCCACACCATTACGGGGGGGTGTTATTTTGCAAAAAGGGAGGCATGCGTTTTATTTATAACGCTGTGCAACTTCTTTGACTACCAATCAAACCTTGCCACGTGGCAAGGTGAAAGTTTCAAATTTAAAAAATCGACCGTTTGTTTTGAACGATTATATTTTTTATTTTTACTATATATATATATATATATATATATATATATATAGGCTAAGTATTCAAAGAAAACCCAAAAATTTGAAGAAACCCTTGCAAACCCATCTAGTGGCTCACATTTAGCCACATCACCCTATAATTATATTAAGCAAAAGGGCATTATAGTCTTTTTGACTCATCTCTCTCTCTCTCTCTTATTTACTATTTCCCGACACAACTTTTCATTTCCCATCTATCACTATCTCTTTCTCTTTCTCTTTCTCTCTCTCTCTCTCTCTTTAAAATTTTCAAATGAAGATCCAGATTGTGTTTTTCATTTAATCCATAACTGGATTGGATTTCATTGTGTGATATCTTCAAACAATCATCGACAACATCTATAGCGGCATTCAACTTGCAACAATGGTTCAAAGGTGTCCGAACAGGTTATGGTTCAGACCAGAAACGGTGGTGATCGTTTGGAACTACATGTTCGTTATTAACCAAATCTGAAGGTATGTTTATGGGTTTACAACAAAATCCTTTATAAGTCTATGATTTTTGGTGTTCCAGCATGCTTGCTGTGTTTATTTTTTATTTTTTATTTTTTTGTTTATTTGGTGTTGTGGGTGATGTATTGGGTACTCTTTTGACTTGAATCCTAACATTTTGCCATGGCTCTGTCTTTTGGTGCATAATATATGCTATATTTGGATGTTAAAAAAATTAGAGATTTATAGGTCTTTTAGTGGTGGCATGAAAGTGAAGAAGTTGTGGTCTCGAGAAGAGTTAAAAGTCAAAAATAAAGGCCATGTGAAATAGGTTGTTTATTATGGGTTTGTTTATTATTAGATGGCTGCAAATATTTAGGATGATAATCATATATATTTCACATGTACATAGGATCAAAACAATATGTGCACAACCTAGGGTATGAAAATTTTGGTGTTTAATAGTTTTGTCTGTGCTTTTATTGGATTATGTAGTTTTAGATGTTTGGTATTCTTAGATACCTTTATTAATTGGGGTTTTTGTTCTCAGGTCATGGATTTATGAATCTGTCTATTGATCCAAAATCAGGTACTGTTTAATTTTAGACAATTCAATGTTTAGCACATGTGTTTGCATGTGTAACTTTCTAACATCCTCATCAGTTTACATATGTTAAAGCTTTTGTCCACTTTCTAATATGAACTTTCTTTTGTCTTGGGTTCGCTGTGACGAACAAGACCACACAGCCAAATGTTCATGTAGGGGTTTCATACGTATTGGCTACCTTTGTCGGCATGTTTTTTTGCATGTAACGCATGAGGAATGTTGACCTGATCCCGGTAAAATACATTGTCGAGAGATGGACACGTGATGTTATCCCAAAGAAGGTTTTATCAATCGGAAGTCGTTAAGGTGTAGATGCCAACCCGACTTCTATTCTTAGGAATGAGATTCTTGAGTTGGTCACTGAATGCATTGATGCTGCAAGAACTGATGAAAGCTCCCTTTCTTCCTTGGTTGATCAACTTAGATCTATAAAATTAAATTTGTTGTCCAAAGAATCTATTGCTATAGGTGAAAAAGATGCCACTGAATCCGAAGTTGAGAGTATCCTTGGCCAAAGCATGGAATGTGATGTTGTTGGTGCTAATCCTGATGTTGCGCGCAATAAATGGTGTGGGAAGCATCGCCATATAGCTGGGCCTGGTGATCGGCTGATGCCTAAGCAATGGGAAGCTTCTTCTTTTTGAACGTTTGTTATGCATATGTAACAGTTTGTGGCCTCATCATTTGCTGTTAAGTGCATAACATCGTTACTATTTTGGATGCCAGATATTTTTGCTCAGCAACTAACTATGTTGGGTACTTTTGTTTTTATATATGTATCTGCTAAACTTGCATCTTTGTCAACCTTTTTTGCGTGCAGCTTATGTTTGAATATAACATGTGTGAATATTTCTATTGAATGATGGGAACTCTTGATGAATATAACACGTTTCAACTTTTTCTATTAAACTAATTTGTATGATATGCTTTATATTTACTTACACATATTTTTGGTAGCATACGTAACATAAACCGAATCTTCTTTTATGGGGAACAACCTTTCGCCTTTTAGCACATTGTAACACATGCAACACCATAATTAGATTTAATATATGCATCAGGTGCATACTTACCTTGCATCATTCTATAGCACATACTTACCTTGCATTGTTTTTACACTTTGTTACACATGCAACATTAACCTATGCAGCAGGTGGCTACTTACCATGCATTTTTTTTCTAGCACATGCAATATGTGCAAGATTAACATGTAAAATATGCAACATTTTCCATACTACACTTTGTTACACATGCAATATTTTTATGGTTAGTTTAACATATGAAGCAGGTGCCTACTTACCATGCATTTCTTTTAGCACATGCAATATGTGCAAGCTTAACATGTAAAATATGCAACCTTTTTCCATACTATACTTTGTTACAAATGCAACATTTTTATGGTTAATTTAACATATGCAACAGGTGCTTACTTACCATGTTTTTTTTTTCTAGCACATGCAATATGTGCAAGCTTAAGATGTAAAATATGCAACCTTTTTCCATACTACACTTTGTTACACATGCAACATTTTTATGGTTAATTTAACATATGCAACATGCGCCTACTTACCATGCTTTTTTTTTTCTAGCACATGAAATATGTGCAAGCTTAACATGTAAAATATGCAACCTTTTTCCATACTGCACTTTGTTACACATGCAACATTTTTATAGCTAATGTAACATATACAACAGGTGCCTACTTACCATGCTTTTTTACTGGCACATGCAATATGTGCAAGCTTAACATGTAAAATATACAACTTTTTCCACCCTCTTACACTAAATCTATTGTTTACACATGCAACATTTTAATTAACTTTAATACCTACAAACATACATTCATACATAACTTCCCCATACGCAAAAATAAACCAACCAGAATGTTAATCAATACCATTAACCTACACATGCACACATAACTTATCTAACATTAGTTTGTTAGGAAAAATACACAACCAACCAAATGTCTAATATGTCTTTCAACCAACATAACATATCCCCTCTTCAAAGCGGCCGCATCAACCTTGTGCTTCAAACAATTCGCCGGCGACCGAAGTATATGGACCGCGTACTTCATCCCCTCTTTAAATCGGCCGCATCAACCTTACTTAAACGTGGCAGTGAACTAAACGACACCCCACCATCAGGAATCCCAATCAGTCTTCTGATCACTTCTGTATCAATATAGATTGTACCACATGGAAGATAGATATGCAACCTTTTTGGATCTAAGTTCTCAACAACGTAGTGACCCAACTTCGACGGTATCCCATCCATATTGAAGTGAAGTAGTCTACCAAACTCCATCTCTTTCAAAGCACGACGTTGTTCTTCACTCAAAATACTTATGCACCTTGCAAACTGGAATGGCAAAGACCTCGTATGTATACCAGGCCATTCATCATTCTTCCTTTGTTTACGTTGTTTACCAGGTTCAACCTTTCCATACGCCGCTTTACCACTCCCCTTTCTTTTTGTCTTACTTCTCTTACTAGGTCCAACTGGCTCATCCACAGTTTCATTATCCTTAGGTGTAGATCTTATTACCCTCTTTGACACTGCCAAAACATCTACATGCTCGCCTATTGATGTACATAGAACAAAGACACCAGCCTCAGGTTAGTACATACTTTTTTAAGATAAACTCAGGCATATATATAAGTGTTACATATGCAAAGGCACGCTTTTATTCATACCTTGATTATCTCCACCATTTTTTTCGGTGAAGGCGACGACCCACCACCCTTTTTACCTGGAAAATCACAACTGTGTTACATATGTTAAGCCTACAATAATAAAAGCAGTTTTTGATAATATCATTTATCCTTTCGTGAATCCATGTTTGATGCAACACTTGTGCTACCCTCATGATCTGAGCCCAAATTTAAATAATATAGTTTACAAACATAAGCCACACCTATCTATAGTTTTTAATAGTTCACAATAAAAAGAAAGCACGGTGTAAGTTACCTGATTTGCGTCTTTTGAATGCAATCAGTGGCGTGTTTGAGTCATCAGAGTCATAAAGTGCCAAAAATGAAACAATAAACAACTTTAAAATCATCCCTTTTATAATTGAAACCTTTTGTAAACAATAGACTGAATCCAATTTACTATTTACCTAGTGCACGCTTTTGTTCTTCCAACACGCCTTTGTGTTGTATCGTCGTCACTAACGACAATGATCTTTTGTTTCCGTTTCTTCTTTGTTTTGGTCACGTCATCAGTTAATACCATAACATTTCTTTCGACGCTTGGTGATAGACTACTATCAACCACATTAGCCTTTTTATGTCTTTTCCCGTATCAAACACAGTACATAAACATGTTAATGAACTATAACACACTACAACCCTCTGTTTAAAATCCTAATGAACGATTACCCACACAAACACAATGTTATAACACAATAACATTAAACCCTTGTTTATAATCATCCTTATACCCCACCCAACCCCTGTTATAACACACTAACATAAACCCCCTGTTATAAACAAATGATTATCATACACAAACACATATAAACCCCCTGTTATAACATACTAACACCACCTATAACAACCTAAAACATCATAAAATAAAAAATAATAATAATAAAATCTATACTAACAGTACATCCCAAAACATACCTGCCATCAGATTTCTTTAGCTTCCAGTGTCGTCTCTTCGAAGACAATGACCAGAAAAGGGGATGCATTTCGTTTTTGATCGACAGACGGGGGGTCGATGAACGAGATTATTAAGATGAAACGTTGATCATCAGCTTCTTCACTGTTAAGATGAACAAGATTAGTATAAAGCTTCTTCAATATGTGCAGGATGAAGGTTATTAGGTTTTGGGAGCTTTTGATAATTTGAATTTTTGATCTGAGAGACTAGTAAGAGAGAGAAGAGAGAAGCTTATTTGTAGGATGATGATGATGATGATGAAAGCTCTGTCCCTGCACAGATTATGTATCCCAATGCACTACCAAATCTCTATTATACCCTTTTTGTCCATTAGTATACTATTAATGAATATAATAAGCTTGAATGAATAAGAGCCATTGATCTTAGAGATCAATGGCTAGGATGAGGTTTTCTAGAGTTTCTTCAAATAATTGAGGTTTTCATTCTAACCCTCCTATATATATATATATATATATATATATATATATATATATATATACACACAAACACACTACAATTTTATAAAAACTACACTACAAACACACTACAACTATGGGTGGTGGATTTCCAAATGACCTTGCCGAGCCGTCCAATCTCCGACGATACGCTCGCCGGAGACGTCGTGCACCAGTGTTTTCTTCTCCTTCTCCTCCTCATCCTCATCAACAAGTGTTTTCTTCTCATCCTCCTCCTCCTCAACAAGTGTTTTCTTCTCATTCTCCTCAACAAGTGTTTTCTTCTCCTTCTCCTCAACAAGTGTTTTCTTCTCTTCCTCCTCCACGTGTCTCCAACCCCGTCCCCACCATTCCTCCACTCCCATGATACACTCCCACACACCTAGATACTAATTTTACTGCAAAGGAGATTGTGTGGTTTGTAGATTATGTTATGGCTGAGAGGGGAATGGGGCTTCTACGGCTTGTGGAGAACCAACCGAACCCCACCCCCACTTCCAGGCTACCCCCACCCCAACTCCTCCTGATCGGGAGCCAACCGAGGAGGAGTTGGAAGCTTTAAGGGATGCTATAGAAGAACGAAACAATTTTTCCCCTCCTCATGAGTACTGCTGCATCCCCTCGGATGCGAGGCCCGACGGTCCCGATAGCGATTGTTCCGTGTCCCCGCCGTACTACACACTCTAGGACTGGGACAATTACTCTCCATAGGGGAGAAAATTAGGATTAATTATGTAATGTTTAAATAAGTAATTTAGGATTATCTAGTGTTTAAATAAGTAATTTAGGGATATGTAATGTTTAAATTAATATTAGTTGTAACTTTTTTTTTACTATTAGTTGTAACTTTTTTTTTAATATTATTTGTTTTTTATTTTAATTATTTTGAGTTTATTAATTAAAAAAAATAATAAAATAAACAACCAATCAGAAACAGGGGCATTATATTTTCCCCTTTACCACTACACCTTTTTTCACTTCATTTCTCCATACTGACTCAGCTGCCACATGGACAAATCAGAATCAGGGACGTTATAAATAACCACCCACTACACACGGTGTAATAGGTGGTTAATATCTAGATCATGTGGCCTAGCGGTAAAAGGGTCGGTTCCCTCTTTGGGGGAGCTGGGTTCGATTCCCACGGGAGGCATATGATGGATACCCCCACCTTTGTGGTGGGGTAGGTAGTTGGGAAGTGATGGAGAGACCCTTGACCCTTGTGGTCATGGGTTCGAATCCTGATTCCTTCAGGTTTTACCGGTTCACTACCGTCGTGCCTTCGGACGGGTTTTCCCTGAAACAGGAAACGGGTGGGCCGAAGGACTCTGTCCGTACGGACTAGAGACCGTCTGGGGCCCCTTTCGACCATTGAGGGCCGCGTACAGAGTACCCGACAATACTTTAGTTAATCGTTAAAAAACAATAGGTGGTTAATAAAAACATTGAATGTGCCTTGAAATTGTTGCACGTATTGGCCACGAGACATACGAGTCAACACGTAGTCTCTCTCCCCAGCTATATAACCCCCTTTAACACCACCACCTCCATTTATCTTTCTCTTCCAGATCTTTCCTACAGATCTAGAAAGAAAGCCCCTCCTCATACTTCAACAATGGCGTCTGGAGACTCAATATTCGGCCACGTGTACGGCGGCTCCATCTCCAGCGACGACATGGGTATTCAACGCCGTCCCTACCACCGCAACTGCACCTGCGCCCTCCACAAATCCAGAGATAAATATAATAATAATCATCACTGCTCTCACTCTCTTCCTCCTAAGGTCTCCTTCCCTGTTAGAAGATCATGGAGTGAAGGCTGTTTGGTGGCCATGACGTCAGCAACGGCGGCGTCTTCTCCTGGTTCTGGATCTTCTCCGTGCTGTCCGTCTTCTCCGGCGCCGGTGGTTTCTGGTACGGCGAAGTTGCCGCCGCATTGTCCGGTTCGTCATCATTAGGTTTTTGCTGTTTTAGGGTTGGATTGATAGGATACAATTATCGAATGAATGGGATTGGATCAGAATCATGTACATCCTTTGATCTTATAGTTTTTCTTTTTCTTTGTGATTTATAACAGTTTTAGTTTTTGTTTTCTTTTTTTAATTAGATCTATTTGACGTGTTTTTTGTGGAATCGATTGAGAGATCAGTAATGGTTAATGCTCTGTAAGGGGCATTTTTCGCCCATCGGAATCATAACGTTCTCTTAAAATAGTAATATTAACCCCCCTTATTCAATAACGTGGGGCAGTGTTAAGGGCGTTGTGAAGATCATTCACGCCCCTGCAATGCCCGTTACGCATTCTCTTATTAACATTTTGGGGTTATTTATTGTTTCCTGTTCATTCTGGATCATAATATTGGATCTGGTTTTTAAGAGTTAGTTACTCTACAAAATGTATCAATAATTTTGGTTCATTTGTAGCATTTTTAACTCAAATTTTATGCTTGATTTTTATAAGTTTAGCTATTAAATTCATTTACTTTTTACTCAAATTACATAATAAAAATTTGTGTTATGCTATTAAAAATCTAACTATGAACTTCATTTAATTGTTACACAAATTTTGTTAGCAGATTTCAAGTTTGATTATTATAAAAAAGAAAATCTAACCATCAATTTCTCGTTAGTCAAAGTTATTAATGGACATAATAAGCAACAGACAACAAGTTTGCAGGTGGGAAAACGATATTTTTCTACCTGTTTTATTATTTTTTTATTTAAAAATTTTATGACATAATAATGAAAATAACAAACACAAAGATAATTTTTTTTTTTGACAAAATAAATATATGACAAATGTCAGTTGATAGATACTTAACAAAATGATACAAGTGTTCGGTTTCAAGACGAATCCGAAATGAAATATATTTGATTAAAAAAAGTTGAAGATGAATCTGAAATAGAATATATTTTATTATTTGAAGATGAATCTGAAATGAAATATATTAATTAAAAAATTGGTTTTAACCATCAATTTTACATTTTACTATATGCTAACTATTGACGGACCTGATATTTAAATCTTAACCAAGGTGCTTAATTCTTGTATGGTTAAAAAAAAGTTCAAATACATCAATTTCATTTATTCTGAATATAAATTGAGTAATTTAGGTATAATTTGTGTAAACCCAAGTAGATTTTTTTTCTTTTTGTATTTTTATGATTTAGTCATAGCTATTAATGTACATTATGATCAACAGGCGAACAGTTTTGCAGGTTTTTTTTGAACGAAAATTTTTTAATACACCCTTATTCCAGAACAGTTTGCAGGTTGGAAAATGATACTACGTATATTTTTTTTTATTTTTTTTAAAATAATGAATATGAGGGATATTTATAGAATAAAATATTTGATTCAGCTATAATACAAAAATATCACTTGATAAATATGTAACAGAATGCTCCAAGTGTTCGGCTTGTAGATGAATCTGACATGAAATATATTTTATTTAATCTTTTAAGATATAAAAAATCTTACTATCAATTTCACATTTTACTAGACTTTTAACATATGATTCATATGTTTTTAACCTTAATTTTTATAATACATATAATATATTTTATTTAATTTATTAATATATAAAAAATCTTACTATCAATTTGACAAATTTAGTAGACTTTTAACATATGATTTGTATGTTTTTTAACCTTGATTTTTATAATACAAAAATATCACTTGATAAATATGTTACAGAATGCTCCAAGTGTTCGGCTTGTAGATGAATCTGACATGAAATATATTTTATTTAATCTTTTAAGATATAAAAAATCTTACTATCAATTTCAACATTTTACTAGACTTTTAACATATGATTCATATGTTTTTAACCTTAATTTTTATAATACATATAATATATTTTATTTAATCTATTAATATATAAAAAATCTTACTATCAATTTGATAAATTTACTAGACTTTTAACATATGATTTGTATGTTTTTTAACCGTAATTTTTATAATATAATAATAGTGTTTATTTAATGGTAGAAAGCAAAAAAAGTAGAAATGCAAATTCCGTGAAGGTGTTGTATTTTATATTTATAAGAAAAAGGTGGTCCAATCCAGCCTAAAACACCTCGGCCTCTCCGCGTCTTGGGCTGTGTTCGACTGTCACCCTCTTTTTATATATTCGCCTACTTTAAAAGTTCACGAGTTGTGTAGAATAAATTTATTTATATAATAATAATAATCATATTTAAATTGAACCTAATTGAGTGGGTTGAAGAATGGTTTACCAATATTTCTATAAAAGAAGTCTTCAAGTCTAAAACAAACGGATCTTGAGGGTTGGATTTGCTGGCAGCCTCATATGAATATAATCCAATGCTGGAAACTAAAAGCATATGTGACCGTGAGATATTCTTAGCGCAATAACATACATAAAAAACACTACTTGTGTGGCATCCTTACTTGGTTCACCTAGGTTGTTAAATGGGTCATATTCGTATTCACATTTGACGAGTTGAACTTAACATGAACCTGGAAATTTGGCACGAACTCAAAGATTGTGTCATACACATGAAGTTGAACACTGTAGGAATAGGATTCACCTTTTTATTAACATACATAACAAAAATATTATAACAAGACTCTTGTTATTTGTAAGAAATATAGACAGAGCCGGCCTTGGGGGTGGGCGAACCGCACCCCCGGCCGAGGCACGATTTTTCGATGGGCCTATATAGGCTTAGAAGTATAGGTTTTGAAGAAAGTGGTTCCCCTGTTTCTGATCAGAAACGAAAATCCGATCAAGAACAATAGTGAGAATCAAAGACTAATCAAACAAGAAGTTTGTAGCAGCCTATTTCTCCGGCAGAGAGCAGCAGTAGTTAAGCATCTTAGGTGGTGCTGTAATTAGAGTTTGATGAAGATAGAGACAAACAAACGTTGTGCCATATATTATTCTTTCATTACATGGGCCTTTTTTTAGCATATGGCCCATTCAAAATTTAATAAAAAGTATATTATTTACTGAAAATATTATTATGGTTTGATTTTTTTTTGAAAGGTATAGATTAATGAAAATCCTTATACAACCCTAACTTATTGGTCTCAAATTCGAATTCCTACCCACGCACCGGTGTCCTCCTTGGCTAAGCTCAAACCGTCACAGGGAATTTTTTTGTGGTGTGCATGGATTGAACCTGTGACCTCCTCCCAGGATGGGAACCCCTAAGAGAAAACCCACCCTACCTCAAACCAGCTGAGCTGGAGATCATTGGCATTATTATGGTTCTTTATTTTATAAAAAGAAAACTATTTAACTTACTCCCAAAGATTTTGTTCTTTATTTTATCTAATTACTCATTACCATTTCTAATTTAATGACTTGTATTTAACTACGAAGAAGTGTATTTTTTTATAAGATAATTGGGATTTGATTGTTTTTTATAATATTTTTGTTATAATATTTTATTTTTCTTAAAAAAAAACTAAAAAGTAAATATTTATCGATAAAAACGTATTGCTAATCTTTAGCTCTTTAGCAAGTTAAACGTATTGCTAATCGATAAAAACGTATTGCTAACCAAAAGAAGGTAACTAATACACGTAATTAAATATTTGATTACTAATTTAATATGCATTGACCTAATTTGATCCATAATTGATAATTCAGATTTATAATCATTACGGTATTGGGCCGTCTTCATTCATCCCGTGTATACAAAGAAATATTTAAAACTATTACGGTATGTCATTTTAATAATATATTTTTGCTATTCCAGTATTTCTATATATAAAATTATCCGTCGTTTAAAAAAAATATTTTTATATATTGTTTGAGGGTCTAAGGGCCTTTTTATTTGTTCGGCCGAGGCACTTAAAACTTCAGGGCCGGCTCTGAATATAGAAGTACAATATCGATTACAAATGACATAAAATTGAATACAAAACATATACAAATAACCAAACTTGATTCAAACGTGTCTTGACTCAAGTAGCATCCGTGATACGAATCTTCAACACTTGAGTCTTCAAGCATCCTTGTTGACTGCAACAATATACGCACTACAAAGTTGATGAATTTTGGTTGAGTAGTGTTGAACACGGTGCCCTTAAAACAAATTCAATGCCTCCTCTTAGAGTACTCCTCTTAAATCTGATAATTAGAGAACAAGTACGTATGATTCTTTTTCATCCTCCTAAAATGAACCACCATGTTCATTCTTACACTCACAATTTAGTTATAACCAATGTTTTCAAAACCAAACCAAACCAAACCAAACGTCACACCAGTCTACATACCGGTCCACTGGTTGGACTCATCCAACCGGTCAAACCAGATCAAGAACCGCATTAGTATTATATATATATATATATATATATATATATATATATTGTAAGACCCATCCCATTTTAAAGCAATTTGTTAACAACTAAATCAGTTTTATGGTTCAGATTAGCTTATAATTTTTTTTAAAACCTTATTTGCACGTCCGGATCCTTGGAAGATTCGCAAGTGATATTATTAATTCATTTTCTCTAAGCTTAACTACTAGCACGGTATTTAATTACAACATCATTGTTGTTTTAGTAAGATGTCCCACACGGCGTGTGAAGACGACCCTATATCTTTATTCGCAATAGTGATCTTGGTCTCGAGTATGTTCGGTTTCATGCTTTGGTTCGTTTCACATCCGATTCTGCTCCTTAGACGTGCCTACCACAAATACACACGATAAACGATTAGTATTTGGTATTAACGGGTCAAACGATTGCAAAACAAACAAACAAATATTTTGGGTTTAAAACCCGCCGTAAGCTACGGTTCGCTTACGGTTCATGCATTCTGTCTTAAACACATATGTGAACCGTAGCCTACGGCTCCAACTCATAAGCTACGGTTTGGGGCTATTGTATGCTCGGATTCGCCTGCATAAACGATTTCAATTTCTTTGGTAATTACCCAACATTCGACTACACTTTTCTTAGGTTCTCGACCATCCCCGATGACCCTTGGGGACTCGTTTGACATTAATATAACATGTTCTAATGGTACCAAGTCTCATGCTTGGGTACCCTCTCGGTTCTTTAAACATTTATGCCATTTTTACCCATTTGACCCATTAAGGGTTTTAAGTTAGTACACATATAAGTAAACCAACCTTCTTGCTGTCACCAACTATTTACTGACAAAACCGTCGCAAAAGTCACATCAAACATGATTAGAAAAATTTATAAAAATTATCGAACATTCTTTATATTGTAAAACAACTTCTGACCGAATTTCGTGTCGAATCGTAATGGTTAAGACCTCGAAACAACCTCTGCAATTTGCGGACCTGTTGCTGTCAACAACTAATTTATCGGCAAAACATCCGCAAAAACCATGTCAGTCGACTTTAGAAAAATCTATAAAAAGTACCAAACATTCTTTATGTTGTAAAACAACTGCTGACCGAATTTCGTGTCTAAATGCAATGGTTAAGACCTCAAAACAGGCTCTTTAATTAGCGGACCTGTTGCTGTCAACAACTAATTTATTGACAGAACATCCACGAAAACCGCGTTAGACGACATTAGAAAAATCTATACAAATTACCAAACATTCTTTATGAGTTTTAGTGAAAGTAACATCTCTAACTCATTTGACCCGTTTATTTCAATTCTCAATTATAATCTTACTAACTCTTGGGCTCAAGTGACATCCACATCACTTGACCCGTTTGTCCCATTTGTAAAAATACACGATTATCTATATTTGGGCTTCATATCCCGGACTAAACAATTTTCTTGGGTTCAAGTCCCAAAGACTACAAGGATTAAAGAGAAATTAACATTTCAAAAAAAATAATTTCCCTATTTTCTTGCATTTACACAATCGTTTAGTTACTAAGAGACTTATTTAAGATATGCCACTTAGCCTCATTTATGCATTCCCTGGTCCGCTTATCCGTTTGATCATTTCCTCCTCAAGCTTCTACCTAGCTTTGACAAGATGCACTTCTCTATACTCAAGATAAATCAAGTTAGTCATTATTTCAAATAACTAACTCATATCATGGATTTTCACACTTTAATTTTTTTAAAACTCATATTCGGGCCAGTTTGACTTTTTATTAGTCAAACTAACCTTTTACATGTTGTGTGCACTAATCATAAGGCAATATTCTTAATTATGAACTATCCCTTCTATTTACCATATCAATTCATTAAGTTTAGTGCACTTTTAACTTCCTAATTATCATTAGGCAACTCATTTCATCATAAAGTGTGTTTTCAACATAACATTCATTCAACATTACTAACTAGGCATTTTTCACAAACACCTAGTATGCATAAGTATACCATCCTTGATTATTCCAATTACTAGTTACCTAGTAAGTAACCAATTCATGAACTCATCATGAAAACACCATTCTAGCCATTATGTTTAGCTATCCTTTCAATTCACCTTCTTTTATCAATAACTATTATCTACTACGGTCATACAGACCAGCTCAGTTCATTATTGAGACAACACCCCTGTTTCTATGACCCTCGGCCACTTACAGGCCTTTCATTCATCATGTACCGACGGTTCATTTCATTTTATTCATCTTAACTCACCCTTTCTATGTCGCGTTTTCTATTATTCCCTTTAAACCTGATCATAGCTCATTACTATAACCATTTGTTTGTGAGGGTTTACCTCCCATTCTCGACGTCCTTTAAGAACCCTTTCAAACTAAAACACGTTCTTACTTCTGTTTAACATTTTTTTTTTCAATTAAAAATCAAGTTTTTAATTCAACATTATATGCTTTCTCTTTTCAAAGATATGTCAATTTCTCATTTATAATGACACCATATATATTTTCTTTCATCATTTTTACTTAGCGCGAGCGTCATACTTGACTCCCGCAACTTATCAGTTCACGTCTTCTTTCTATTTTCTACTTTGCCAACCATGATCATAAGATCACAATTGTTTTCTTTCTATTTTCTTCTTTATCAACCATAATCATAAGATCATGATTGTTTTCTTTCTATTTTTTGCTTTATCAACCATGATCATAAGATCATGATTGTTTATTGGGGAAATGGATTTAAATACTCCCAACTATCGCCTGTTGGCGAATAGCACTCCCAACTATCACTTTGGCGGATAGCACTCCAAACTTTAAACTTGTTGGATTTTATCACTCCCGAACTAACTGAGGTCTAACCCAGTTAGTGTTTGTGGCCAAAATGTAAAAACCTAAACTTAAGGGACCATTTTGAAACTTTTTATTTTTATTATTATTATTATTATTATTATTATTATTATTATTATTATGATTATCTATATCTATATATATTAACAGAGAGAGAGAAGGAGTTCAGAGAGAGAGAGAGAGAAAGAGAGAGAGAGAGAGAGAGAGAGGCGGAGAGAGAGAGACTCACCACCACCACCACCCCGCCACCACCACCACCACCACCATCTGCCTCAGCCCACCACCACCTTTCACCAACCTTTAACCTAATCTTCTTCTTCTTCTTCCATCAGCCACTCACCACCACCAACTTCCAGCAGCCACCCCCATCCACCCCTAACAACCACCACCCTTCACCTCCACCACTGACCACCCCCATCCACCCCTGCAACTCACCACCTCCGATTACCCACTACCGACCTTAACCACCCCCTAATCGACCACCTAGAACCACCCCTATCTACCTGACCATCACCTGTCACCCCAACCACCATCTGCCACCAAAACCCTCAACCATTTACAAAAACCCTCAATAACCCACCAAGTTCAATAACCACGAAAGCCCCATTTTTTGAACAGTGTAAAATAAACATATGAATCCATATTAAAAACTATCACCAGTCAAGCAACCTTCAATAACCACGAAAGCCCCATTTATTGAACTGTTTCCCTTTTATTGTATAGTTATCGTAATAATTGTTGTAATTGGTTCAATTGATAAACTAGGGTTCTTAGGTTTTGATTTGGGGAAGATGAAGTTGAGGTGAAAAAAAGATGGGTATGTGAAGATTTGAAGAATAATAAGTTGGGAAGCAAGAATTAGAGTTGAAGATAATGGTGGTTGCAGGTGGTAATGGTGTCACCGGCGGTTGGTGTAGGTGATGGTGGTCGCTTTCTCTCTCTACCTCTCTCTCTCCTCTCTCTCTCTCTCTCTCTCTCTCTATGTAACTTCTGCAAGATGGAAGATGATGATGATGATGATGATGGAAGATATGATGAATAAATGAATAATAATAATAAAAAGTTTCAAAATGGTCCCTTAAGTTTAGGTTTTTACATTTTGGCCCCAAACACTAACTGGGTTAGACCTCAGTTAGTTCGGGAGTGATAAAATTCAACAAGTTGAAAGTTTGGAGTGCTATCCGCCAAAGTGATAGTTGGGAGTGCTATCCGCCAACAGGCGATAGTTGGGAGTATTTAAATCCATTTCCCCTTGTTTATTTAGGCAGTCACATGAGTTTCTATGGCCCCATGGGTCATTTATACTTCGGTTCCTATGCCAGTATCACTATGGTAGTTTTAAAACTCACCATAGTGTACATATCATCTATTTTTCCACATGAGTCCGTTGACTCCATGTGTTTTTACCCACCTGTTCCTTCTATTTTCTGCTTTACTAACCATTATCCTAAGATCATGATTGTTTTCTTTGGCAATCACCTCAGTTTCTACGGCCCGTGGGTCGTTTATACTTTGGTTTCTATGCCTAGAATCACTATGGTAGTTCTAAAACTCACCACAGTGTACTTATCATCTTATCTTTCCACATGAGTCTGTAGTCTCGATGTGTTTTACTTCACTTTTTGGCTTTAAGGTTTGCACATGAGTCCTTAGAAATCATTTTTCGGATTTAAGGTCATCTACCCTCGTCGAGTGGCCTGTGTAATTCGTTTATCACCCCTTTCCCACTGACCTAGTCTTTATCACATGGAAGGTATATGTGTAAATCACAAGAATCTCACGGTATCACGTGTTTAACACTTACCTGGCCAGGGTAAGTAATCCGCACATGACACATGTGACCTTATTGCGATTGGCACGATACATACCACGTAAAACAAAGGAAAAATGGATTTTAATATTCCCAACTATCGCCTGTTGGCGGATATCACCCCGAACATTCATTTTGGCCAATAGCACTCCCAACTTTCAACTTATTTTATTCCATCACCCCCAAACTAAGGGTTATAGTCTTATGAGTAATGATCTTTCTTATCGTTCTTTGTTGACCAATAAACCTATGTCTCAGTAAAAGCGTTTATGTAATTGTCTCTGTTTTTCGGATGAAAACAGAGGATGAAGATTGCGTTAGTTTGGGGGTGATGGAAGAAAATAAGTTGAAAGTTGGGAGTGCTATTGGCCAAAGTGAAAGTTCGGAGTGATATCCGCCAACAGGTGATAGTTGGGAGTATTAAAATCCATTTTCCCTAAAACAAATCCTTCAGTCCTCAATTTTATTTAGTAAAAGCCTTTATTTTTGTTATTTTACAAACCAAGGTCTTTTCTTTGAATAATTCTTTCGAATCATTTTGGGGTGTTATCATCTTTTATTATTTTCACTACATGCCCACACGTGACTATAGTTAATTCGATTTTGTGATTTTCATTAAAAATCTTTACTTGAGTAGTCATTCCCATTCCCATTTCTATGTTTGGAACCCATTTTATGCATTTGTTATTTTTAACAATGATGCATATTATTCTATTCCTAGTTTTTTTTTCAACTTGGAAATTTTACCCGAGATAGGTATCCCATCCCGGTTTTCCCAAGTCTTAGTTCCTCGTAAGGAACACCATTCACTATGAGTATTTTGTCTATACTACAATTCGTACCTTATTTATGAGCTTGCACTTGTGGCTACTCGCTCTTGATAGATCTTCATTAGTATTTGACCATCTTTCACCATTATTTTTCGTTTGCGTCCTTGGTGAGCATGTCATGTTATCATGCTTCCAACTCTTTTCTCCATCACCTTGGATGAATTTATCCATTTCCGTTATCCTAGAATGCGGCATTTTCGTATTACAATACAGAGCCTTCTACTATACTTGTTAATACAAAATTCTCGCTAACTATATCGGTCTTTGGCTACCCTTAGGTTGCCTTAACTATCATTTACCAATCCTTTTTCGGGCAACATGTGATTACACAAATGCCCTAACTGTTGTTTACTACAACCCCTTTTCATACATTTTCAGTTACTATGAAAGTTAACTTACCGGATTTACGCGACCAAGTCTTGAACCGAACACCTTTTGACATTTTAAGTTCACGGTTTGAGTCCAAGTATCCTCTCCGACACTCGGATCCTCAAACCACCGCTCTGATACCACTTGTAAGACCAATCCCTTTTTAAAGCAATTTGTTAAAAACTAAATAAGTTTTATGGTCCCAGATTAGCTTATAATTTTTTAAAACCTTATTTGCACGTCCGAATCATTGGAAGATCCACAAGAGATATTATTACTTCGACACCTCTAAGCTTGACTACTAGCACATTATTTAATTACAACATCATTGTTGTTTTATTAAGGTGTCCCACACGACGTGTGAAGACGACACTATATCTTTATTCGCAATAGTGATCTTGGTCTTGAGTGTGTTCGGTTTCATGCTTGGTCCGTTTCGCATCTGGTTCTAATCCTTAGATGTGCCTATCACAAATACACACGATAAACGATTAGTATTTGGTATTAACGGCTCAAACGATTGCAAAACAAACAAACAAATATTTTGGGTTTAAAACCCGTCGTAAGCTACGGTTCGCTTACGGTTCATGCATTCTGCCCTAACACACATATGGGAACCTTAACTTACGGCTCCAAGTTGAAAGCTATGGTTTGGGGCCGCTGTATGCTCGGATTCGCCTGCATAAACGATCTAAATTTCCTTGGTAATTACCCAACATTTGATTGTACTTTTTATAACATTTGCGATTTTTCCAATGAGTTAATTTCAACTTTAGGGACTTAAGGTGTTAATAATAAAAAATTTATTATGAATGTGATAATTTAAACTTGGATATATGATGTCATGTTCTTGAAATTTCGTTGTTTAGATCTTGTTGAAAATTAAGTAAGATTTCTATTTGAAATATATAGTAATATAATAAAATAATTATGTATCATAACTTTTTGGTCATATTTTGTATAACTAGAATTTAAAGCATGAGTTACACAATTAAAAGTTTTTATTTTTATTTTTAAATGCTCTATGACTAGATGAAAAATATTGGAGCATTAAAAGCCTATAAAACCATTTGACTTTATCTATTACAAACAAGTAACTTGCAAACCATTAGTCTTTCATAACCGAAACTGTCATGTTGCTCAATTTTATATAAGATAAATTCTTTTAAGAATTACTCCCACCTCTTAGTTTCTCTATTAGTGTTGATAGCACTGGTGAATCACCAGAGTACCGATCACCCAACATATTATCCACCCGTTCAATCTTGCCATCACACAGCTCAACATTTCTCTGCATATACATGTGTTTATAAGTGAATGTCATAAATTATGTAGCCTATTTGTCCCACACCCGAGCTTTATAGCGCTACCTTTGACCTATCAGTTGTAATTATTGTGACTGGTGTTGTACTTCTCCACATCTAGTGATCTGACGAACAAAGTTTATACCGCCAGAGCCACTACAGCGATGTGCTCATTTTTCGGAAACCCGCATTTGAGTCTCGAAATATAAGATAAGTTCTTAATTTTCTTTCCAGCTTACGATCATGGAAACGTTTAATGCTTTAAAAGCGATCGGTTAGTTTTTTTATAAATATATTAGTAAGAGTCCGGCCACTATGGTCTCAATAGTCGGATATGACCTTCATAATTTTTATTTTAGTTTTGGTCGTCGGCATTTCCAAAGAATATGACCAAAATTCACGTTTTGGGCGTTGGCACATGGTCGCAACAATGATTTATGTAATATACAAAAATAATTGTCCTTGAAAATCATTAAGACTAAGAAATTAATATTTAATATTTATTTTTATTAAAGTACTTATCAAATTAGCTAAATCATTATTGACGCTAAACCATATTTTCGTAACCAAGTTTATTGTAAGTTGGGATGCGTATTAAATTTGATTTTGGAATGCCACTGTTACGGTATTTTATATACAATAACTAGTTGGTTAACTCTTATTTTAATAACTATGTCGTTAGAAGTTTATAAAGATGAATAATTGTTCAAAGGGTTATACTTTATAAGCGATATCTTTAATGCAATTACTTTGGTCATGTAAATGTCAAAGACCTCAAATTAGAAACTCACAAACCTTATCAAAATGCACATCATTAACCTCGATATATTTATACTTAGGTTGTTATAAATTCAAAGTGCGACGTTAAAATTTCTTTTCAAGTTGCTCTACATGGTTAAGGTTCAAGCATAATTCATTGTATCTCATTGATTTCCTGCAAGTTCGATATCACAATCAAAGTGAGTATACTTATCCCCTTTTTCATTTTTACACTTTTGGGGTGATTCATGTACACATATTAAACATACACGTGCACTTATTCATAAACGTTTTACATATAATTCATATACGTATTATGCTTGAATTCTTGTGCTTTGTGCTTAAACATAAACATAGTATACTTGCAAACATTACAAAATCATTAACTTAGCTAGCCGACTTTAACAATGGATAACGCTATTTGGATTGACAACCCGCCTAGTGGAAAGTACTTATGTGTGTGGGAAGTCCTAGGTCATTGTTAATGCTTTAATCTTTGTCAACATAAGAGGTTTGATTTTGACCCGCGTTGTGTACTTACGTGTTTTCCATATTTGCCTTGAATGAATCATGACACATGAATTGTAAATCTTTTCGTTGAACTTATATTACGTATGCTCACCAACATTATTTATGTTGACAAAATTGTTTTTGTACATGTTTCAGGTTGATTGTTGAGGTACTTCATGTAGGACATTTGGACTTAGTGAAGACTTAATCTAGACAACGTATGGAATTAGATTTGTATTTGATGAATATCTGTAATTGT
The DNA here is from genome assembly GCA_030844895.1 of Ambrosia x helenae. Taxonomy (NCBI): domain Eukaryota; kingdom Viridiplantae; phylum Streptophyta; class Magnoliopsida; order Asterales; family Asteraceae; genus Ambrosia; species Ambrosia x helenae. Next base: position 104,027,084 of record CM061228.1, on the reverse strand, counting down.
AACATGAAACATTTTAATAAAATATTTACACTTTAGTACCATGAGCTTTTGAATAATCGTCACTACGTGAAACCTCGATGTTTCCGCCATCGGTTGGGGTGTTACACTTTTCTTAGGCTCTCGACCATCCCCAAGGACCCTAGGGGACTCGTTTAATATTTCTATAACATGTTCTAAGTGTAACACCCCAACCGATGGCGGAAACATCGGGATGTCACGTATTGACGATTGTTCAGTAGCTCATGGTAAATAACAAATTTCATTAATTGATTACATAAATTACATACAATTGTTCTACACGAATTTGTACATCAAAATGAAAAATACTAGATACACATCTTCAAGCATTAACTCTAATCTTCAAGCAAGCTATATCCTGAAACATGTTAAGTTTGAAAATATTTTGGGTCAACAAAAGTTGGTGAGAATTACATAGGTTTTGATAATTGAATAAAAACTTGTACAATTCGAGTGTCATGGCAAGTCTAGTCCATATGTGAAAACAAAACAATCGGGTAAATCGAGTGCATAATCAAACCTTGTGACTAGAATATTGTGGTCCATCCCATACGCTCATGGTTCACTCGATTATGTTATAAATTCGATAACAATCACCCACGCTACCTATGTAGGAGGTACACGTATCCGGGTGGAATTGTCAGTCCAATAGATCTATCATTGTATACCGTCGGCTGATCAATGTTAATGATTATGCTAGAATATTGTGCTTACCCTAGTAATGTTTAAGACATAATGCAACATAGAATAACAAATAGACACTTGTGATTGAATTGTAAATTGAATGTTTTAACATGTTTCACCCAAAAAAAAATAGTGAATGGAAAAGGGGCTATGTAAACTCACCTTAGGTGCTTAATGAGTTCGTGAGTTTTATTGAGCGTGCAAACACTTAGTAATAATGCCTTGGAAAACTCGGAACTAGCTAGAGAAGATAATGATGGATGAAAACTTTAGTATGTGAGAGATGAGATAATAATGTTTTTTTATTGAATGGTATAAAGAGTTGAATGGTAGGCTATTGTATTTATAGTGTAGAAATTGGAGTTGTAATTAGGGACTACTTTGACTAGGCTAGAATTTAGGAACAACTTTGACTTGACTATAAGACCATATTTACTAACATTTTGACTTGACTTGACTAAGAGACTACGTTTGACTTTTCAGGTTTGACTAAGGGACCTTGAAAGTTGAAAGGGTTTAAGTTTAATTGGTTTTAATTAACATCACAAAACACCAAATGGTGTAGTGGTTTGTGTGGTGTGGTTAAGGTTTAGCCCGCCAAGGACTCGGGTTCGAATCCTGGCATAGGCAAACATTTTTTTTAACGTTTTTAAATCAGAATTTTTAATACAATCAAATTTAATATTGATTATACGTCATTATTTAAACAAAAAAATTAACAAAATGGATGGTAAAGATACTGTAAACATGAATCGGATGAATAAACGAGGGAGTTCTATATATATATATAAAGAAAATTTGTGTGATGTTACAGTCTCCCCTACTTTTAGGAACTTCGTCCCGAAGTTTATTTTAAGAAGAAACATTTGAATAGTGTTGAGGATAGTTAGGGTGACTATGGTTCAGAGTAGGGTAAGAGTTTAAGGAATGTATAAGATAACCATAAATGCTAGATGGACTACCAAATAACTAGGGTTTGTTATTGGTCTGACTCCAAGTCACACTTTCAATGTATAATTAGTGTTTATATATAGGGTGTAACAGAGCTAACTCACCACACCTTTGATACCTCGAAAACGTACTGGGCATCTACTAAAACGCTAATAGAATTTCACACCACCTTAACGTACCTGTAAATTCATGATTACGTTCCGGACCGCAATCACCAATTTACCTTACATTAGGGGTTTTGTGTCCTTCTATGACTCTAAACACACATGTAAGTAATGCAAAATAGCCTTGTGATTGAATCGTATACAATGTATCCAAAAATAAGTCAAACTGTTGAGCAGGAAAAAGACCTCTACCAGTCAGTGAGTAAGAACCTCTACCGATTGTTGAGCAGGTGCGATAGCCTCTACTGGTCGTTGAGCAGGTTGTAGGGCCTCTACCGACTGTTGAGCAGGCATGATAACCTCTACCAATCGTTGAGTAGGTTATTTGGTACTCTACTAACTGTTGAGCAAGTACTTCATCCTCTATCAGTTGTTTGATTACGTGTACCAATTATTACACACATGAATTGCAAATTGATAATATGTACATGTAAGCAATCAAGTATCAAGTATAGCATACGAGTTGTAATAGAGTTGCCCTAGACAAGGTTAATGACTCTAGGTGTGTCTATAGCAAATAGTTTATATTCCATGAATTCTAGTTTCAAATGTAGATAGTCGAATCCTCATGTAAGGATTATGTTTGATGCAACACACAATCAAGTTTTAATAGTTTGGTTATCATGGGTAACTAGCTCATGTGTGAGAAGGTGAAGGATATGAATTTAGTTCTTGAGAGGATGATGAAAAATCTTGAAGCAGAATCAAGGTTGTGAGAGATAGTGAATGTGAAGATAGTTGATAAAGAGTTTATTTTATAGTAAGGAGATTATGTAGCAGTGTAAATTTTGGGGTTTGGATCAAAGGTTATAATCAAGTGTATAAGAAAACATGATTGTGGTATATGCCAAATATTGTAAAAATTTGAACAAGTTGAAAATGAGTGAGTGTCGATGGAGAATTTAGAGACTAGATATTATTCCTATGGATAAAAAAAATCTTATTTTCAAAATTGGTTTTATATATAAAGCAAAAGTTGTTAAATATTACAAGCTAAGTGGGCTTTGATTAAAATATTCCCGTTAGTTGGAGATTTCAAACATGACATTAGGTTTTGAAGATCAAGGTTCTATTAAGTGATTTTTAATAGTTTAAAACATTATATAGAAAATTGTTTGTTACGTCAATAAATAAACAATTGAATTTAAGTTCGAGGACATCTTTTGACAAAAAAAAAATATGTACTTTGTAAAGTTACTAGGTAATGAAAATACAACAGGATTTAGAAATCTTTAGTTTGTGCTAAGGTATGAGGTTATAGTTTTTAAAAATAAGTAACATGTGGAGAAATGAAATAATATGATTTGGGTAGGGTGTTGAATATTTAAAAAGTGGCTAAGATGGTAAGGTGAAGTGTGATTGTGAAATCCATAGATGGTTATGAAATGAGATTGATTTAAGCTGTAAAATTTTGAGATTTTAGAGCTTAGTTTAAGGAAAGTGAGTGTAATCATTTATTCATTAATTAAAATGAATAAACGAAAACATTGACTTATCAAAACTTCTAGATTCTAATAACATAGTGAAGACATGCTTTAGCCTATAAGTGAACACTCATCCCGAGAATTCCTAGGTAGGCATCCGGGTCCCTCGTCTGATTGGGATTTATGCGCAATGCCAGTCCTAGACAGAAAACTCAGAATACAGGCGTTCACCCTTCCAAATTGCACGTGTTCGTTATTAAAATCTAGAACTTCGACGAGATCTTCAAGGTGGTTCAGGCTAAACCTGAGGATTTGTCCTATTAGTCTAAGAGTAGATCTTGTGATGGAGAACAATCTTCTTGTAGGGACTAAAGTAGGGATAAGAAGTAGGAGGGAGATAGAGAATAGAAACAAGTAGGGTTGCAAGTAAAAGGAGCAAGTACTTATTATAATCCTATGGTTATAGACTAGATTATTTTTCTAATAACCCAATTCCCTATAACCATGGATCTGATACCAATCTGTAACACCCCAACCGATGGCGGAAACATCGGGATGTCACGTATTGACGATTGTTCAGTAGCTCATGGTAAATAACAAATTTCATTAATTGATTACATAAATTACATACAATTGTTCTAAAAGAATTTGTACATCAAAATGAAAAATACTAGATACACATCTTCAAGCATTAACTCTAATCTTCAAGCAAGCTATATCCTGAAACATGTTAAGTTTGAAAATATTTTGGGTCAACAAAAGTTGGTGAGAATTATATAGGTTTTGATAATTGAATAAAAACTTGTACAATTTGAGTGTCATGGCAAGTCTAGTCCATATGTGAAAACAAAACAATAGGGTAAATCGAGTGCATAATCAAACCTTGTGACTAGAATATTGTGGTCCATCCCATACGCTCATGGTTCACTCGATTATGTTATAAATTCGATAACAATTACTCACGCTACCTATGTAGGAGGTACACGTATCCGGGTGGGATTGTCAGTCCAATAGATCTATCATTGTATACCGTCGGCTGATCAATGTTAATGATTATGCTAGAATATTGTGCTTACCCTAGTAATGTTTAAGACATAATGCAACATAGAATAACACATAGACACTTGTGATTGAATTGTAAATTGAATTTTGTAACATGTTTCACCCCCCAAAAAAATAGTGAATGGAAAAGGGGCTATGTAAACTCACCTTAGGTGCTTAATGAGTTCGTGAGTTTTATTGAGCGTGCAAACACTTAGTAATAATGCCTTGGAAAACTCGGAACTAGCTAGAGGAGATAATGATGGATGAAAACTTTAGTATGTGGGAGATGGGATAATAATGTTTTTTTTTTATTGAATGGTAATAAGAGTTGAATGGTAGGCTATTGTATTTATAGTGTAGAAATTGGAGTTGTAATTAGGGACTACTTTGACTAGGCTAGAATTTAGGAACAACTTTGACTTGACTAGAAGACCATATTTACTAACACTTTGACTTGACTTGACTAAGAGACTACGTTTGACTTTTCAGGTTTGACTAAGGGACCTTGAAAGGGTTTAAGTTTAATTGGTTTTTATTAACATCACAAAACACCAAATGGTGTAGTGGTTTGTATGGTGTGGTTAAGGTTAGCCCGCCAGGGACTCGGGTTCGAATCCTGGCACAGGCAAACATTTTTTTTAACGTTTTTAAATCAGAATTTTTAATAAAATCAAATTTAATATTGATTATACGTCATTATTTAAACAAAAAAAAATTAACAAAATGGATGGTAAAGATATTGTAAACATGAATCGGATGAATAAACGAGGGAGTTCTATATATATATATATATATATATATATATATATATATAAAGAAAATTTGTGTGATGTTACACTAAGGGTACCAAGTCTCATGCTTGGGTACCCTCTCGGTTCTTTAAACATTTATGCCATTTTTACCCATTTGACCCATTAAGGGTTTTAAGTTAGTGTGCATATAAGTAAACTAACCTTCTTCCTGTCAACAACTATTTACTGACAAAACCGCGCAAAAATCACATGAAACATGTTTAGAAAAATCTATAAAATTACCAAACATCCTTTATATTGTAAAACAACTTCTGACCGAATTTTGTGTCAAACCGTAATGGTTAAGACCTCGAAATAACCTCAACAATTTACGGACCTGTTGCTGTCAACAACTAATTTATCGGCAAAACATCCGCGAAAACCACTTCCGATGACTTTAGAAACAAATATAAAAATTAACAAACATTCTTTATGTTAATTTCGTGTCTAAACGCAATGGTTAAGACCTCAAAACAGGCTCTTTAATTAGCGGACCTGTTGCTGTCAACAACTAATTTATTGACAAAACATCCGCGAAAACCGCGTTAGACGACATTAGAAAAATCTATACAAATTACCAAACATTCTTTATGAGTTTTAGTGAAAGTAACATCTCTAACTCATTTGACCCGTTTATTTCAATTCTCAATTATAATCTTACTAACTCTTGGGCTCAAGTGACATCCACATCACTTGACCCGTTTGTCCCATTTGTAAAAATACTTGATTATCTATATTTGGGCGCCATATCCCGGACTAAACAATTTTCTTTCATTTGAATGATTCTAACTCATGTTTAATTAGAATCCCACATTCTCATAATCCATTTTATGTAAAACTTATCGGTTCTTAACTAACATCACAATTTCCCTATTTTCTTGCGTTTACACAATCGTTTAGTTACTAAGAGACTTATTTAAGATAAGCCACTTACCTTGGCCTCATTTATGCATTCCCTGATCCGCTTATCCGTTTGATCTTTTCCTCCTCAAGCTTCCACCTAACTTGACAAGATCCACTTCTCTATACTCAAGATAAATCAAGTTATTCTTTTTTTCAAATAACTAACTTATATCATGGGTTTTCACACTTTAATTTATTAAAACTCATATTCGGGCCAGTTTAACTTTTTATTAGTCTAACTAACCTTTTACATGTTGTGTGCACTAATGATGTATTGTAAAATACATCTATTTCCAGTGTAAAGTTTGTATAGTTCTCGAGTCGTTTAGACAGTGTTTTTTTTAGTTTTAGGCTTGTACCGGTCTATTTTATTTAGTATAAGTTTTTATAGATTTTTATTATTTTTGTGTCATTTTTATTAGGTATTTATTTATTTTATTATTTTATAGGTGTTTGTAGAAAATGAGCTCAAAAAATAAGAATTTTAATTGAGACACGAACACTTGAGAGCATGTGTTCATGGACGTTAGAGCGTAAACGAGCAACTTTGGTTGAGCCAAGAACATATAATACCAGAGTATGGAGTAATAATAGTATATAATAATAATAATTAAAAAAAAGGAATTGACTTGGGCCGTGGCCCAAGCAAAACCTAAACAATTATATTATATTATCTATAACTTATAATAATAAAAGAATTGAATATTGATGAGGTGACGTTCAATGGAGGTCTAAGAAAACCATTTTAATAACATGCATTCAAGGAGGCATTCTCCTACTTGAGTTTGCCATGTGTCATGCCATGTGGCAAATTAAAAATAAATAAATAATAATATAAAACCTAATCTACTAAATTTAAATTGAGTTATTTTAGGAAAAAAGAATTTAAAAACAAATTTAAAATTTTCTCTCTTATTTTCCTCCCATATTTTTTAAACGTTAATATCTTTTATATACGATATTTTTTAAAGAAAAAAGTTACACCAAATTAACGAGCGCTTTATTATCTTTCCAACGAGTACCATAGTTCTATATAAAAAACGGAGAAAAAAACAAATATTTTTTGTGGGGTTTTGTTCATACAGAAAAAAAAACACAAAGTGTTCAGGTTATTCATTAATAATGTTTTTTCTTTTAAACCAAGTTCTTATCTACGATGTTGAAATTCAGCTCAATCATCATGTTTTTATTGGAATTTTACTCTTTTAAAGATGCATAGATATACTTCATCAAGAGAAGCTAGGAGAAAGAATCGCGCAACACTGCAACACATGGTGTCACCTTATAGCAAGGTTATTTTTTTATTTATTTAATTACAAGGGTAATAATTATTACTATTAGTATTATTAGAATTGTTATATTTTTCAACCCCGGAACGCTCCCGGGATAAAAGCTAGTATTATATAGAGAGAATTACACAGATTGTCCTTTAGTTATACATGAAATTGCATCCTATGTCCTTTTTTCGAATTTTTGACTCCTTATGTCCTTTGTTTTATACACTTGTTACACCCTATGTCCTTTATACGAAACCCAGTTAAAAAACTCTGTTAAGTTTGTCACGTGCCCCTCACGTGAGGGGCAAACCTGTCTTTTCACCCTCATCCTCTTCTCCCCTGCAAGTTTATAATAGTAATAATAATAATAATAATAATAATAATAATAATAATAATAATAATAATAATAATAATAATAATAATAATAATAATAGAAGAAGATCTTTGGTACCTGCAAAACTGGTGACACCACCTCATACTCTTCACCAACCTCAACATTTGTCAAACCCACAAGTCTTGGTTCGACCCGGACCAAAGCAGGCTCGGGCTCACCATCTGACCACCATCGTCACCATCACCGGACCACCTCAAAAACCTATCAGAAAACCCACCTTCACCATCGAACCTCCCCCCTCCTCCTCCCCCTGTCACCATCATCGGACCACCATCACCACAATCCTCCTCGTGTCACCTTCATCGGATCACCATCATCACCCACCACCATTACGTCTGTTTTTTTAGCTAGAGAGAGAACCGGGTGTGTGCAAAACCCACCACCATCACCACCCACCACCACCTTTCTGCAAAACCCACCACCACCATTTACGTCCTACCCTCTGCAAAACCCACCGCCACCTACGTCCTACCCTCTGCAAAACCCACCACCACCGTGAACCACCATCGTCCTCCCCCTCTGTTCTTCAGATTTGAAACACAATCAGATTCAAATCCACCCCCCTCGTCGAACCACCACCATCACTAGACCCCCTCCGAACCTCTGCAAACCCCCGTCTTCATCATCACCACCGTCCTCAACCCTCAAAATATATGGTTTCTGTGTGGTTTTAGAGAGAGAGAGAGAGTGAGAGGGTTGGTTAGAGAGAGAAAGAATGAGAGAGAGAGAGAGAGAGAGAGAGAGCTGTGTGATAGAGAGAGAGAGAGAGGAGAGAGAGAGAGTTATGATTATTATTATTATTATTATTATTATTATTATTATTATTATTACACAAATAGTCCTTTAACGAGGGTGAATTGACAGATTTGCCCCTCACGTGAGGGGCACGTGAGCTACTTAACCGAGTTTTCTAACTTGGTTTGGCTTAAATATAAACGTCGGTGGGAAACATGTAATCCCCCTTCCCTTCTTAGAGGGTGTTTGGGATTGAGTTTTAAAACAACTTATTGACTTATTGGCTTTTTCAAAAAGCCAAATAAGTCAATAAGCTGTTTGTGTAACCTAAAAGCACTTTCTGTTTTGACTTTTGGCTTTTAGCTTTTAAGGGTGGAAAAGCTGTTTTTGAAAAGTTAGAAATCCTGGCTTTTGGATTTTGGCTTTTGACTTTTGGAAAAAAATTACAAATATACCACCCATACAACCAATATTCACAATAAGTTAAGCGAAACACTTAAAAAAACAACAATTTATTGACTTTTTGACGTGTCTTATCCCAAAAGCTAATCCAAACACCTTTTCTAAAACTCCTTTTCAAAAAGTCATAAGCCAATAAGCACTTTTGACCAAAAGCACTTTTGCATCTCCAAACTCAATCCCAAACACCCTCTTACTTTCGACGCGTGTGTTTCTCTCCACCCACGTGTGTCTTCTGCATCTCCCCCTTAAATTGGTATGACTTTTTACAATTATTTTCCTCCTTTCTACTCTAATATGCTTTAGGGTTCTTTACGTTTACACTCTAATCTGCTGTACTAAGCTCATGGTATGTTTGTTTTCTAGGTTCTTTGTGTTTAGCTTCCAATGCAGGGTTCCGATTTGGTTCTTTGTGTCTGGCTTCCAATCTTGGGTTCCGAATGCTGCTTCTTGGGCTTTACTCTTTTAAGTGGGAGTTTAGTCTATGGCTTTTGTCCTCCTCTTACACATCTATTGTGCTTTTATGTTGTTTGAGATTTGTTAGTCATGAATAGTTGGTTGGAACCTTCTGTCTTTTGGCTGCATGTTGTTTGTGGTTTGTGTTATGCTTTTCTTTGTTATAGTTTGTTAGTGTTGTTTTTTTTTTTCAGTTTCAATTGTAATTTAGTCATTTAATTCTCTAATTATAGATAATAATTAGGGACAAAAGGTCACACCAATATGATCAATACAGTTGAATTTCAATACCCATTTGCCAAAATTGAATTTCACTCTGCTGCTACATATATCATATTATGATATGATCTTTTGTTATGATTAATATTATCATTTTGTTTTCCAACTCTTCACAGAATCTTTAATCCTCCTCAAGTGTTTGTGGAAATGTCATATTGTTGCTTAATGGTTTTTTTTTGGTGTTGTTAACTTGACTGTAACGGATGTTCTTTAATTCTCTATCAGTTTGCTATAGGAATTAGTTCACATCAGTTTGCACAAGTTATTTTTTATGCTTTCTTTCTTGGTTGTGCTTTTGAATCCATTGTTTTTGTTTGTGTAAATTGGTTGCCATCTATATTGATAATGTGTTATGTTTGTACTGGTTCATTTGTTTTAACCCCGTTATGAAGCTTGACGTTTGCTATGGCATTTGATTTGTAGGAACGTACGATGATATGAGGGTTGGCTACGTCATGGTGCTTTGTGCTTAATGTAAGTTTCTAAATACTCTCTTTTGATAGACTTTGTAGATTTTACGTTTACATAGACTTTCAATGTAATTTTGTGCTCGATGTCGTCTTTACGTACATATACTAGAGATTTTGTTTCTGTTAATTTTGTGAATACTCAAAATATATGAAATAGTATATATATATATATATATATGTATTAAGCTTTTAAACTTACAGTATTAAACATTTTCCCATTCTTGGAGTTGCTTTTATCCGGTTGTACAATATGTTAATTTATTTAATTTAGATTATTATACTTTAGTCATCAACCACCTAGAAAATTGTATACGAGCTACTACACATCAGTTTGAACAAATTGTTTGGGTGCGCCTTAATTGCGTTTTTTTTTTACTACATTGCGTGTGTAGAAAGTGACAATATCAGTAGGGTTTAGCATTGTTGGGTCGTAATTGTTACAGCAATAAAACAACAAAACCTATGGTATATTCATGAGTTGTGATGGAAAGTTGCTGATGTCCAAATTTTTTTTTTATCAGTTTAAAATTCGTTTGATGCAATGTTCAGGTTCAAAAATGTATATTTTTTAAGTGTCATAGGTTTTGGAAACAGTCCAAAAACGACGATTGTTCGTGGAGTGTTTTGAGCCCTGCGCCTATGCTATAAGCGACGCGTGTGCGCCTTAATTGTGTTTTTTTGGGCTGCATTGCGTGTGTAGATAGTGACAATATCAGTAGGGTTTAGCATTGTTGGGTTGTAATCGTTGCAGCAGTAAAACCATAAAAACTATGGTCGTAACGTTTATTTGGAAACGATTGGTTGTAATGTTTGTTTGCTGATTTATTAGAAATATGGATGATGTCTGCCTGACATGTTTTGCGCCTTGCGCCTAGGTTCCAAATCATGCATATGCATCTTAATTGAATGAAGGAAATCAACAAATGGTTTTGCTTTGTTTCAATGGTTAAGCACCATGTATGGCAGATGTGTTTGCTGATTTGTTTCTTAATTGAATAATTGTTTACTGATTTGTTAGAAATATGGCCCATGTCTAGCAGATGTGTTTTGCGCCTTGCGCCAAGGCTCCAAATGATGCATATGTGCGTTAATTGTGACATCATAGGCACTCTTTTTTTTTTTTTTGCTGCATTGTGTTTATAGATAATAATAATATCAGTAGGTACATTAGCTTTACGGTTATGGGTGATGCATCAGCCAATTGCTATCATTTGTACCTAGGAATTGTTGCAGCGATAAAAAAAACTAAAACTATGGTCGTAATGGTTACTTGGAAACAATCTTTGTTTGACTATATCATGAGTTGTAATGTTTGTTTGCTTATTTGTTAGAAATATGGATCGTGTCTGTTTGACGTGTTTTGCGCCTTGCGCCTAGGCTCCAAACGATGCATATTCGTCTTAATTGCGTCTTGGGCCTTTGACATTATAGGCATTCTATGTTGGCTGCAGTGCGTGTCTAGATAAGAATAATATAAGACTTTAAAAGCAAAACAGAATTATGAGCTCCAATTAGGCCTTTTATATTCAACATGATTTTATAATTTGGAATCAACTCCACGTATGAACTAATGAGAATGACATCTTTGTTGATTTTATGAATTTAATTTAGTGGATTTATTATGGTCCACAATAGAATGTCATCTCTCCACAGCTGTTGAAATGCATAGTCCGTTTTTCAACTAAACCATTTGCAGGTTTTAAAACAAAACCACTGCACATGTCTTCTTTTATGTCAGGTAATGACATGTTTTATGCCCAAGTTAACTAATTACATGTGCAGATTTATAAACTTATTTATCATTTAAATAAAATATTTCATGTCGTTTTCTATAAAACTAACTCATAAGGTATATAACTAGACGTTTTATAAAAGCAAATTCATGAGGTGTACAAATTACACGTTTTATGGCCAGCCAACTCATGAGGAAGCCTAATAAGTTTTAAAGAATATGGCAGAAAAAAGTTATCATTGGATTTTATAAATTGATATCTAAGTACACGCTAAATGCCATACCGTTCGTAACATAAGTACACGCCAATATGTGATACCTAACATTATTTATCTTCTTTTCAGCATATAATTATTTATCTATGGCTCTAAGAAGAATTTCAGACACAACTGTTGGAAGCGCATCAAGCCGGTTTGAGGTTAGAGTGCTTAAAAGATGGATACCTTACTTCAAGCAAAAAGAAAGAATGACTGACCTTTGTTATCTGTTTGTAGACATGCATGTAAGTAACAAAAACTTTCACTGATACTTCTTTTACACTTAACTCTCCATATAAACTGACTTCATTACAAGTAAATGTTTACAGGGGGGGCGCGATTGAAGCGATCACGCATGTCAATAATGCAGAACACTTTGACCAAATTATCAAAGTCGAACAATGTTACATAGTTGAAGACTATGAGGGTGTTTGGGATTGCGTTATGAATCTGATTTTTAGATTATTGCGTTTTGAAAACGCAGATAATCAGTTTTTTAGGCTACCAAAATGCAATAATCTATAAGCAGCTCCACCCCCGCCTTTTCAAAACGCATAATCTGTTTTGAATAATCAATCCCAAACACCCCCTATGTGGTATTCCCACAACGTCAGTACATGCCTACAGTTCCACACCCTGCATCATTGAAGTTTGGTACAAGAACAACTTTTCTACCTTCACATAACCAAAACATACCAGCGTACTACTATAACTTCGCTTTTGTGATAATGTCAACCACTTTAGAACTTCCTTTTTGCTGCATCAATGAAGTTGACATGCAAATATGTAACCTAGGTTATTATGAAACTTTTGAAGGCTTACTCTTGCCGCATCCATTAAGCCAATTTGTAAATGGATTATGTAAATATATAACCTAGGTTATTATGAAGCATAACAACTTATTTACACAATGTTTCACTTTCTTCAGCAAAAGATAAAGACAATAGTGTTCGCTGCCGCCGCATTCAAAAAATAAAAGTCGGTCAAGTGAATGGAATTATATATATTTCGACGGCAGATTATATGGAATTGAAATGATTCATACGAATGAATAATTATTCATTCAACATTCATTCAACATTGAAGCGAAGTCGCACGAAGAAGCAGTGATCGAGCAGAAGAGCAGTGGAGGAGAAAAGGTCCCGGGCACGTTAAAGATTAATATTCAAGGAGCCTCGGGTTTGATTTAGTTTTCATTTATTTTCTTTATAGACATGATTAAAACTATTTTTATTTATTTTGTGAAGATGTTTTTAAATATTATGAGCTAAACCTTTTGTTGGTGACTTGGGATGATGAACTAGATTATGGTTTTTAATTAAAGACTTATGTTTTCCGTTTTGGATGTGTTGGGTTACATGATTTAATTTTTATGTTTGATTTTGAATATTTGTGTACTGACGCTTTTTGATTTGATTACTTGTTTGTTGGTTTTGATGTTCTAGGCATATAGGAATATTCCCTAGATCTAAAAATCATTTTAGTTTGATTAACTTTTGTTGTCGAGCTAGTTCTTGCAGTTAGGAATAGCGCAAGTTTAACAGGTTTTTAAAATCAATTAGCTAAGGTGTGCAATCCCTTCCCGAAGGTTAGGAATATAATTCGGGATTGCTAGGTTGACTAACTAGGCATTGTTTGGTAGTTTGGTTATCGCTGGGGCGAGACCGGTTACTTATTCGTGTTTAGAGTTTTCCTAGGATTTCATTCGTATTAGTTAAATCTGCTTCACAGTTTGGGAGTTTTCAATCCAAGAGTGATTGATTAATGGATTAGTGTGGGATTTGGTTTCGCTGGGGCGATCCACTTTCATTTTAGCATCTCAATACTTGTCCCGCCTTGAATCTAGTCGACTATCCTTGACAGGAGGTTTATTAGGTGAGAACATGGTCTCCAATCGGATTACATAAGTCAGCTTTTATAACTAGAGTCTAGGGATTCTACCCAGGTTACCAGTCTTCTCCTCATTAGAGTTCAAACCCAGTTCTTCAGCTTTCGTTTATTTTTAGTTTTTTAGTTTAATTAGTAATTTAGTTTTTAATTACTTTAACTATTTATTTTAATTTCAGTTTAAACCCCCCTAATCAACCAATCAATTTAATAATAATAATATTTTATCAGGTAATTCATTAAAAGCGATTTCAAAAGTGTTAGATAAAGTCCTTAGGTTCGATACCTGGTCTTGCCTACTTGCTACTTGCGATCGGTACACTTGCCGATAGTGTGTGGTTTTAGAAGAGTCTAGGATTTTAACTTGATCAATTTATTTATATACTTATTTGCACACATCAAGTTTTTTGGCGCCGTTGTCGGGGGCTTTTTACTTGCACTTTTTGATTTTACTTGTTTTGTTTTGCTTGTTTACTGCTTGCTGGATCTGCCTGCGATTATCTGTGCTACTTGTGCTTTTAGTCTTAGGTTATTTGCTATCCATTAGTAACTCCAGTGTGGTTTGCACTTTCAGTGTATGCCACATACTCGCTCACAAGGACCACCTGAATTCACCACCTGCACGGATCCCAACCTCGACATCCACGAGCGCCTTAACGAGTTTCGGACGGTCATCCGTAAGAAAATTGATCAGGTACGCTCGTCTTCTCTATCCTCTTCATCCTTTTCTTTTTCTGAACCTAAACCCACCATCCATTCTCCACCAAAACCCATTCATTTCCCATCGCTCACTGCTGAAATGGCTGAAGGAAATGTCAGACGCACTGTGCACTCTCGTGCAACCGAGGGACTCACTGGGATTCGTTCTCCCATTGCTCGCCCTGCTACTGCTGATTCCAACAATTGGCAAATGCCCTCCCATGTCATGTCCACTATTACTAACGCCACTCAATTTCATGGTCTTGAGGAGGAGGATGCTCCTGGACATATGTCCCGATTTGTGCGTATCTGTGACACTTTCAATCTTTCCCACATCAATAAGGAAGCCATTTATCTGTGTCTGTTCCCATTTACTTTGTCTGTTCCCATTGCCACTTGGGAGGACATGCTTGGAAAATTCTTAAAAAAATATCACCTAGCTTCCAAGGATTCCCGCATTAGGGAGCAGATTCACTCATTCTGTATGGATCCTGATGAGCCATACTACATGGCTTGGGAGCGTTTTCCAGACCCTACTGAGCCGATGCCCTCAGCATGGCCTTTCTGACCGGGCCCTTGCGGAGAAATTCTATAACGGCCTCACTTTTGAGACTCGTGTTCGTTTTAATACAGCTGCACAGGGTAACTTCATGGAAAAAATGGATATTGATGCAGCTAATGAGTTATTTGAGAGTTTTGCCCATTCTGAGAGACCATCAAAGAATACTATTGGGAATTCAAATCCCATGACTAGTAACACCTCTCCTACTACCCGAGGTGTTTATCAGATTGCACCTGATACTGGTCTGGCTGCGGTGATTGAGAATTTAACTAAGCAAGTGAGAGATCTTCAGATGAGGTTAGATAGGTGTGAAATATGTAGGGGGGTCATGACACATCTGAGTGTCCAATTCAAAGTCAGGAACGGGTAGATTCTCTAAATTCTGGGTGGCTTAAACCACCTTATCAAAACTACACTTCCAACTCGAACTCCAACTGGAGAAATCAGAATTCCAACTGGTAAGGGGGTAACTCTTCTAGATACCAACCTCGTCAGAATCTGTTCCAAGTTCCCAACTCTGGGGGTTCCACTAGTCGTACTGAGTCTGACCTTACTACCATTCTAGAGAACCAGTCCCAAATGCTTAGTAACATTCGGTCAAAACTTGCTGAGAATGACGCTTTTATGAAAGGTCAACAAGCTGCGTTTCAAAACCTAGAGGCCAAAGTAGGAGAATTAGCTAATCAGGTTAGCCAGAGACCACCAGGAGCCCTTCCTAGTAACACAGTTACTAACCCTAATTCATCTACTTCTGCTTTTAGACAGCCTCAGGCCAAAGCTATTATCACTAGGAGTGGGAAGGGGGTAGTTGATCCACCACATGTTGATGTTGAGGAGTCTGTAGATGAGGAAATGGAGTTAGAGACCCCAACTGGCAAAGTGCAAAATAGGCTAGTCCTAGAAAGTACAACACAGTCCAGTGGGTTAAGTGAGGGTAAGAAAGAGGAAGTTCCAGTGCGTGTTTATAAGCCTAAACCACCGTTTTCAGGTCGTCTTGTGCGTGCTGATGATTCTGAGCAGTATTCTAGGTTCTTGGAGATGCTTAAAAAACTCCATGTGAACCTTCCATTCGTTGAGGCACTTTCGAAGATGCCTAAATATGCCAAGTTTTTGAAAGATTTTCTCACCAATAAGAAGAAACTTAAGGACATCTCCACTGTTACTCTTTTTGAGGAGTGTTCTGTAGTCTTGCAGAATAAACTACCTCAGAAGATGTCTGATCCCGGGAATTTCACTCTTCCCTGTCTGATAGGAAATCTTCATGTCAGAAATGCTCTTGCTGATCTGTGAGCTAGCATTAACTTGATGCCTTATTCAGTTTATGCTAAGCTCAATATTGGAGACCTCTCTCCTACTCGCATGAGTATTCAGCTCGCCGACCGTTCGGTGAAGTTTCCTCGGGGGATTGTGGAAAACATGCTCGTTAAAGTTGATAAATTTGTTTTCCCAGTTGATTTTGTTATTCTTGATATGGACGAGGATTCACAGGTTCCACTTATTCTTGGCCGTCCATTCTTAGCTACAGCTCGTGCCATTGTTGATGTTTTTGACGGTAAATTGACCCTTCAGGTTAATGACGAGCAGGTTACTTTTGATATCCAGAACTCAATGAAGCACACTGGCCAGCATGATGACACTCTTTATTTCATTGACTCATTTATGTCACATGTTGGGCGCTTTCTCACTCCACTCTGCGAGAGAGATACCCTTGATACACAGCTGCTAGATTCACCACTTCAGGGGTGCATTGAGATGACTGAGTTGGATCTTGAGCAGGATCCAACTTCACCCACTGTGCAGCCTTTTCTGTCTGTTAGAGTTCCCAGGTTTTTGAGGTTATTGATGATGAGATACCTGTGGAAACACCATCTGTTGAGACACCCCCATCATTAGAACTTAAGGAGTTACCATCTCATCTGGAGTATGCATTCTTGGGTGAAGGTTCTCAGTTGCCTGTCATCATATCTGCTGAGTTGAAAGAGGAGGAGAAGAGTAAGTTGATGTGTGTACTGAAGGCACACAAACAGGCTATTGCATGGAAGCTTATTGATATAAAGGGTATTCACCCTTCATTCTGTACGCATAAGATTCTCATGCAGGAGGAGTTTAAGCCTGTAGTCCAGCCTCAGAGAAGGCTAAATCTCAATATGCAAGAGGTAGTGAAGAAAGAGGTGATTAAGTTACTAGATGCAGGTCTTATTTATCCTATCTCTGATTCATCTTGGGCGAGTCCTGTCCAGGTCGTCCCCAAGAAAGGGGGTATGACGGTTGTCACGAATGAGAAAAATGAACTCATACCCACTAGGACAGTGACTGGTTGGAGAGTTTGCATTGATTATCGCAAACTCAATGATGCCACTCGCAAGGACCATTTTCCCTTGCCTTTCATTGATCAGATGCTCGAGTGTTTGTCAGGTCACCAATTCTATTGTTTTCTTGACGGTTTCTCAGGTTATTTCCAGATCCCCATTGCACCTGAGGATCAGGAGAAAACCACTTTCACATGCCCTTTTGGTACCTTTGCCTACCGGCGTATGCCATTCGGGTTATGCAACGCTCTGGGTACTTTTCAGCGATGTATGGTGGCTATTTTTCATGAGTTGATCGAGGATTCCATGGAGGTTTTTATGGATGATTTTTCTGTGTTTGGGAATTCTTTTGATCATTGTTTGCGTAATTTAGAGCGAGTGCTTGCTAGGTGTGAAGAAATGAACTTGATGCTTAATTGGGAAAAGTGTCATTTCATGGTTCGTGAGGGTATTGTGCTTGGGCACAAGATTTCACAGGCGGGAATTGAGGTTGATAGAGCCAAAATCGACACCATTTCCAAACTCCCGTTGCCTACTTCTGTGAAATCCATTCGTAGTTTCTTAGGTCATGCGGGATTCTATAGGCGTTTCATTAAGGATTTTTCTAAAATTGCTCGCCCGGTGGCCCAACTTTTAGAGAAAGATCGACCATATGAGTTTTCTACTAAATGTGTCAAGGCGTTTGAGTTGTTGAAGGAGCGGTTAGTGAGTGCTCCTATTCTTGTCGCTCCCGATTAGAGTCTTCCTTTCGAGATTATGTGTGATGCGAGCGATTTTGCTGTTGGGGCTGTGTTGGGCCAGCGTAGAGATAAACATTTCCATCCCATTTACTACGCTAGCAAAACACTAAATGATGCCCAAGAGAATTACACCACAACAGAGAAGGAGTTGTTAGTTGTGGTGTTTGCTTGTGATAAATTTCGTGCGTATCTTGTGCTTTCTAAAACTATCATCTTTACTGATCACTCTGCTCTTAGGAACCTTTTCTCTAAGAAGGACGCAAAACCTAGACTCATTAGGTGGATCTTGTTGCTTCAGGAATTTGATATAGAGATTAGGGATAAGAGTGGAGCTGAGAACGTAGCTGCGGACCATTTGTCCCGTTTAGAAAACCCTGATTTAGAAAAGCATAGGGAAGAGAGGATTATGGATGATTTTCCTTATGAGAGTTTGATGGCATTAGCTTCTTCTAAGTGTAATGACTTCCCATGGTATGCCGATATGGCAAATTACTTAGTTTCAAGTGAGTTTAGAGATAAAATCCCTTTACAAGAGAAAAAAGAAGTTGATAGCTGATTCTAAGTATTACTTTTGGGAGGATCCGTATTTGTATAGGCTAGGTGCAGATCAGGTTATGAGGAGATGTGTGTTCGGATCTGAAATTGTAGATATCCTTAGAGAGTGTCACGAGGGTCGTGCTAGTGGTCACTTTGGAGCCACCAATACCGCTAAACGTGTGTTTGATGGTGGTTTTTATTGGCCGACAATCTTTAAGGATGCTCATGAGTTCGTGAAGCGTTGTGACGCTTGCCAGAGGACCGGTAATATCTCATCCCGAAATGAGATGCCTCAAAATCCCATTCAAGTACTTGAAATCTTTGATATGTGGGGCATCGATTTTATGGGTCCATTCCCCGTCTCTAGAGGGAATAGATACATCCTTGTTGCGGTTGATTATTTGTCTAAATGGGTGGAGGCGCAAGCCTTACCTACAAATGATGCACGGGTTGTTGTGAGATTTCTTAAGAAGTTGTTTGCTAGGTTCGGTACACCTAAGTCGTTGATTAGTGATCGTGGTACCCACTTCTGTAATGCTCAGATGGATAAGGTTTTGAAGCGTTATGGGGTCACCCATCGGACTTCTACAGCCTATCATCCACAAACGAGTGGTCAAGTGGAGAATACCAATCGTGGGATCAAGAGAATCCAAGAGAAAACCTTAGGACATAGCCGAAAAGATTGGTCAGATAACCTAGATGATGCTTTGTGGGCCTTTCGTACTACTTATAAAACACCTTTAGGCACCACCCCGTTTAGGTTAGTCTATGACAAAGCATGCCATTTGCCGGTTGAAATGGAGCATAAAGCTTATTGGGCGTTGAAGAAGGTGAATCTTGATTTGGATAGTGCGGGAAAACATAGGTACCTTCAATTGAATGAATTGGAAGAATTGAGAGATCAGGTGTATATGAGATCTTGGGGGTATAAAGAGCGTACTAAGAAATTGCATGACAAGCACTTGAAGGTGATTAAAGAGTTCAAGTGTGGGGATAAGGTCTTGCAATACAATTCCCGTCTTAGATTGTTTCCAGGAAAGCTTAAGTCCCGGTGGTCAAGTCCTTATGTGATTAAGCAGGTTTTTCCGTACGGTACAGTGGAATGTGAGAGTGAAGATGGTCGTAGTTGGAAGGTAAACGGTCACAGGTTGAAGCATTAAATAGAGGGACCGAATGCGGAGGTCGAGGAGGAGGAAATCGACCTCCCACTAATGAATCATTAGTCGTTTATATGCACACTTGGGGTTCGCCCAAGTTGAAGAGTTTGTAGATTCTATTTTATTTTATTTTTCTTTTATGTTTTGGTTTGTCTAGTGTGGGGATTGTCCGTATTATTAATTGCAAATTTGGAAGGGTCCTGCCTGTACTCAATCTCCATTCAGGCGGGGTCAATCCAATAATATTTTATTTGTAAAAGGACATTCCTAATTCGTCGGTCTATTTTTATTTCACTTTACGCTTTGTCTTTTGAGTTTTTGTTTGCAAGATCTATTGTTTACAACTGCGAATGAAATGCTATACGGTTGCTTTACACTTGGATGAGATAGCTCAGGACACGCTTTGCGAGGATATTACTGCAATATTACCAGGGGAGTCTGTTCCACTTTACTTGTTATATATTTTTTGTTATTCTGCTTTATTTTTTGTTCCTTGTCGCTACACATTGAGGACAATGTGCAATTTTAAGTGTGGGGATGGGAACTGCATTTTAGTATAGTTTGAGTCTTTATGTTAAAAAAAATTGAAAAAATGAAAAAAAAATGTCCCTGATTTTGAAGTTTGCATTATAAAATATGGGAAATGATAGATAAAATCAAGTATCTGGTTTTCAAATATTATATGTATTAGAAGAATGAATAATCGAAAGCATGTTGACTTGGGATGTGTGGGTAGGCCCAGCCGGTAGAAAAGTTTCCTTTGAGCTAATACACCTAAATATATTAGGATACCTTGTGGGTTCTCATCTAGGAAAAAATGGGGAAGCTGAAACCGCCAATAATAGTATAAGGAATGCCGTTATAAGTTTAAAACCGTTAGAATTTCTAATCAAAAGTTGAAGAAAATAAAAAGAGCTGGATATAAAATAAGGGCAAGACCAATGGTGTCGTTTCTAGGGATAGTGACTCCGGACTCGACTCCCTCTAGGATTGTCTGAAAATAAATATCTAAAAAAGCTCATGAATTAAAGAGAAATCAAAGCGAAAAAGCTGAAGCTTAAGGTGCCTGGCCACTGGGATAGCGACTTGGATTGGTCACACCCTCTAAGTTAAGTATGCTGAGATGAAAAGAAAAAAAAACAAGTGATTTTAAATTCTCTCGATATTCTACATAAAATGGTTAGGAATAGTCAATTGATTGTTCCTTTTGTTTCATAAGCTTGAGGCGGAATTAGGTGAAACTGTGGCTTCTTTAGTGTGAGACCCTAGGTAGACTAAATGAATTTAAAATTAAACTAACATGATAAGGGGCTTAGAAACCGGCGGTTGTTTTTAGAGGACAAGTATACCTGCAATCGCAGTTGGCATGTGATCAGATTTTTAAAATTAAAGTAACCTATGTTTTGAGGCCAGATTATTTGATTATGATTCCACAGCATAATTCTTTTCCAGGGACGAAAAAGAGATAAGTGTGGGAATATTTGATGTATTGTAAAATACATCTATTTCCAGTGTAAAGTTTGTATAGTTTTCGAGTCATTTAGATAGTGTTTTTTTAGTTTTAGGCTTATACCAGTCTATTTTATTTAGTATAGATTTTTATTATTTTTGTGTCATTTTTATTAGGTATTTATTTGTTTTATTATTTTATAGGTGTTCGTGGAAAATAGACTCAAAAAGAAAGAATTTTAATTGAGACACGAACACTTGAGAGCATGTGTTCATAAAGTTGGAGCGTAAACGAGCAACTTTGGTTGAGCCAAGAACATATAATACCAAAGCATGGAGTAATAATAGTATATAATAATAATAATAATTAAAAAAATAAAAAAAAAGGAATTGACTTGGGCCGTGGCCCAAGCAAAACCTAAATAATTCATTCAAAAAATAAAAGTCGGTCAAGTGAATGGAATTATATATATTTCGACGGCAGATTATATGGAATTGAAATGATTCATACGAATGAATAATTATTCATTCAACAACATTCATTCAACATTGAAGCGAAGTCGCACGAAGAAGCAGTGATCGAGCAGAAGAGCAGTGGAGGAGAAAAGGTCCCGGGCACGTTAAAGAGTAATATTCAAGAAGCCTCGGGTTTGATTTAGTTTTCATTTATTTTCTTTATAGACATGGTTAAAACTATTTTTATTTATTTTGTGAAGATGTTTTTAAATATTATGAGCTAAACCTTTTGTTGGTGACTTGGGATGATGAACTAGATTATGGTTTTTAATTAAAGCCTTATGTTTTCCGTTTTGGATGTGTTGGGTTACATGATTTAATTTTTATGTTTGATTTTGAATATTTGTGTACTGGCGCTTTTTGATTTGATTACTTGTTTGTTGGTTTTGATGTTCTAGGCATATTGGAATATTCCCTAGATCTAAAAATCATTTGATTTTGATTAACTTTTGTTGTCGAGCTAGTTCTTGCAGTTAGGAATAGCGCAAGTTTAACAGGTTTTTAAAATCAATTAGCTAAGGTGTGCAATCCCTTCCCGAAGGTTAGGAATATAATTCGGGATTGCTAGGTTGACTAACTAGGCATTGTTGGGTAGTTTGGTTATCGTTGGGGCGAGACCGGTTACTTATTCGTGTTTAGAGTTTTCCTAGGATTTCATTCGTATTAGTTAAGTCTGCTTCACAGTTTGGGAGTTTTCAATCCAAGAGTGGTTGATTAAAGGATTACTGTGGGATTTGGTTTCGCTGGGGCGATCCACTTTCATTTTAGCATCTCAATACTTGTCCCGCCTTGAGTCTAGTCGACTATCCTTGACAGGAGGTTTATTAGGTGAGAACAGAGTCTCCAATCGGATTACATAAGTCAGCTTTTATAACTAGAGTCTAGGGATTCTACCCAGGTTACCAGTCTTCTCCTCATTAGAGTTCCAACCCAGTTCGTCAGCTTTCGTTTATTTTCAGTTTCTTAGTTTAATTAGTAATTTAGTTTTTATTACTTTTAACTATTTATTTTAATTTCAGTTTAAACCCCCCCAATCACATATTAGATATCATTTTATATGCATAAGTCCCTTAGAAAAGTCTAGCAAGACTCGAACGAATTTAATTCCATCCATATCAACGAGCATTGGTGACGCGAGTTTAAACAATCATAATTTCCTTACCAAAAACATATACAAATGTTTTCTTATCTAAACACATGGGGATATATGTGTGTGTATATATATATATACATATACATATCTATATAGGAACTCGAATATATTTTCTTTTCAAGTTAGAGTACAAGGATAATAAAAATTCACACACACACACACACACACACACACACATATATATATATATATATATATATGTAAGAATATGCATGCATGCATGTGTGAAGTAATAGTAACATGAGAAAACACATTTAATTTAGGTCTCAAACATACATTTTGTCTCATCTTAAATGAACTATCCAATCTCATTTTTTGTGTTTAACAAAAAATGGTGGAATAACCAATCAACACTTGGATACATAAAGCATGTTAACCCAAAATAACCATCACCACATTACCACCACCCCATCGCCTCCCCTTTCTTTTTTATTCTTTCGCCCCCTAGCACACCACCACAATCATCATTCTTCTTGTCTCTCATTCACACAACACCAAACCACTTTTACTATGATATCAAATCACTAACACACACATCAACCTTGATCTTATGGATTGTCACTAATTACCTCATAAGATTCCTTAAACTAGATGCGATGTTTAACTAAAATGGGTAGATTTCCTAAACCTCACTAACCCATGCTAGATTACTTGCCTAAACTATCACCTTGGATCCCCCATTGGAAGACACCAACCGTCAACCTCCACCTCTACCCCATAATACCTTCTTTTGCTTCCAAATCACTCCATAATCTTGTGTTATGTCTTTCATCTTGACAAGGATTAGTATGATGGGTCACATGGATTAGAATGGCATCTAATCCAAGACTAGTCACCAAAATAGAATGATTCCTATAATCATAAGTATCTATGGAAGATCATTAGCCAAAAATAGCTTCCTTTTTCCTTGATATTTTCGACCCAAAGAGGAGAGACATCAATCAACTTCTAAAGCATGATTATCACACTAATCCATGAGAGTTGACTAACTATTAAAGAACCTTCCCTTTCCCTTCCAAATTTTTGGCCAAGACACATCAAGAGACACCTCCATCTTTTGCCTATGGTCCCTTAATCACAAGAAACAAGAAAGTAAGATTATTAGTCTAAATCATGTGTTTAGTCATTCACAATGACAAGGGATTAGATGATAAGTCACATTGACTAGATTAGCATCATTCTAAGACTAAACACTAACATAGAAAGATTCTAAAGAAACACAAGGATTCATGGTAGTTGACTTTCCCAAATTGTATCTCCATCCACCTCTCTTCCTCTCTCTATCTCTCGTCTCTCCATATCTCTCTCTCTCCCTCAACCTCTATAAATACAAGGGCCAAGATAGATGAACCACACTTTCTTTCCACATCTTTCTAACCCTCACACACACTTTCAATCCTCCATACCCCTCCCTTACCATTGTAGCAAGATCCAAGTATCATTTCAAGATCTAGAGGTAAGATACTTAACCTTACTTGTTATTTTCACATGATTAAACTAGATGGTTCACCCATGTTAATAAACATGAGTTTTCTTTTAAAAACCAAAGATCTAATGTTTTTGTTACTATAGAAAGTCTTGGATAGAGGTTCATGTGTATGAATGTTAGTAATTGATGAATATTATATATGTATATATGCGAATGTATGTGTATAGTATGTATGTATGTGTGCGTATACATATAGTATCAGTGTACATATGTTTGCGTGAGTGTATATATATATATAATATATATGTATGTGTATATTATACATATATTAGGGAAAATTTTAAGATAAATATTTATGTATAAGTATGTATAGATGTCACAAAACATAAATATTGATGGGTATGTAGTGAAACATATACATATATGGGTATGCATGTGTGACATTCAATAAACATGAATATTTTTGTGTAAGTGTCGAGTACATAGATATACATAGATGTGTGTTTGTATGTGTATGAGTGTATGTATATATATGGATATGTGACAAACAAATGGTTATGTGTAGGAAGAGTAGTGGTACCTTAAATATAAATGTTTACGTGGAAAGAGTTAAATCATGAACACAAATGGGTGTATAAATGTGGAAACTCTATAAACATGAACAGTTATGTATGTGGGTATCAAGTACTTGAATATACATAAACATATGGGCGTCTCACGTGCAATATGGATACATATGCAAAGACGTGTATTTGATACAAGTCTATAAGTATTTTAAAGGAAAAACACATGATTAGTTACCATAAACGTATGATTTTGAGTCTTGGTTCCAAAAGGTACTTTTTTTCACACAACGAACCTTGATTTTCTGACAATATTTTGCAAAGTATAAACGTCACCAACAATGCCAACACTAAAACGTACTACGAGATGGGTGAACAATATGTTGAGGAAAATCTTGAACTTAGATCTAAGATGTCCATTCTCTATAGGACGTGTAGATCTACTTTCCTAGCACACCGGGTTATATACTTGCTAGAACTTTGCACGGACTTGAGGTGAGTTTCACGGCTCCTTTTTACTGTTTTAGATTTTAGGAAAATCATGCATTGTTTACTAGTTTTAAAATGAATTCCTAGTAGACCGGTATACATGAGACAATATGTTTAGAGTACTCATAAAGCCCTCGTGCAGTTAGTTTACCCATAGCTATTAGCTATGGATTTAGCCATGAAACACTTGAATAGATATATTGGGTTGACACCCCCACTCTTGGTTAGTCTCTCTAACTCGGATACATACGAGAAAAGAGTGCTTGTATTTCACATATGATGATACATTGTCTTTATTGTACAATGTGCGAGGGACAACACGTCGAGGTTTGGTTATGGACTCATGATCGTTCATTATCATCATTGTCTTAGCTAGACATTGATGGGTCATTCATGGATTTCATTAACTTTATGTTTTCAACTATTTCAAACCTGTGAACTCACCGACTTTATGTTGACAAAGTTTTTATGCATGTTTTTCAGGTAACTAAATCAATGGATGGAACTTGGGGCATGTTTAAGCATTCATTCACGACTATCATCTTTTGTGTTTAGAAAACTTAAGAACATGTTGTTCGTTTTAAACAATACTCTTGTGATGGTTGTTATCTTGGAACAAATTTGGTATTTTAATAATATGTTTTCATGAATGTTTGCTCGAATCTTGTGCCTGAAAACCTTTCGTGTTGCATCTCGTGTTTCCGCCTTGGCGGGGTGTGACGCGCTTGTATTCCACGGATTTAATAGTTAGGTTACCATTTCATGATTGTTTTTTATTAGTTGAAATTGGGTCTAAACTCAGGTGGTAAAGTTGATGCCCGTTGTTTGTTGGTTAGTTGTATGCTGACATTGATTTACATAGGGTTTTGCCGATTAACCTCTGCGTTTTTTTTTTTGGTATTTTGGGGGTTACATTTTTTGTTTGTGTACTGTGGGTTTTTTTCTTCAAACCGGGTGTTTTTTTACACCTATGTAATTTTTTTGTTAAAAATCTTGTTAGATTTTGTATTTAGAGCTGTTTTTGTTATTATTATTATTATTAATATCTATAATTTTTTTACACTTGTGTAAATGATTTCAAGCATGGTTGTTGGTATCAGAAGTTCTAAGAGGAAGCATATAGCACTTTCGGACGTTGGTGATGCAGTGACCGTAACCTCCGGTATGAAATATTATATAATATGTTTAAATGTTGCTAGCATGTGATTGCCCTTGGTTTTTGCACATCGGACATTGTTGTTCATATGACCCAATGCTCAACTTTGCGCAGGTGTTGAAACACCAGCTGCTAGTGGTTTATGTCGTGCTATGGATAACAAGCAACCCGTTCATGTCATTTCGTCAACGGAGAATACTCGTGCAAGAGCGCAACCCCGTCACATGAAAAAAATGAAGCTAAAGGAAGTTGACCTGGAGTTTGAAGCAGGTGATAGTCGCGCTAAGAAGGAGCCCCGGCGAAAGAAAGTAACAAATGTCCAAAACAAGAACATTTATAGTAGCTTGAAGACACGTTCATCCCCCCGATAGCTGTGGGTTGGCGTGTCAAAACTAAGCAACTGACAGAAGCATGTGGTCCGTCAGATGGGTTTTTGTGAACTGTTGGGTTTTGTTGTGGATGGGATTCCAGTAAAACTAGGTCACTATGTTGTGGATGCTTTCCACCCAGGGATAATGACCATGCGATTTGGGCAACAAAAAGTGGCGATAGACGCCGCTTTAGTTCAACAGTTGTTAGGTATTCCACGTGGCGGCGTGAAGTTCAGTACACTGACGGAGCGTGACGCTTTATACCCAAAGTTACAGATTTGGCATGATCGCTACCCCGCTAAGGATTATGTTGCACCATCGTCGATTGCGAAGAATATCGAGGCTGATGAATATGACTATATGTTCATCTTCAAGGTTGATTTCATTATATTGTTTATTACCACTATGCTATCTTCAACCCCAAATGGTCTTTGCAAGGATAATATCCTAAAGTGTTTTACCGATAACACAAAGTTCAAAAACATAGACTGGTGTGATTTCATGGTACAATCTTTGTCGACGTGCAAGCCTAAATGGCGATGAAATGAACCCCGTTTTGACTTCGTAGGGCCGTTAACTTTGTTGAGGGTAAGTCTATAACAATTAGTTTATTACATTGTTGGTTTAAATTTATGAAATGTTTGTTTACTTTTTTTAACGTTTATGTTAACCCATGTTTTTTTAATTTTGGCAGTTGCTATACGTAGACAGCGTTGCAATCGAAGGGATGAATACAAAAGCTGGAGTGCGGGCAATGCATTACTGGTCGTTGGAGTTGCTCGCTCGGAGGCAGGAACACGAGATTAAGAGGGGGGTTCAGCATGGGGCCAAGGAAAGCAGTAACAATTGGCATTGTGGGTGGCGACAGGTATAAGACTGATAACACTGAGGTACACCGTATTCCATACATTTCTTGTATTAGTTGTTTTCGATTGGTTAGTTACATCATTGCATGATTTATTTTTTTTTTAATGCACACATGTGGAGTTGCAAGCTGCACGAGGGGATTTGGCTGAATTGAAACGTGTGAAGCTGGTGGTTGAGACAAGTTTGCGTACATTGGAGTTGAAGTATCCCGACGATGTTCGCGTGGAACAATTAAATGAGGAGTATTGGATCAGTGTTGCTCTTGATGTATTGCTTGCTAGTGAACACTTATGTGTTTAGCAAGTTCAATCAGATTTGCACAGCAGAATGAGTAAGTAAAGTTACACTATCAACATGAGTTATTACTCCCCCTGGATGTTTGAAAACTAAAGACAAGTTTAATGAGAATCTAAGTATTGAATGTGAATGATAATAAATACTCAAACAGATTCTCAATAACTGAAATGTAAATAACAATAATAAGCTTTGAAGGATTTCTGTTTCAATAAAAATCAATGTCTAAAACAGAGGGATGAACCCATCTATTTATAGACTTTACATATACATGAACCTTGCCAAAAAGCAAGTCTGAAACAAGTTGCAACAAGTTGCATTCTTGGAACTTGCACAAAAAGATAAAGTAATACTAAACAAATAAACTACTGAAACATAAGGCGGTGGAAAGATTCTTGTACAAGTGCTGATGAATGACAAACTACTGATGAGTAGTTTGTCTTCAGTAGTTCTTTAGTGAACTGTCTGGTTAGACTTCAGAACTTTTGATACTTCTTCTTCAGTACTTGTTGAATCCTTCTTCAGTACTTTAGTCTTCTTTCTTCAGTAGTTCTATACTTAGAATATTTGCAGAAGTGAATTAGACTAAGGTTTACAAAAGTGGTTTCCTCAATCCTTTTTGTCCTAACAATCTCCCCCTGGATTGATGAAGCCAAAACCTTTTCTAATTCCTTATTGTTTTCTTCTGTCATTCACAATCTTCCATATCTCCTTGAACATGGAATTCTTTAGTTGATTAAGCTGTTCATCAGTGAGAGATCCCCTTTGAGGTTCCAAGTGTTGAATTGTAAGCAAGTCCTGAGTTGATAGATTCTTCAGTTCATTCATGGACTTGTAGGCCTTGCTTGTAAGATATCTTCTTGTCACCAATACTGAGTTGTCATCAGTAAAGGACCATCCGATGATCAGCACTTTAGATTTGTCAAAATCTAAAGTATAGGGAACCATGCTGGATCCCTGGGATGTTCCTGAGTGTTGGATGTTCTCTATTTCTGTGACTCTCAGGTGGGATTCACTTTTGTCTTCTGTTTGCACTACATCAGGTAATTTGAAAGTTGGTAAATGATGTTCAGTAACTACCTTTGTGTGTAGTCTGTCAGTGATAGTCTTCTGAATTTTGTAAGAAGATGTTGAAGGATCCCTAAATTGAGTTATCAAAGGCTTCTCTTCAATATCAAAGTCTCCTTGCACAACTGTGTTGTCTTCTAGCAGCACCATCTTGAAGTCAGTCTTTGTATTGTCCTCTGGTTTCTTCTTGGTAGCTGGTCTTTGTTTAACACCAGAAGTTCTAACTACTGAAGTTGATACTTCAGAAGTTTTGAACTTCTCTGGATTAGCATCCTTGGCAGCCTTGTATTTCTTGTATGTGTCCAGTAGTCTATCTTCTTTCCATTTTGACATAGAGGCTTTTGAACCATAGTTATTAGCTACCAGTTCTTCAATCATTTCTGCTCTCTTGGCTTTTCTATCTTTGTCTGTTGCAAGTTTGTCAGCAACAAGTTGAGCTTTTCTGGTTAGCTCATCCATTGAAAGCCCTTTGAGTGAATAGGCTTTTGTTTTGCTGTTCTTTGTTATAAAAGACACCAGTTGTTGTCTTTTGTCTTCTTCAGCAACTCTCTCTGTTTCAGCTTGCCTATTCAACTCTGCTTCATAAGCTTGAAGGTTTTCATTTAAGCTTAAATCTTCCCTTGCTTCCAAGTTGTTCCAGATCTCTTCTTCCTTAGCCTTTCTTTGGGCTGCAATCAAACTCTTCTCTAGTAGTTCTTTAGACATTGAAAGTGGAGAAGGGTTCAGCACAGTCATTGTTGTAGTTGTTGTAGGCCTTGGAATAGGAGTTGGTTGTTGTTGTTCAGTTGTTTTGGAAGGCTCTTCAGCTATTTGTATGTTGGAAGTGTTAACTACTGAAGTGTTGACACTTGACAGAAGTGTCAACTACTGAAGGATTGTCTTCAGTACTTTCATAGTCTTCAGCAGTTTCTTCATTATGGCCTTGGGAAGTTTCAGCTTCAACTTCAATTCCAGAACTAAGCCTTTGTTGATCTTCTTTTTGTTTTTGGGCTTTTTCTAGAAGTTGTTGTTGTTGTAGAGCCACTCTTGCCTTTATCCTGGCTTCCAGTGACTCCTTAGGTTCCTTAATCTTCTCCCCCTTTTTGGCTTCATCCACTTCTGGAAGCCTGCTAGGTTTGGAATTCTACCAGTGAGTTCAGCAAGCTGTCTTGAGTTGTTGTCTATCTTGTTGGACAGCTCACCAAGTTTCTTGTTGATCACCTCAAACTGAGTTTTGGTTGACAACTCCAAAGCAGTTGTGAAAGATTTGAGGTGATTGGCAATGAGGGTGTTCATCAACTGGTATAGGTAGGGGTGAGCAATGCTCCGTACCCGACCCGACCCGAAGATACCCGACCCGACCCGAGACCAACCTAAAAACAGAACCGATATACAAATCCTGTCTCCGGTTCGGTCCTCGGTCCATCAATACTCGGTCCATCGGTTCTTCTTCCCCATACCCGACCCTACCCGAACCCTACTGAAACCTTCCATTTTTGTGACAGAAATCATGTTTTAGAGGCTGC
Organism: Ambrosia x helenae; assembly: GCA_030844895.1. Taxonomy (NCBI): domain Eukaryota; kingdom Viridiplantae; phylum Streptophyta; class Magnoliopsida; order Asterales; family Asteraceae; genus Ambrosia; species Ambrosia x helenae. The sequence goes on along the minus strand of CM061228.1, from coordinate 103,996,295 downwards.
GTATTTGGTTCAGAAGACAACATACCCTGTTTACAGGTTAGATTTGTGAACTTAAACCTTGATGGTTGTGTTATGTGAGTGTTTATTGATTATACCATTAGTTCCTTTATAAAATCAGGTTATTGATGTTTGTGTTATGTGAATTTCTCGGCAAATCATTGTGTTTATTACAATTTAGCTAGGATCAGATTAGTTGATGATTAGTTTGTTTCATTGTGTTTGATTGGTATGTATAATATGTTCGCACACCAAGTGCTCGATAAAATTCCTAAGTGAAAAAACTAACAAATTTGTAAGAAATAAATTAGAAAACCAAAAGATCGTTCATAGTTGTTAGTGTTTAGGCGTTTCAAAAGAAACACCTAAACTAATATAGTTTTGGCGATTCTTTTGGATCGCCTAAACTAATATAGTGTAGGCGTTTTTTTTGAAACGCCTAAACTATTTTATAAACCGTAGTAATATCTAATAATTTGTAGCCAGAACTTGTGCTAGTATAGGTCTGCATTTGTGTTTCGTCTGATGAAATATGCTACAGGATTACAGGTTATTGTGATTATAGATACATATTGATCATAATCGTTCATTTATGGCCACAAGAGAAATTATAGTAAGTGAAGAACCTTATGTTTCTATACCAAATAAAAGTTCAGGGGAATCAAGATGTGATTGGTGTTTTACATCAAGTAATATATAGGGATGCTCATCTTGTCATGTTGTATGGTATTGTGGGAGCCGATGTCAGGTATACTATGATTTATGTTGCCGTCTTCCATCACAGGACCATATATATGTGTGTGTACATATATGTATGTATATATACACACATACATGAGAAAATCATGGAAGTAGCCATTTTTCTGAGTGTGTTATACTTCTCTGCTCATGTCAGAAAATCTAACACATATAACCATGAGATATGCGAATATTCAATCGCGTGTCTACTTTTTACTCGCCTAACCCCTGAATATTTCATTCTATACATGGATAATAATACATACACGTATGTATGTGTCGCATACCATATTATCTAAGTTATCATTGATGGGAGAAAACCTGATACTGTGATGGACAACTACAGCCTGGTGAAAAATCTAAGTTATTTCGGTTCTTCGGTTCTGTCACAGTTTACAGGTGGTCCTGGACCGACCCGACCCGAAACCCGAGGTTGGCTGGAAAATAGAACCGTATAAAGGACCTAAATGTCGGGTCCGGTTCGGTTTTGGTGATTTTCCAGTTCGGTTCTCGGGTAATTTTCGGTCCGGCCCAATTTTGCTCACCCCTAGGTATAGGGGACCATCTGGGCTGCATAGTTGGTTCAAGTCTATGCTGGATGACCCAGGGAATTGGGTAGGCATTTTTAGTGAGGGGTGTGTTTTTGGGTGATCTTCATGTTGTACAGAAGATGCCACTTTAGGGGAATCAGGGTTCAAGTGGACTTTAACCTGATCTGGTTTGACCAACTCTTTGAGCTTAGAGACACCAGGTGCAGGACCTTCACTAGCAGCCATCAATTCAATTTTGGTGGAGTGTGAATCATCATCCAAATCAATGGAATCATCTGAATCCCTGCTAGGGGTTCGGGTAGGGTCGGGTATGGGGAAGAAGAACCGATGGACCGAGTATTGATGGACCGAGGACCGAACCGGAGACAAGGTTTGTATATCGGTTCTGTTTTTAGGTTGGTCTCGGGTCGGGTCGGGTCGGGTACGGACCATTGCTCACCCCTAATCCCTGCTTACTTCCTCAATGAGGACAGTATCAGTTAAATCATGAGCTGGGCCTAACCCAGTTGTCTCATATACCTCTTGTTCTTGGTTCAGAGGATTTCCTACCTCAGGCATTAAGCCTTCATCAGTAGTTGCCACAAGTGAGGTCTTAGCAATGTTACTTCTTTCCTCAGATCCACCACTGGGTGGTATATGAGTAGTAGCAGCCTCAAATGTACCTAGAGTCTCTAAGTTTGGGCTTAGAAACCCTGGTTCATCCTCATCTCTTGGGTTAGGGCTATGGACATCCACATCCATGTCAAGTTCTAAAGGTATGTCCCCTGTTTGATGTGGTTGTTGGGGACTGACATGTTCTGATGGGATGTTCTCTTTTAGCCCAGAGAGAAGTTTGGCAATATCAAGGGCTTCAGGTTCAGAAATTTGTGGTGCTGGTTCAGTAGTTTGGTCTAATGGTTCAGCAGTTTCAAAAGAAGAGTCAATGGGGATTGTTTTCTTAAATTTCTTTCTTTTGAAAAGTATTGTGATTGGTGCTCTAGTGGGGGTTTGAGATGGATGAGACTGAGAGGATGTTTCAGTCACATCTTTATCAAGTGCAGATTGCACATTAGCAAGTTCAGGCATCTCAACTTCCTGAACTGGCTTTCTTTTTAGGCTGGTGGGTTTTGGTTTTTGTTGTTTAGGTTTCTTGGCCTTTTTGGGTGAAGGTTTGGAAGATGAGGGTTAAACTGATTTCCAGACTGAGATTGGTTATAGCTAGAGCTTCTACATTTTCTAGCAAAGTGTCCCAACTTCTGACACTTGTGACATCTAAGTTTAGACTTGTCAAAACCAATTTTTGTTGAACTGTTTAGTCCTGGAAATTTCCTTCCTGACCTTTTATAAAATTTGTTTGTTTTAATACTTAACATGGCCAGTTGGTGTAAGATGTCTATTTCTTCTAAGTCATCATTGCTGAAATTTTTTAAATCATCCATGATAAAACACATGTTATCAGCAGTTTGACTATATTCATCATTGTCATAACCTGGGAATGATCTTTCTGATGAGATCCCAGCAGTTATGTCAATGTGGTTAAAAGATCCAAAAATATTTGAACAAGTAGGTGAATCTTGTCCCAATAGTGCTGTACTACCTGGTAGATAGTCATCAGCAGTTTTACCAGAACTTTGCAGTTTCTTCTTTTGATCGATTTCTCTTTCAAAAGTTAGCAATCTCCCATGCAATTTTGTAAGAGTGAGGGAGCTAAAGTCTGGTGAGGATCTGAGGACTATAGAGTATGTTTCCCATTTTTCAGGTAAAGATCTTAAAAATCTATGAAGCATAGATACAGTTGTGTAGGTCTGACCATTTAATTTTAGCTCAGATATTAATGAGGAGAATCTTTCAAATTGTTGAGTTAAAGTTTCCCCATTTATGTGAGCAAAAGTTTCATATTGTTGAGCCAGGATTTCTCTGGTGTTCGCAAAAACCTCTTCAGTTCCTCCAAACTATTCTTTTAGGCAGTCCCAAAGCTCTTTGGCACTATCACAATGTAATAGTCCAGAGTAGATTTCATTTGGGAGTGCCATTGCCATCATAGAGAAAGCTTTAGCATCAAGCTCAAGTTTTAGGAAATCATCATCTGTATAGTCTTTTGGGTCTTTTGGTATTTCTTCTTTAGTTTCAAGATTAATATTTACTGGTTTGTGAGGACCATATATCACAGGTTTCCAGCAACCAGTGTTGGTCTGTGATAATGTATGTGACATTCTCCTTTGCCAGATATTGTATTCATTTCTAACTAGCATAGCAGGTTTATTGGCAAAACCAGTATTATGAGGATCCATTTTAAAGAGTATTGATTTGTCAAATATCTCTTAAAGTGATGGATGTTGATAAAAGTGAACTTTTAATCCTTTATTGAATATTAATAAGAGCCTGTGTCTAATTCTCAATGTGTTAGATTGATATGTGATCAAATAAACCAGTGCTCTGATACCAATTGTTGGATCAGTGTTGCTCTTGATGTATTGCTTGCTAGTGAACACTTATGTGTTTAGCAAGTTCAATCAGATTTGCACAGCGGAATGAGTAAGTAAAGTTACACTATCAACAGGAGTTATTACTCCCCCTGGATGTTTGAAAACTAAAGACAAGTTTAATGAGAATCTAAGTATTGAATGTGAATGATAATAAATACTCAAATAGATTCTCAATAACTAAAATGGAAATAACAATAAGCTTTGAAGGATTTCTGTTTCAATAAAAATCAATGTCTAAAACAGAGGGATGAACCCATCTATTTATAGACTTTACATATACATGAACCTTGCTAAAAAGCAAGTCTGAAACAAGTTGCAACAAGTTGCATTCTTGGAACTTGCACAAAAAGATAAAGTAATACTAAACAAATAAACTACTGAAACATAAGGCAGTGGAAAGATTCTTGTACAAGTGCTGATGAATGACAAACTACTGATGAGTAGTTTGTCTTCAGTAGTTCTTTAGTGAACTGTCTGGTTAGACTTCAGAACTTATGATACTTCTTCTTCAGTGGTTCTATACTTAGAATATTTGCAGAAGTGAATTAGACTAAGGTTTACAAAAGTGGTTTCCTCAATCCTTTTTGTCCTAACAAGGAGTATGCGAAGGTACTGTTGTTAGGGGATGATCTGTCAACCAAGATGGCAAAATCTTTGGGGACGCCTTCTAGGGTAGTGGATGATGTGGTGGTTGAGTTGAATGTGGGGAATAGTGGCGCGCGTTCAGCTAATGATAACATGGGTACGAAAATTTGGTTATTTTGTGTTATCAGGCTTTTTAGTTAATTCTTTTACATTAATGTCTGACTGTGAAACAGATGAGGAGGATGTTGCATCAGGGGATACAGGAGATAGCAGCAGTTGCGATATGTCCGAGTCGGAAGACGAGGGCAACTGATTATTCACAAAGTTTACCCCTACGTGTGTGCAGTGTGGTGTTGACAATGCGTCTGCGCTGTTGAGTATTGGGATTGGAAAGGGTGAAGTCACCAGTGAAGCGGCGAATAAAACAGATGGAGCAATGGGTGAGCGAGCACATTCTAAGGGCAAGGAGGAAACAGGTTGGGGTGAAGGGGCAAATAAAAAAGAGGAGCCCGTTGAGAAACAGATTCCTAAAAGTCCGGTTATTGAGTCATTGTTAGCTCTTGGGTCAGGGCCAGATCGAAAAAACAACCTCAATTGCTGAAGAAATGGATGCGCATAAGAAGTTCTGTCTTCCAACAATCTGGGACAAAAAACCTGGTATGTATTTATATTTTCCAGAAAAAAATTAAAAAAAATGCTTGTATTTTATACGGGGTTATTTAGTTGCTAACATGTTGACCCCTCAGCTGAACCGGCTAGTGCACCGAGCCAGCCAAGTTTTAGCCTTGGCTTGACACAGCTTACACCGTCACATTCTGTTGATAAGGATGTGAAGTGTATGGAAGAAAAAATCCCCGGTGATTGTAGCGAGCCGAGCTTTAGCTTGGGTTTAACACAGGAAATCGGATTGGGGCGGGTTGAGGCGGCCGCAGAGAAAGTTTGGCTACTTGAATCCTTTGCATTCACTGTCTCATTAGAAGGTTATTACTTTTTTTGTAAACTCCAATTTTGATCAATATAATGTGTAGTGAGACACATATAATTGATTCTTTGGAAAGACGTCCATGTATCGGTCGTCAAAATAACTCTATGAACTCATTTTTTCAATTTAGCTTTAAGAATAACTTTCTCATAAATATATATGGCTTATTAAATATTATTATTTTTATTTAATAATTAATTAGTTTACCGGTTTAAGCGGTTTATTTGGTTATCCAAATAAACCAAATAAAAAAATGTAGAACCAAAAACCAAAACCAAAGACCGAATTAGCAATTCGGTTTTGGTTAAAACCAAACCAAACACCAAATTCATTGTTTGGATCGGTTTTTACGGTTACGGTTACGGTTACGGTTTGGTTTATGGTTTTTTTTTTTGGTTTTCGGTTTTTCTAAACACCCCTAGGAGAACATTCGCCCAACAGAGGCACCATGTGGCCTGAATGCGAAGGATGCGGGGGCTAAATGTGGTACGTTTTCCTATCATTTTTTGCAAAAAAAAAAAAATAGTTGATTGAGTTTTTACATCAGTGTAAGTTGGGTTGACATATTCATTTATGGACGGCGGCCCCGCAGCGTCTGCCTTGCCTACGTTGACTGAATCTGGTTTGGTTTCCAGCGACCAAAGCCCTGACATCCCTGGTGTAAATGCAAATAGGCCAATTGCGCGCCGCGGGATGTCAAGGAGTGTGGCTGCTAGGTTGCATGTCTGGCTAAACAGCGATGAAGAAATCGACATTAGAAACACTGAAAGGGAGAAGGCGGTTTGGGAATACCTCTTCAAGCATTCTGATAAAACAACCCTCATGGAACACACCATTGCTAAGGTCAAGAAATGGTAAGACAACCTGACTTGGGTTTGTTTGTATATATTTTCAATTTTAAAAGATTAATTATTGTGAGTACTTCAATTTAATTTATGTGTTGCCATCTTTGTAGGAGGGCAAAAAATTTTGAAGGTGGTTCAGGAAACAAGAGTGCTGTAAGGGGTAGGGTGTCGCCCGAAATTAGCATGACAGAGCATTATCCGTAAGTGCCTTGATGTATGTGGTTTTAGTGACTTAAACTTCTTTTATTAAAACTGGCAAGTTTCCGGTGGGAGTGCCAAAAACTTGATGAAAAAGGAAATTAAGTAAAAAACTTTGGTGTGTGACACTCTTAGGTTTTAAATTTATAATCTAAAACGATAGTTGCTTAACGTTCTAAACCCCACACAATAGGCAAGTGTACCTATCGAGAGCAGTATAGAAATGAGCAAGTACCGAGTATCGAATCCAATGACACGATTTTTACTACTCAGCCTCCTAAAAATTACCAAAAGAGTTTTTAAATTGCTTGAAGAAAAGTAGAAGAGAGACGTAAACCGTACAAGAAATCAACATCAAAACGAAGGTGTTTATTCGGGATCTGATGTTGACTGGTATGAAATAATAGTAAACTCTTGCTTAAGTGGTGTGTTTAAAAACTTGGCATAGCCACACTAGACTCTAAATGATTTATGTTCTTAAAGTTATTGTGAGGGTCTCACTAACCCGGTGAGCTCACCTCTCAACGGTGAGGGGCGGATCACCCAAGATTGTATGCATCCAACCCTAAAGAATCTACCTCCCAACATTGCGATATTGACATTTAACTACCAGTTTCTTTTATGAATAATGTACTGGTGGCCGGAGCATGGCCGAACAAGCTACCACTTGACATGACAGAGGAGTCGTAGCTTTCCCCGCTTATGCTCATCCCCTACTTGAATTAGTTAACTTTTCAAAAAGTGATGGGCTTATTATTAATTGTGCGCAATATAATAATAGAAGTAAATATTGACCGTTTACTTCTAATACGAGTTCACCAATTCTTGATTTGCGCCAAACCTATCACATAGACCATGTAGCTAAGTCGCACTATCAAGGCTTGGCTTATCACTAGGAGCAAGTATAAAGATGCATCGACCCTAAGTGAATTTTCGATAGTTGAGGATTGAACCACAAAGTATGTATATTTCTATCCACAAATGGGTTAATCGCTTCACGTGGACTTAGGTTAGCTTACAAGTGCACGGATTTTTACATGCCATGGGTACATCATAAGTCCCTCCACTTCCTATAAAAACACTCACAAGACCAAATACCAAGTTAATTGATTAACTAGTTCATTAAATATAGAAGTATTAGAAAAAATTGTTAAGAATACAAAACACCACTTTAAACAAAATAAACTATTTAATTCATACCAAGTTCCATCATCACCCTAGCATAACCAAGAGAAATCTAGCCTAGCATGGTTGATACAACAAGCTCACAAAGTTGGTTTGAGTACAAAACAGCTCTCTAAGTCTTCAATTCCTTGCCTTTTGTGCTGTTTTTCTCCTCTTTACACTCCTTGACCTCAAAACCTGCAATTATCAACAAAGAAGGGTAAATCATGATAAAACTAAGATAAAAACATGATTTCGGGTGAAAAACGGGTGAAAATGTATATGCAAATCATGTGTACTTCTCGGCACATGACAACACCTCACACTTAAACGTTTGCTTGTCCTCAAGCAAACTGAACCTTAGGCAATTTTTCTAGAATAAAAATTGTAGGTTTACTTGATGTGTCGAGCTCAATCTACCTCCTAAGAGCCACACTTAATAGATCCTCAGGGTTTCGGACTTGGTTTGTGGTAAGACTACTTAAACACTCCTAAAGTGTCCCAATTCATTTTTCCTCACCAACTCTCATTCACTTGGGTTTTCTTTTGGGGTAAACACTCGGCTTCAACCCGATGGCAAGCATGAATAATAGGCTTGTATGCAAATCACAGCTCCACCACTTGCATTGAGGTAATGTGTGCGAATCAAAAGGACTTTAAATGGGTTAGTTAGGTGAAACAGTGATGGATAGGGTAGGAATGGAGTCTACCACCGTGAATAACTTTAGGTTTTGTGTTTTGAGGTGTTGTCGGAATCTTGCAATCCTTTCAAGTTGGCTTTGATGGTCTCTCCTTGGATTTCATAGCTCGACTTTCGCCTACTCTTGTGAACCGTTCGGCGCATGCCGCCTAAACGCCTCCACTAGGTTGGGTCGATAACTCGGTCTTCAGAATGTATTTCAAAACCTATCCTTTGAAGTTTTTCTTGATTCCTTTAGTTCAGCAGCATCATTCTTACATACGTTTTTTTACAAGTATAAACTGTTTACACTTGATGCTTGCTGGGTGATTCTTGACACTTGGTATGACCTTCTTGATGGCCCTTCTATTTTCGCCATTTTTCACGATAGAGATCCGATATCTTTGATGTGTGGCTTATGATTCTAGGTCCCAAAATTGTCTGAGAGCTTCCTCAACACCTCAACACCTCCCTGGTTTCGTCATGGTAGGGGCTAAATGGATGAAAATAAATGAAAAGGCTAAGGCTCAAGATGGCTGGCTAGGGACGGGGAAAATATATGGACGGCTAATGGTAACTAAATGGGTAAGTCCTAAGTGCCTAGATAATTTTCACACACTCACCTCTAATGTGGTCTTGTAAAGCATAAGTCACACAAGTTCTAATCATGCCATGCCATGCCATGCCAAAGGGGAATATCTCTCATAAACAAACGAGTTAGTGATGTGTTTGGTTTAAGTAATTTAGAAAATATATCATTTTTCCGGTGCCAAAAGCTTGATGTTTGAACCATTGAAACTTTGGTTTTTTTTTTTTTTTTTTTTTTTTTTTTTTGGGAAACAGAGGGTTTTTACTAAACCAACTAACAAGTTTTAAATTTATAAGTAAACGATAACTACTTACTTAGAAACTAAAACCAACACATAGGCAGAGAACCTGACGTGTATAGTATACATTTTTAGGGTAAATACCGAGTATCGTAATCCAAAGAACACACTTCCCCTACTCAACCTTTCATCACTTTTTTTAATCGGGTTTTGAAAAAGAAAATAAATGGAGGGGTTCTAAAAGAAAAATAGTTTTTGATAAAGTTTTGATTTTAAAATAAAAGGATAAAAATAGTAGGTTTAGAAAACATGCACGTCTTGGGGACCCTCCGTATAAGTAGGCTAGTTATAGTAAAAGTAATAGTAAGTTTAATTATTGGTGAGGAGAACGGGGGTGAACGGTCCCTTCACAGTAAGAGATGAGAAAAGAGATAAACAAGGAATGACGTTCTCGCAACTCTATGGGTCACGCATAGGGGAACTGTACGAGTCCCCATAAAGGTGTCTTCTGCATGCTGGCCTGTAAGCCGGTCTTTTCTTGGTTGACAGTGTGGTGTTACCTAACTTACACTAGCCATGTAGCTTCTTAGAAAGTTTGAGTCCTGCTTGTTAGGCACTTCCCAAACCACCGCCAAGCCACTTGTTTAAGCACTGGATTCTCTAATTTATCTTCTTAAATTTATGTAGAGGCTTAATTCCGACCAGGAATCCCTTCCACCTCTTTCAACTCTCCCTTTCCGTACCGAAGGATATCACATACCATCATTTTGTGTGACGGGGGACCCTCTAGCAAGTTAACGACGTTGTACAAATGAGAATTGGGTAAAGTATCATTGTTTAATTTACCTTTTTAAAGTGACAACTTAAATATTTAGTGATAAGTTAAATATAAGTTTGGTTTACTGATTATATGACTTAACAAATTCAACCCTTAACCCCCAAGACTTATGAATGAAATCTTTAACAAAGTTGGAACATAATCTTAAAGGTGTGCAATCCGAAGATCACTGGTTCATCCGTAGGGAATCTTCCCTTTGCCAAGAAAGTCACCCGGATCTGGTCCAATTCAGAAGCCACTGCTTAGAATCCGGTTTGGATATCAGAAGCCCAAAGGATCTGTCTCACTACCGGTTTCCTTGTCTTGGATTTAGCTCGGGACTACAATAAGCCATGCGAACCCATGATAGTTTGTTTTATAAGTTAAGTTTAGGTTGATTTTAAAGGTTTTTTAAGTTAACCACTAATTGAACCTGTCACAAAGATAAACAAACAAGAATAAGTTAAGAAAATAAACACACCAAATAACTAAAAATAAACTACTAATAATATAAAAGTCTAACAAATCGAATAGGTACGGAGAATACTAGATGTATCCAACTCATAGACAAGCCTTCAACTTCCTTGGGTATCATGTGTGTTAGAAACCAATGGCACTAGGGTTGTGTTTAAGAGTGACGTAAAGGTTGATATGTGTGAATTAAATTGTTTTTTTTTACATAGATGTACAAAAAAAACTATGCTTATATTTTACATCGATATGTGTGAGTTACAACACAATGAAAAAAAGTAGGTATGTAATACTTTTTTCATAAGCAAAGCTGTATCAAAAATATTTTTCCTCATTTTAATTTTTTTTTACATCGATGTTTCAAAAAGGTGTGTAAAAAAAATCAAAAGATGATGCAGTATCACGTGATTTGATTCTATTTTTTAGTCAACACATACTTAAGATGCATGTTGTACAAAACAGTAAAAATTATATTTGTGTACCTATCTCCACGTGGGCAATTTATATCGGATTATTTATTTATTTTTACATTGGTGTAAAAAGACATGCGGATGTATTTAGAAAAAAACAAGAAAACTAGGTGTCATAAAAAAAATAAAAAAAGTAATGTAGTAAACATATGGCTTGCTGTGGTTTTTTTTTTGTTTTTTTTGTCAAACATATTCTTGATGTAAAAATTTGAAAACAAAATATGTACTTTTTTGTCCCCACTTGGAGAAACTTTATTTTTATTTATAGCCATGAATTGATCAACCTCACCCTCTTGCATGCCCAAACTTTGCTTTACTAAATACAAGTAACAGATAAATAATCATCTACACATGTATACTTAATTTGTGCATTGCGTAACTTTTGTTCTCTGGATTTTTGTATAATAGGGCAACGAAGAAAAAAAATGTCACACAAGTTCCCACGGAATGAGAAGAAGGGGAAGCTAGTTCAATTATGGGACCGTAAGCAGATGGGCCAACACTACTGTAATGAACACCCTTTGCCAGCGAACACACCATTTGTAGTAGGGGGTGTCCAAGGGCCTCTGTCGTCACACCATGCAATTGTGACCAGAGGCAAGGGCAAGGCTGTAACAACCTGACCAGGTGGGGCCTAGACGTTACGACAGTTTGGTAACAGACTTGCACAACGGAAGCAACGATAACTAATATTAAAGTGTTATACAATTTCTAATCCAAAAATATAAATACACAATTTAAATAAATAGACTAATATCTATGCAGGGACGAAACGCGGCGGTCGTCGAAGCAGTCGATAGGATGTGATCCGCTAGTCGATCCAAATCTCAATCCATGCTTAGCTCTAGATGCTCTAAACCGTTATGCTAGCATCATGAATCTTCTATCATAACAAGCTCTAATCCGCACAAGCAAGCAAATACCTCGTCTTCAAGATTATCCAAACGCTGTACCTGAACACATGCTTAAAAATAGTTTTGGGTCAGCAATTACGCTGGTGAGTCCGTGTAAGTAGTTAAGCAAATCCAAAACAGTTTAACAGTTCGAAAACAAGTTTACACAGTTCTTAATCATAGCGATGTACAAGTATCACACCTCAAACCTAACACTGAATCCATCTACTCCCAATATGGATTCCCATGGCATAATATATGCCGCAACGGTCCGCAGGCCTCAGTGGAGGGTTTTCCGGGCTTCCGGATCCACTGTTCGTGGGGGATTCCCCAAGTAGTACTACCCATATATTAAGTGGCCCAATTCCCTTGGGTTAATGAGTGTGAATCTGGTATCGGGAGTACCTTGTCACATCATACTGGTATGTCACTATCACACTGGTTTATTACTGGAAACATATGTTCACCCCAAAACAGTTTAAAAACAGAAAAAGAGGGGATGGTTCACGAGACTCACCCTAGCAGCGTATCATACATCCACATAACATCCCAAGTCGAGTTTCCATCTATCAATCATTTGGCAAGATCCTATTCAATTTCATAAATATTAGTTCGTGTAACCAACATCGCGGTTACACGTGTGGGCACACCTAGGTTCTTTATCCAAGCTTCTAATTGTCAAGTTTATCATTTTATATTCTAAATAACCGATGTTTATGCTACGTGGTTTATATAGTTCTTCGAGTCCCAAATGTCGAGTTATGAATATATAATCATATGTACTACTTAGTTTCTCATATCTAATTATTTCATTGTTTATAACTAGTCAAGTCCCAATGTTTGTTAAAGCCTCAATATCCCATACTAACCAAGTTACACTAATGTCCGCATTATTCATCTTATGTCCAACATACATACTAATATCCAATGTGTCGAATAATTTAATCTTATGTCCATGTCTCACATTTCGCCACTATTCTTATATATCTTTCTTCATTGTCTCTATCCTATTAATGTCTCTTTTTATCTTCTAGTTTGTACATGATATAATATATGTTATAATATAAATCCGTCGTTTAGTCCGTAAGGTCGGGTTGGGTTAAGTCCCACACGTGTCTCACACAATAAGATAAAAAGAGGGGATGGTTCACGAGACTCACCCTAGCAGCGTATCATACATCCACATAACATCCCAAGTCGAGTTTCCATCTATCAATCATTTGGCAAGATCCTATTCAATTTCATAAATATTAGTTCGTGTAACCAACATCGCGGTTACACGTGTGGGCACACCTAGGTTCTTTATCCAAGCTTCTAATTGTCAAGTTTATCATTTTATATTCTAAATAACCGATGTTTATGCTACGTGGTTTATATAGTTCTTCGAGTCCCAAATGTCGAGTTATGAATATATAATCATATGTACTACTTAGTTTCTCATATCTAATTATTTCATTGTTTATAACTAGTCAAGTCCCAATGTTTGTTAAAGCCTCAATATCCCATACTAACCAAGTTACACTAATGTCCGCATTATTCATCTTATGTCCAACATACATACTAATATCCAATGTGTCGAATAATTTAATCTTATGTCCATGTCTCACATTTCGCCACTATTCTTATATATCTTTCTTCATTGTCTCTATCCTATTAATGTCTCTTTTTATCTTCTAGTTTGTACATGATATAATATATGTTATAATATAAATCCGTCGTTTAGTCCGTAAGGTCGGGTTGGGTTAAGTCCCACACGTGTCTCACACAATAAGTATAATAATATAGTTATTTATTTAGTTGGTTTATGTTTATACCTCTTGGTCCTTTGTTGACTGAATTGACTAAGGTTGACCCAGGTTGACTTTGGTTGACCGATCCTTGACTATTGTTGACCGAGCTTGTCTCTGTTGACCGAGTCAACTCTGTTGACTCGGCTCGGCTCCTGACCCGTAACCAACCCCTTATCATCAAGTCTATAGCCATCACCAATATTTACAATGCCCTAACCTGTATCAAAATCGATATCCTGCACCGTCAGTAACCCACCGGTCAACACCACCAACACCCGAGATCACCACCGTAACTTACCTCCTCTGATAACCCACCGCCCTCAACAATCACCATAATCTTATTACTATCTCAATCATTGTCAACATGAAACTAATACCAAGAAAGGTTATCAGATCTTACCAATGGGTCAGACTCCTCTTTATAAACTAACCGGAGCAACAACGGTGGATACCCCTCTGTAGCTCTAAGCCGCCGCCGCTGCCATCATTTACTCGGAACCCCCTGCAACCCACCACCACGAGCCATCGTCTTCATCAGAACCTAATCACTGCCGCCACCGTCATCGTCTCTTCCTTTCTCTTCTCCGTCGATCTCCTTCTCTCTCCTCTGTTTCTTCTCTCTGTCTCTCTCTCTCTCCCTCTCGGTCACTTTCTCTCTCTAGCTAAAGGGGTATGAAGTGGGTGTGTGGTTGAGAGGAACGCCACCGGTCACCACCGCCTGTGGTGGTGGCCGGTATCCTTCAATCTCCGGCTCTCTCTCTCTCTAGAACTATACATATGTGTGTGTGTTTTGTTTGATCTGCAGACAATATGAGAGTGATATGGGTTTTTTGTATAAATAAAGAGTGGGGAATGAGGTGTACCAAGAGTGTGTGTTTGTCAAAAAGGAAAAGAACCATGGGGCACATGGCAATGGTGCCATGTGTCCCTATGATGACTAATCTTTTATTAGTCTTGGGTTCGGTTCGGTTCGTTATCGGGTGTCGGTTTGGTATCGCGTCGCGTATAATATTATTCCCCTCGTCAAAATAACTAAGTAACTCATCGGTTCGGCTTCGTATTTGATTCTACATAATTATTTTAGTATTGGTTTATTTGGTATAATACTTTTAGACGCGAAAAATTTTAGGCCCTAGGTCTGGGGTGTTACATTCTCCCCCCGTTAACTGAATTCCGTCCTCGGAATTATCTTCGGGCTACCCATTATCACATATCCTGTATATTCCATACTCGGGTTTAATGTTCGGGTCTATACACCCAAGTGTGTATAATTCTTTTCTTAATCCCAATCATAATTTATGTGGTTCCACACTAAGTCTCATGCTACGTTTAGGTTTGAAACAAATAGTTCAAATGTTTGACAGATATGGTTTGTTCTTGGTTTGATTTTTAGTCTCATTCTTGATGCATCATTAGTGTTTATATATAGGGTGTACCGAAGCTAACCCACCACACCAATGATACCTCGTAAATGTACTAAAAATCTCCTCAAAAACTTGATAGAAAACATATTTGTAAACGTGACTGGTCGAAAAGAAATCCTATATGTGTTTCGAAAGTTACCAGTCCTAAAAAATTATATTCTAGTGTCGGCTAACCTGTCGAAATAAGGGTCTTACATTACACTATATTCTTAGAGTTGTATGTTATTCTCACAGGTTCTTATGCTTAATGCTGAGGTTAATTTTATCTATATTATCCGCAATATTGTTGAATTCTTAAGCTTTTGAAATTTTTCTATGGTACGTGGTGTGGGTTATGGCAACAAATTGTTAAGAAGTATGAAAAGGTTTAGACGTCCAAACTCACTACGTCGTTCTTAACCATGTCAATGGCACATAATCCTTCTTTTGTTGTCTTAAATCTTATTTTCTCGTGTGGTCGAATAGTTGTCTATGAAAAATTTTCTACCAACCTCGATATTGCCTTCTTATTTATATCAATTATTCCTTATAATAATTTTCACGAACCCATCCGCTCCCCCCGTTAGGGCCTATCTATATATTTCTAACATGTCTTATACGGATGACTCGTCATTATGCTTAAAAAGGTTACGGTAACTAATTCGAAGATTTTTGACATTAATCTAGATAACATGGGACATCAAAGTAACGAAACATGTATCGAACTTTACGAATTTCTTAAGTAACATTCAATCTTAATTCCTTTAACTAGCGAGGGTTGGTTGGTCATAGTGATTGGCACATTCTTGAGTTTAGATCACTGCCTCTTTGTTCGATATTCTAGAATTGTATCTAAAACTTGTTATGTGATTACAAATCCATTTCACTCTACTCATCTTAAATCTACAAAAATTGTTATTAATCAAATCCGAATAAAATGGTCTAGTATCTCATGGTTTTAGCTTCTTACCTTCGATCTAGAAATTCAACCTATTCATATGCATGAACCACATAATAATGAACCATACTATTTGGGAAGTAAACTTATCGGGTTATAGAGTATCCATATGCTATGTTGTTCAAGCCTCACCTTGGTATTTTTGGGTTCTTCCAAATCGTTGCGCCAAGTCTTTGGCGAGGTACCTAGTTTTCCTGATTAGCTCATAACTTAATCACGAAGGTTATTTTCAATTAATAGCGTTCATGTATATTCATACACACACACACACACGTATATATATATATACAAGATCAGAACGATAAGTATTATAGTGGTATTGGATGCATACTTGTATTCATATACCTACTTATCAAAACGTCAAATTATATCAACTATAACAAGTTCAAAACCTGTATTTTAGTCGCACAAATGTATCACATTCTTTCTTACGTTTCTAATAAAGTCTGGTTTCTTCACGTAAGTCTTTGGTTGTCATGGTGTAATATTCCTTTTAGCCATCTTTACAAACGATTAATACAGTCATGTATCATTGGGGTGAAATGGAAATTCGTGAATTCTACACCTTATTCTGAACCACTGATGTACAGGAAATGTATCTGATCATTATCTAAGGCTTTCCCATGGTGCTCTAAAAAGTTCTCCGAGTACATCATAACCGGAAGATGTTTGATAAATAACTAGATATCATTTGTTAGATTGAAAGAAAAATGATATGTAACAGTGATATAAGAGAGCATGATGGAACACGAGATCCTATGGTGATAAACTGAAGGTGTATGTTATCGTGTTGTGAGGGCTAAACATAGAGAAAAAAAAATTATTATAGGACAAAACGGAATGTGCTTATGAGGTATGGATAGTAGGTGGTGTTTAAGAAATAAAACATTGACTCGAAAGTTTTAAAAGAGGGGTTTTAACTTATGAGAGGGTTCTATATGTGACGAATCCATTGTAAACGTTTTTAACTAAAGAATTCCTCATGTATGGTTCAATCTTAACTTCCATGGTTTACCAAGTTAGGTGCTTACGATGGTAGATACATCCTTGCTGTAATGAGAATTTTTGACATCTTAATTGGTATTCCTAAGACTCACCTTTGATCCTACTACAAGGTTATGAGCTTTCACAGTTATACTTATGCTGTGGCTATGGAGAATGGTACATTCAGGTCCGAATAAGGAATTGTCTACTCGAAATTTGTAACTTTTATATACAATCTTGGCCAATACAATGATGTAAATACGAGACTTATGGATGTGGGCGAAAGAAACATGTAAATGTGGACCGTATATTAGAAAATATGTAATGATTATTTGGTTGAGGAATGAAACTTATCAGACGAGTGTGGTAAGACGGGTCTTCAAGACCGTATCCTTGGTCTTTTTAGTACGGAAATCACGTCTTGGCAGAGCAATGTACTGAATTTTTATAGTTAGCTCAGATCATCAACAAGAAAGATTAGTCGTAAGATATGGTTAATAATGGTAATAATACATCTACACATAACTATATATATATATATATATATCCTATCAAACACGCCAAGTTGTACTAAATGTATCTAGTTCAAAGCCTTTATTACGGCACGTAAGCCTATTACGGCACGTACCAAGTGTCTCTAATTCAAAACCTTTACTATTGTCATACTAGTGTACCACATATTTTTCGCTTTTCGATCCGTAATCCGTCACCTATTTGTTTATGACTCTATCATTGTCCGTTTTCCTCACTTAAGTTCATCGTCATCCTGGTTATCACTTAAGATCTCGGCGACTCTTCGGATTTCTTAGGACTCATTCGTGCCTGTAAATTCACAATTACATGACGTCAAATGTAATCGTCAATTTACCTCACGAAATTATTCTAGTAATCTCCGTTGTAGTCATCATTCTCGTATCAGACAAAGTTCGTTTACAGGTCACACTGGTTCTACGTCCATGTAAGCATTCTGGTGTGTTCAGGTACTTTAAGTTTCAACTAATTTTGTTTCTTATTTCGGTGACTTATATAATTCCACAACATTTCCTAACTAGGTAATCTCAGAGTCTTAAACGCTAAGTTCTCTAAGTTGTCCTGGTGTGGTATAGGATATCAGGAGATATCCTATTTCGCTACAACCGTTGCTCTGATACCAACTGTAACAACCCGACCAGGTGGGGCCTAGACGTTACGACAGTTTGGTAACAGACTTGCACAACGGAAGCAACGATAACTAATATTAAAGTGTTATACAATTTCTAATCCAAAAATATAAATACACAATTTAAATAAATAGACTAATATCTATGCAGGGACGAAACGCGGCGGTCGTCGAAGCAGTCGATAGGATGTGATCCGCTAGTCGATCCAAATCTCAATCCATGCTTAGCTCTAGATGCTCTAAACCGTTATGCTAGCATCATGAATCTTCTATCATAACAAGCTCTAATCCGCACAAGCAAGCAAATACCTCGTCTTCAAGATTATCCAAACGCTGTACCTGAACACATGCTTAAAAATAGTTTTGGGTCAGCAATTACGCTGGTGAGTCCGTGTAAGTAGTTAAGCAAATCCAAAACAGTTTAACAGTTCGAAAACAAGTTTACACAGTTCTTAATCATAGCGATGTACAAGTATCACACCTCAAACCTAACACTGAATCCATCTACTCCCAATATGGATTCCCATGGCATAATATATGCCGCAACGGTCTGCAGGCCTCAGTGGAGGGTTTTCCGGGCTTCCGGATCCACTGTTCGTGGGGGATTCCCCAAGTAGTACTACCCATATATTAAGTGGCCCAATTCCCTTGGGTTAATGAGTGTGAATCTGGTATCGGGAGTACCTTGTCACATCATACTGGTATGTCACTATCACACTGGTTTATTACTGGAAACATATGTTCACCCCAAAACAGTTTAAAAACAGAAAAAGAGGGGATGGTTCACGAGACTCACCTTAGCAGCGTATCATACATCCACATAACATCCCAAGTCGAGTTTCCATCTATCAATCATTTGGCAAGATCCTATTCAATTTCATAAATATTAGTTCGTGTAACCAACATCGCGGTTACACGTGTGGGCACACCTAGGTTCTTTATCCAAGCTTCTAATTGTCAAGTTTATCATTTTATATTCTAAATAACCGATGTTTATGCTACGTGGTTTATATAGTTCTTCGAGTCCCAAATGTCGAGTTATGAATATATAATCATATGTACTACTTAGTTTCTCATATCTAATTATTTCATTGTTTATAACTAGTCAAGTCCCAATGTTTGTTAAAGCCTCAATATCCCATACTAACCAAGTTACACTAATGTCCGCATTATTCATCTTATGTCCAACATACATACTAATATCCAATGTGTCGAATAATTTATCTTATGTCCATGTCTCACATTTCGCCACTATTCTTATATATCTTTCTTCATTATCTCTATCCTAGTAATGTCTCTTTTTATCTTCTAGTTTGTACATGATATAATATATGTTATAATATAAATCCGTCGTTTAGTCCGTAAGGTCGGGTTGGGTTAAGTCCCACACGTGTCTCACACGATAAGTATAATAATATAGTTATTTATTTAGTTGGTTTATGTTTATACCTCTTGGTCCTTTGTTGACTGAATTGACTAAGGTTGACCCAGGTTGACTTTGGTTGACCGATCCTTGACTATTGTTGACCGAGCTTGTCTCTGTTGACCGAGTCAACTCTGTTGACTCGGCTCGGCTCCTGACCCGTAACCAACCCCTTATCTTCAAGTCTATAGCCATCACCAATATTTACAATGCCCTAACCTGTATCAAAATCGATATCCTGCACCGTCAGTAACCCACCGGTCAACACCACCAACACTCGAGATCACCACTGTAACTTACCTCCTCTGATAACCCACCGCCCTCAACAATCACCATAATCTTATTACTATCTCAATCATTGTCAACATGAAACTAATACCAAGAAAGGTTATCAGATCTTACCAATGGGTCAGACTCCTCTTTATAAACTAACCGGAGCAACAACGGTGGATACCCCTCTGTAGCTCTAAGCCGCCGCCGCCGCCATCATTTACTCGGAACCCCCCTGCAACCCACCACCACGAGCCATCGTCTTCATCAGAACCTAATCACTGCCGCCACCGTCATCGTCTCTTCCTTTCTCTTCTCCGTCGATCTCCTTCTCTCTCCTCTGTTTCTTCTCTCTGTCTCTCCTCTCTCTCTCTCCCTCTCGGTCACTTTCTCTCTCTAGCTAAAGGGGTATGAAGTGGGTGTGTGGTTGAGAGGAACGCCACCGGTCACCACCGCCTGTGGTGGTGGCCGGTATCCTTCAATCTCCGGCTCTCTCTCTCTCTCTAGAACTATACATATGTGTGTGTGTTTTGTTTGATCTGCAGACAATATGAGAGTGATATGGGTTTTTGTATAAATATAGAGTGGGGAATGAGGTGTACCAAGAGTGCGTGTTTGTCAAAAAGGAAAAGAACCATGGGGCACATGGCAATGGTGCCATGTGTCCCTATGATGACTAATCTTTTATTAGTCTTGGGTTCGGTTCGGTTCGTTATCGGGTGTCGGTTTGGTATCGCGTCGCGTATAATATTATTCCCCTCGTCAAAATAACTAAGTAACTCATCGGTTCGGCTTCGTATTTGATTCTACATAATTATTTTAGTATTGGTTTATTTGGTATAATACTTTTAGACGCGAAAAATTTTAGGCCCTAGGTCTGGGGTGTTACAAAGGCGATAGCACATGATGCATACCACTCGCAACCCTCGCATTCGGAAGTTTCTCATTTGGCCTACCCATAGCAACCCTCGTAGCCCGCCACCACCCCACCCACACACAAAAACTGGCCAAGGGGTTGCGCGCCACCGAAGGCAGCAACAGGGCAAGGACCCATTAGGGGCATGAAAAGTGAGTGGGTTGTGCACGGGGAACAACCAAGACCGCAGCAACAGGCACGTAGCACAAAGGTCTACAGGCCCTCCTAAGGGTTGATAGACATGGGGTATGGTAAAACATTGCCGATTTCTGGTGAACCATGCCCCCGGGTTTATGAATCTACTATGGGGGGGGAGTGTTCACACAACAACGTTTGGCACGGACTAAACGTTCCCATGCAACAACCTACGGCGTTGAAGGAGGATGCGTATGTTGATGAAGATAGATATGATGGTTGGTTCTTTAAGAGCATGGACGACCCCCCATGGGGTTTGACTTGCCATTGGACGACTCCACGGACACGGATTCCATGATTTCGCCGAAGGGTTGTTGGTAGGGGGTGCACAATGGGGGTTTAGTTGTTGAATAATGTATCCAGCTATTAAGTGCCTTTCTGTGTGTTTAGCAATGTTACGTTGTATGTCATTTCACAATGGTGTTTTTTTACACTTGTCTGTTTATGTTTTTTACTTTAACGTTTGTGTTGTTTTAGGGGTTTTGGTCTGGTGTAACCCCCCTGATTTGTATCCTTGTTTAATACTATTAACATGTGTTTACTTTTACACTGGTGTATGGTATCCTTGGTTAATATTATTAACATGTGTGTGCTTTTACACTGGTGTAAGACCCCCCCCCCCCATGTTTAACATTCTATCCTGCACTATTTTTTGATACACCATACAAACTACATAAACTTTTACACTGTTGTAAAGAAAGCCCCACCCCTTAAATACCCATACATACTTGTTTTATATACTACCATGCATCATTCATCGCACCCCCCGCCCCGGGGTCATACAAAAACATAAAAACCCACAGTCAAACCCCATCCAGCAAAAAAACCCCTAACCCTGGATCTAGTGACAGTTTTCTGGTAACATGACATACAAAACTGGTCAAAATGCTAGTTCCATGCATGATGTATATGTGCGGACCCGACATTTTAACCATACACCCGACACAAAAACATAAAAAATGCGATAAAACAAAGTAGCAGGGGGAGGGTAAAATTTCCAAAGCATGCACCTACTATTCTTCGTCTTGGTTCTTCAACAAGCAGTTCCTTGAGTCATGGTCGGTGACGTATTCATAGCAGGTTTTGCATTGGCGGGGGTGCTTCTTCTTTCTGTTTGGCAGCCTTTTCACGGGGGCCAATTAGACGACGCTTGGTCCCACATTCTTTGTTCCTTGAGGGTTGCTACATGACACCTCCAAATTTTCTGGCACTCCAAATTTTCGATACGTGTAGGATATGCGTAGGATGAACTTTTATATGTGTAGGATAAACGTATGATAATCTTCATATGTGTAGGATAAACATATGATAATTTTCGATATATGTAGGATGGATTTTGATATGTGTAGGACAAATTTTGATAATGTGAGGATAAAGTGTTAATGACTAATTAATTAAAGAGATAATAATTAATTTAAGAAGAGTTAAACTATTTAATATTTATTATTATGTCATTGTTCTTTTTGTTCTCATATTAAGTTTGTTCTCATTTGATATATATATATATATATATATAGGGAAATTATAATCAAGAAACCCTATTGAGTTAAAGAAACTTTGGAAACCCAATGAAAGGTTGAAATGCTGCCACATATGTTACTTATCTCTCTCATCAAATGGGTATTTTAGTCATAACATAAAATGTACATGCTTTCTTTTTGCTTTAACATGCCTCTAGTCAGATTCATCAGAATCATTAATTCAAACACATCTCTTTGTTTCTCTCTCTCTCTCTCTCTCTCTCTCTCTTTAGAAATTAGAAAACAAAATTGGTACTTCTCACTCTGGAACTTCATAGCCAATCTCGTTGTAGGTGGTGATCGGAGTCGGAAAGTTGTAACTGGAACGTCACAGCCAATCTCGAGGAGTATTTTTTTCTCGTCAGACATTGCAAAGATATTTTCAGGTATGTGACGGGTGGTGTTAGGCGGGTTCAAGAAGATGAAGCAAGATGATGAAGATATGAAGATTATGGTTTTGTTAATCAAATTTTGTTTTTAGTTTTTAAGTCATCTTTTTTATGGGTTTTTGCAACAAGTTATATAGGGGTTGAAAAAATATGACAAGAAACTCTTCAAGACTTTTTATCCAGTTATACACCCACTCTGTTTCATGTTTGTTTCAAGAAAATTATTTAAAGAGTATTAAATTTTATATAAAGTTTATGATTTTGTTTACTTTTTAGGTTTTTGAAGCAATTTATTTGGGTTTCATAGGTTTAGTTTTTTAAGATTCAATTCATGGGTATGTAACATTTTCTTGTTATAATATTTTTTATTTATTAACATTTGAAAGATTGTTACATTGTAAATTTGTAACATTTTTGTAACAACATTATTATGTAATTTTTTTGTTGTTTATTCTTGAAATTACTTACTTTTTTTTTGTGTTCAAGACATTTTATTTTATGTTGCATTTTTCATGAATAAGCAAGCTTCCTTTTTTTTTTCAAGTCTGTAAATTGCACTTTTTGGATCTGTAACAATAACACAAATGCACTTTTAGAATTCTTAGTTGCAGATGCATAAGTGACATAAGTTGTTACAGTTGAATAAGTAAGTTAACTTGTTATAATAATTCTCTTTTTTCAATTGTTACAGTTAGATATGTAACATAAGTTGTTACAGTTAAATAAGTACATCAAGTTGTTACAATTAAATAAATACGTCTTTTTAGTTACACTCAAACAAGTAATAAATAACATAAGCTGTTTAACTTTGTTCCTGGTAAATATGTAACATAAATTGTTGTAGTTATGTAAATATATCTTCTAGTTGAATTTAAATAAGTAATAAGAAACATAAGTTGTTACAGTTAAATGTTTTTTAAATAAAAACCTTTTAACATTCAAGTTATTTAAAGAAGAAAAAATATAAATATAATAATATATGAGAGAGAAAGTGGGTGTATTATTAAAAACTGATGCAAGCAGATCCACTCTTTTTCCTATTCAAAGCTAAGCCCTTTGTCTCTGTGTTTTCACATCGAGAATTATTTGCAGATGAAGAGATGCCAAAGGGGCTTCTTACTCCCCATCCTCCTACATCTCTATATAAACGCTGGTTTATCAAGAAGACGCAAGAAAAGCACTTCGAATTGTTGATTAATCGCCAGAGATGACTTAGAACCAATCGTTCATTATCTAATGGATCTTTCCGTTCTAATACTCTATCCGAGAGTTATCAGTAGTTATCAGTACTTTTTAACAAATATTTTATTAAAAATGAAAAGTTTAAATGGAACAATAAATTCTAACCATAGATTGTAGTAGATGAATGGTGGAGATGAGGTTTTCAAAGTTTCTTTAACTCAAGTGGGTTTTCAATTTATCCTCCCCCTATATATATAACTAATAAATTATTGGTGTTCAAAATACTATGTGAAAAGCCATTTTTACTAATATTTCCAACAAACATGACACATTTGGTATCTAGGATTCATACACCGCCTAATTAGGAAGCATATACCATGGCCCATATAACATATCAATAGGAGGCTGTCACATATTCCAGAATGTGATGTCACACCTTCAGAATGTGATATCACGGGGTGTATGAAATCAAGAACCCTTTCTAATTGGATTGACACAAAGAGGAATGGTTATACCTTAAAAATATATTTTGTTTTGAGTAAATTACCAAATTCGTCCCTGATGTTTGACCAGATTTGCTAGATCCATCCAAAACAAGTTTTTTTTTCTCACATGGACCTTTCAGGTTTGCATTTTGATGCCAATTCCATCCAAAAAAAAAACCTAGATAAGTTTATCAATTAAATAGGGGCTAATATGGACATTTTGCTTGTTAAATGAAGGGCAAATTGGTAAATTTACTATATTTAATTTATTTTGGTTTATCCCTCCCAAACACCCCCACCCCCCCCCCCCACACACACACACATCGCTCTACATCTTTCTCCAAAGAACTACTACCACCCTCAACCACCACCACACCACACACTGTCACGACCACCACGTCGTCGTCACCCATGACACTGTCACCCACCACCAAACCACCCTAAAAGCACCACCGCCAAACCACCCTAAAAGCACCACCGTCGTCTCCCATGCCACTGTCTCTTCTCTCTCTCTCTCTCTCTCTCTCTATATATATATATATATATATATATATATATATATATATATATATATATATATAGGGTCAGGATAATATGAGAACTGTACCGAGTTGTGAGAACTAGAGAACTCTTGTGGACCATTGATCTTGATGATCCAATGGTTGAGATCAAAGGATGTGAGTTTTGTCTTTACTTGATTAATAAGTATTTTTTTAATATATTAAAGTACATTTAGGGGTATTTAGGTAAAAACCCATGGGATAGAAGATTTAATATAATATTATGTTATTTTTTATTCCATTATTAAAAACAATCATATTTATTAAACTTTATTTTATTATTTTAATTAAAATAAAATACTTTTTAAAAAAAATATTTTAAAAACAAAAAAATGTGCATTTTTTGTCATCTCCCTCTCGTTTTTACACTGGTGTAATTATTTACACCAGTGTACACCTGCCATACACAAAGTTTTACAAAAATACACTAGTGTAAAAAAAACCAAACAAAACATATGATGAGGATGATTTCCATGCATCTTTACACTAGTGTTCTTCGCATTCATATTTACACTGGTGTAACTGGTGTTTATACCAGTGTTTTCTTATATCAAAACGTCTATACATTCATATTTACACTGGTGTAAAACTGAGTGTTTTCTTACAACATACTATACATTCATATTTACGCTGGTGTAAACTGATGTTTACGCCAGTGTTTTCTTACAACATACTACACCATCATCATCATCTTCAAAAAGCATCATCGCCTTAAACCAAAAAAACATCGTCTTCTTCACCCGCATCATCCCCTGAAAAAAAACCCCAAAAATTTCAAAACATAAAAAACCTACCTTTTTCACAATAATATCATTAAATGATAATAAATGTAATAATAATAATAATAACAATAATACTAATAATAAAAAAATAATAACATAAATAATAATAATAATAATAAAAATCACCATACCATCGTCCCTTCGTCCTCCCCTCTGCAAAACCCACCACCACCATAAACCACTGTCGTCCTCCTCTCTGTAGCCCCATCGAACAACCTACAACCCCCCCCCAATCAAAACCCTCTATCGAACCATCGAACCCATCTGTTCTTCAGATCTGAAACACCATCACAGTGAGATCCACCCCCTGGTCAAACCACCACCGTCACCAGAGCCCCACCGAACACCTCCACAAACCTTCTGTAAACCCATCCAAACACCTGCAACCCCATCAAACCCTCTGCAAAAAACACCTCCACCGTCCTCAGCAAATCCATCTAAACAACCTGCAACCCCCATCAAACCCTCTGCAAAAACAACCTGCAACCCCCTCCACCCTCTGCAAAACCCCAATCTTCATCATCACCACCCTCGAACCACCACCCACCTACCATCTTCAAAACCCCTCTACACCATCCGTCCCCCTTCATTCATTAACAAAACCACCACAGATCCACCCCCCTTCGTTCATCATCAAACCCACCACATATCGTTCTTTTTTAGAGAGAGAGAGAGAGATGGGGGGGGGGGGGAGTGTGAGAGGTGTGAATTTTATGATGATGATGATGATGATTATTATTATTATTATTATTATTATTATTATTATTATTGATATTTAAAAGAGGTTAGTTGGGGTGAGGGTGGGGTGGGGTGTTATTACTAAAATACCCATACATAGTGTGTGCAAAAAGACTTTACTACCCCTAATTAAAAAAATACAAAAAACTATAAAGGTGGTGATGTGTCACTTGGTGAATGGTCCACAGGAGTTCTCTAGTTCTAACAACTCAAGTGAGTTCTTATATTATCTCATTCCTATATATATATATAGTATAGGGATATATTGGAAACCCTTGTTATAGTGAAAACTCTGAAAACTCTAACTTCCCGAGCTTCTTTTTATATGAAAATTTTAGGGTATGTAATATACATGATTTTAAGCATTTTGAGCCAAAAAAATCAAAAAAGCGCCGAGCACTTTTTTTTTTTTAAATAAATAAGTTTTCGGGTAACACATTGTTAACACATGTTAATTTCGCTTAACATGTGTTACACGAAAATTTATTTTTTTAAAAAAAAAGTGCTCTGCGCTTTTTTGATTTTATTGGCTCAAAATGCTTAAAATCATGTATATTACATGCCTTAAAATTTTCAGGTCCTAAAAAGCTCGGAAAGTCAGAGTTTCCAGAGTTTTCACTATAATAAGGGTTTTCTCTGGATCCTAACCCTATATATATATATATATATATATATATATATATATATATATATATATAAGGTATCCCTTTCCCTTTCCCTCTCCTACGACTGTCTCACCACAAATCATAAACTTCATCAGCTTCACCTTAAGAAACAATCTTATGAAAAGCACACAGGAAAAAAAACCCTCTAATTAAACTGCTCCTTTGCCTCTTTTTGCATCATTTCAATATCTATTAATGTTAGTCCTAATTGTTGGTCAAAATAAAGTGAGTGAGTAATGGGCTATATATTGTTAGTCCGGATGTCTTATGGAGTTTTCAGCATTTGGTATTAGGTATTTTAAGTTATCTAAATGGGGCAGATTATATGGATTGTTAGTATAAAGTCGTGGTCAAAGTCCTAACTTGAAATTTGTGTGGCTTGATTTATGCAATCTGATCTATGAGCCTATCTATTCTATATACCTAGGTCAGATGATTTGATATTGTACCTGGGTCAGCAATTGTATTCCAAATCCGTAGAAACCAAGATGACTAAAGAACCAATTGTAGATTAAACAAGGTGATGGTGGTGGTGATGAAGATGGGGTGGGGTGTGGTGGGTGGAGGTGTGTGTGTGTGTGTGTGTGAGTGTGTGTGTGTGTGAGAGAGAGAGAGAGGGTGGGTAAAGGGTTCTTAAATAAGTCATCATTTTATTTTTTTAATCTAAAAATAAATAGGTAAAATGTCTAATCTGCCCCTAACTTAATGTTAATTTAAACTGAGTTAGCAAATTGGATGTAATTGGCATCAAAATGCAAACCTAATTGGTCCAGGGGAGAAAAAAAAACTTGTTTTGGATGTATCTAGCAAATCTAATCAAATCTTAGGGACGAATTTGACAATTTACTGTTGTGTTTTCTTTTGTATATTGGTGCAATAAATTTACAACCGAAAAAAAAAAAAGACAATACAAATGCTAGTAAAATATTACAATGTTTAAAATTTCAATCCTATATCCAATCCTATAGCTAATTCAACTTTGTACTTTTATGTTGTTACATAAAATACCAAATTAGTGTAAGTAATAAGATAAAATATTATTGTAAGTAATAAGATAAAAATACATTTTTTAAAATTTATAAAGTAAAATGTAAATGGGTTAACTCGGCGAACTCGTCAACTCATTCCAAATACGACCGGTTTTTACTATATCTTTCGATCTTAAACAAATTAATTCAAACTTGTTTACCCAAAACCCATTAAGTTCGTGTTATGTTTATATGATATATCGTGTGAGAAATTAACTCCATCCAGCCATCTATACGATTGTTTCTTTAATTTTAAAACTAATAAATCACATATTTTTATTCACTTCAAATAAAACCATTAATGCTAATGACCCCTAGCTTAGTTGGAGAGAGTTGGGAGGGTTTACTACTTAGGGAGGTTCCCGCCCGGGAGAGATACACGGTTCGAATCCTAATGCTAGCAAAAATAGACCCCTTAACGTTGAAAGGGCTTATACCCTCAGAGACGATGCAGAAAGAGGATTCGAAACGGGGGTACCAAGGTGATGTCCTTAGCCGATCCAAAATAAAAAATAAAAAAAAATAAAACCACTAATGATTGGAAAATTGCAACCCAAATAAACTTTCTGGATCTGGCTGTAAGCCCATTTAAATGAGGAAAAAGGTTCGGATATACAGTTCTACATAGAAAAATGTTACTATCAATTATTGATCGTTGCTGTTAGAAAAAAAAAAGTAATGTCGGTTGAAATCAGGGAATAATAGTTTTGTTATATTATATTGATTGATGAATTGAAAAAACAAGGATGACTTTAATTTATAGAATACACAAAATGTTAAATAAGGAAGAGATGTCATCCAACGGCTAGTTGATTTACGTCCAACGGCTAGTTGATTTATTGTTTCCTTATATACTTTCTAACACTCCCCCTCAAGTTGAGTATTGGGGTTTCCGATGCTCAACTTGTGTAGACACTTATTGTTGAGCTTCCCGTTAACAGATTTCGTTAATATGTCTGCTAGTTGGTCTTCTGATCGGACGAACTGGAGTTCTATAGTTCCATTTTCTAGTTTCTATTTAATAAAATGCCTATCAACTTCCACGTGTTTGGTACGGTCATGTTGAACAGGGTTCTCAGAAATTTGTATAGCTGCTTTGTTGTCGCATAAGATTTTGCTTGACTCGGTTTGAGAGAACCCAATTTCAGTTAGGAGTTTGCGTATCCATAGAACCTCTGCCAGCCCTCTTGCAATACCTCTGAATTCTGCTTCAGTGCTTGATAAAGCAATAACCTTTGTTTCTTGCTTCTCCAAGTGACTAAGTTGCCTCCAACTAAGGTGAAGTAGCCTGATGTTGATCTCCGGTCTTGTTTATCTCCTGTCCAAACGACGTCTGTATAGGCTTGGATTTTTAAATGCTTATTTGGTCGGAAGAGAATCCCATGACTAGCAGTCCCTTTAAGATACTTTATTACTCTCCATACAGCCTCTATGTGGTTAGTTTGAGGTTGGTGCATGAATTTGCTGACCACTCCTACTGCGTATGCGATGTCAGGATGAGTGTGTGAGAGATATATACGTTTTCCCACTAGGCGTTGATACTTTTCTTTATCTGCCAGTTTTGCTCCTTCTTCCATATAGAGTTTTTGATTTGTATCATTGGTGTATCAGCTGGATTGCAGTCAATCATTCCAGTTTCGGCAAGAAGATCAAGGATGTACTTCCTTTGACATATGAAAATCCCTTGCTTGGATCTTAGGACTTCAATTCCGAGGAAGTACTTCAGTCTTACTAAATCTTTCATTTCAAACTCCTTGAACAGATTTGTTCGTAACTTTTCCATTTCTTCTTTATCGTTTCCTGTAATGATCATATCATCAACATATATAATTAAACAAGTTACAAGTTTACCTTTTCGTTTGAGAAATAACGTATGATCCGAGTTGCTTTGTTTGAAGCCGTATTTCTTCATAGCTAAGGTAAATCTGCCAAACTAGGCTCGAAGAGATTGCTTAAGTCCGTAGAGGGTCCTTTTTAACCGACATACTTCTTGTTTTTTGAAGTTGCCTGTGAACCCAGGAGGAGCCTCCATATATACTTCTTCTTCCAACTCTCCGTGAATAAAGGCATTCTTAACATCAAACTGATGAAGAGGCCATCCTTCGTTTGAAGCAATGGAGAAAAGCACACGAATTGTATCGATTTTTGCTACTGGAGAGAATGTCTCAGAATAATCAACCCCATATGTCTGTGTGTACCCTTTAGCTACGAGCCTGGCTTTATATCTCTCAATGGAACCATCTGGTTTGTGTTTAATAGTGAAGACCCACCGACATCCGATTGGTTTCTTTCCTGTGGGGATAACACATTTTTCCCAAGTCTTGTTTTTCATAAGTGCCTCCATTTCCGTTTCCATAGCTTCTTTCCATTCTTTGGATTTCAAGGCTTGTTCTACTGAGATTGGAAGTTGTTCATTAAATAGGGCAGCAGTGAAGGCCTTAGCTTCTTCAGACATATTCCCGTAAGCCATGTTTGCCATGGGATACCTAGCTGATCTTGTCTCCTTTTCTGGAGAGTATCGTCTTGGGGGTACTCCTCTATTGGCCCTCGGAGGTAACACATACTTTTCAGCTGTTTTGTTTTGTATTGATTCCTCCTGTACCTCATGTTCTTCCTGCATAACCTATTCTCTTGCTTTTTCATTATAATCAGACATATTAGCAGAAAAAACATTGTTACCAGTTATATTAAGGGGGTCTTGAGATTCTACATTTTCATCATTTTTAGTTTCAGTTTCCTCATGTGTTACATGTGTATGTGGGTGACCATCATTTCCAGTTTCCTCATGTGTTTCACATGTAGGACTAGGAGAATTTTGGTCAGTAGCACTAATGGTCAGTTCGGGTTGTGAGGAAGTAAATGTGTCACCTTGGGTATTGTGATGAACTTCACTTTCGGATACGGTAGATACGGGGACCCATTTCAGCCAATTCAGTGGATCAATATGTTCCTTCTCCCGCTGACCACTGTTTTGGCAGGTATAGAAATATTCGGTTTAAAGGAAGTCACAGTCAAGGGTAGTGTACATATGTCGACGTTTTGGGCTATAACATCGATACCCCTTTTGGTCAATTCCATAACCTACAAAGACACATTTTTCTGCACATGGGCCAAGTTTACCTCTAGCATGTTTAGGTATATGAGGATAAACAGTGCATCCAAACACACGTGGTTGAAGAGTAAGAGGAGGAGGAATTTTGGTAAACTCGGATAGGGCTTGGATATGGGTTTTTAGATTGAGTGTTGTGGTAGGAAGTCGATTGATTAAATATGTAGCAACACGGGACTCAATTAAGAAGGCCCGAGTTATTTCTAGAAGAATGCGATTTTTTCGTTCAACGGTGCCATTTTGTTCGGGGGTGTAGGGACAAGTTTTTTGATGAATTATCCCTTTGTTTTGACAGAATGCTTCATAGATTCGTTTACAAATTCGCCTCCATTGTCGGAACGAAGGATTTGAATATTGGTTTTAAACTGAGTTTGTATCATATTATAAAAAATAGTGAATTTTTCAAAGACCTCCGACTTATGTTTCAAACAATAAATCCATGTCATTCGAGTGCAATCATCAATAAACAAAACAAAAAAACGAAAATTTTGCCCCCCATTAACCTCTGCAGGACCCCACACATCAGATTGGATTAGAGAAAAAGGTGCTTCAACCCGAGTATTATTTAAATTATATGTATGTCTATGGCTCTTAGCCAAAACACAAGTTTCACAATCCAAAGTTTTATTAGATGGAAAAAGTTTTGGAAATAAAAGATGAAGATATCCAATAGATGGGTGTCCTAATCTCCTATGCCACAACCAAGCTTCTCTATTTGTAGTCCCATGCGCAAGCATCACATTTCCTGTTTGAGTTACTTCTTCCACATAGTACAATCCGGACCTTTCAGTGCCACGCCCAATGATCATTCCTGTCCTAATATCTTGGAGGATACAGAAGGTTGGATGCATCAAGACGGTGCAATTTAACTGTTTTGTAACGTGACTAATGGATAACAGTTTATGTGACAAGGACGGGACATAGAGACAGTTTGAGAGTTTTAAGGTAGGGGATATTTCAATAGTCCATCCTCCTTTAACAGGAACAACCCCTCCATTAGCGGTTTTAATGTGGTTGATTCTAGGTTTATTTTTTGAAATTATATCAGACAAATCATAGGTCATGGTGTCAGTAGCACCACAGTCAAATATCCACGATTCATCCGTTTTTATGCAATTTTGAGCTATATTAGCTTGTCTTGCAATAAAACCCTTTTTTATTTTTTTTTTCTAACTCCAACATTTTCTTTAGGAAAATAAGATATTTTACTTTTTTCCTTTTGAAACAATTTAAAAACCATTTTGTACTTAATCCTAGGCTTAAAAAAAGTTTTGTTTTTAAATATTTTTTGAGTTGGGGTTTTAAAAAGGTGAGCTTGACCAGAGGCATGTTTCCCTCTTTCTCTCGTGTTTTCTACAGTGAGAGTTTTGTGGGATTTCTTTTGACCAACATTTATGGTGGACTTTATCTTCTTTGTTTCTTCACACACATTTTTTGGGTTGTTTATCTCTAATAAATTTGGGGAATAAAATCTAGGATTGCAAAAAAAATTTGAGGTTAGTTCCTCAAACCTGTTACCTCCATCCAAAGCATCTTCTCCTCTGGTAAATGCGATCCCACCGAAGCCACCGCTCTGTTGGCGATCGTTGCCGTCGAGAAATCTGAAGAATTGTTCCTTGGTGTGGACAATTAACTGCAATATCTGGTTAAACAACACATACGACAAAAGGCATCCGATTGAAAAAAAATCTTTTGATCGGGAAATTTTTTGTTGTGAAGCTGAGCAAAAAAGGCGATAATAATAATAATAACTGCTTCGATCAACAATTTAACGTTACTTATTTTAACATCCTCCTTGTAGCCGTGGCTAGTCACGATCTCAGTGACGGTTTCGTCGGGTAAGTATTTGATGGAGTTGTGATCTAACGGATTTATTTTCTTTGGGGTTTTTGTAGTGGTGATTGTGGTGGTGTCGTTTTGGGATTGAATACCGGTAAGGAGGTTTGCTTTGGTTTTCATATTGTCGGTGTTGCTTTGGTTTGGCAAGTCGCCGTCGGAAGATATGGTGGCTTTCGGTAGATGAAGAGCTTTGTGAATCGATAAAGAACGTTCACTGCTCTGATACCATAATGTCGGTTGAAATCAGAGAATAATAGTTTTGTTATCTTGATTGATGAATTGAAAAAACAAGCATGACTTTAATTTATAAAATACACAAAATGTTAAATAAGGAAGAGATGTCATCCAACGGCTAGTTGATTTACGTCCAACGACTAGTTGATTTATTGTTTCCTTATATACTTTCTAACAAAAAGATCAATATTTGTTCGAAATATTTTGTGATTATTTAATGATTTTTTTTTATTCTAAAACAATATTACTTTGCTGTTACCATAGTCATGCATCAAACCAATTTTGATATTCGGGTGTAACCAAGCCGAGTAGAGCTCGAGTCTGTCACCACAAAATTAATGTGATGATATATATATATATATATATATATATATATATATATATATATATCAATCTTGAGCTCAGCTAGTTACACAGTTCTAGAATTCGTGATTTGCACGGTTTTAGATAAGGTAACAAAAACATATAATATATTAACTTATATACGAAAAGATCTACATATTTTGTTCACAATATCTAGAGGTTAACCTAGGCATAAATCTAAACTTGTTCTAACAAATGTAATGAAACTTGCCCAAAATTCTGGTCTTTGTTGTGACATAAACCAATCATTGGTAATCGGAAATCGGGAAATGAGAATGAGAGCAGAATAGGGTTGTTGATTGAATATGAAAGGGTCATTGATTTAGGAGTGAAAGGGGTGGTAATCGTTGATTGAAAGTGGATAAGATAAAAGGGCCTTCAAACGAAAGCAAATGGGACTGGGTCATCGATTAGGGTAAATTTCATACATACATTATACACACTTATAATTTGAGATTGGAGTATTGGGTTTTTAAAGCAAACGAGAGACTAAACAATCTTAATGTACAAAGCTAAGGCTCCAATTCCTTTAGTAAAGGAACTTTATGTGAGGCTCGAGCTTAGGTTTCAACTTATTTGTATCCCTAATCATAACTAGTACATGTGTATAAGTCACATTCGTTATATGGGTTATAATGGTATAATAGGTATAGGTTGGGCATCCAAATTAGGCGGCTAGGTTGTCAATTGGAAATATGGTGACTTCTTCAACCAGCCTGTTTCATATTGATGTTAGTCCAATAACTGAGGCAAGTTCCAGTGAGAGTGTGGTCAAAAAGCATGACGGTGAGGGCAAATAATATGATGGTTATAATTGAAATGAGTTGTGTGATTATTTAAAGTCACGTTATTCCGTTGTTTCTGAGATGTTTTTTTTTAAATAATAAAACCATTTTATGGGAGCAATCTTTAAAGTTTTGTTTGAAGATGTGTGTTATCGTGTGTGCTAATACAAAAATAGCTTCATTTCACTTTCTATTTTGAGTTTTAGCTGGTTAAATGAGTTGCTGAAACAAAAAATATCATGCTTTCTTCTACAAAAACATCATAGTTTAAAACTATTTTCCTCTCATTTTATTGTCAGTTTTCTATGTACTTTCCTAACATTTTTGTATGATTTTCTGCAGATGTCAAAGTATTTGTCTTTTAAGGGTGTACAAGTCATCGTAGGCGGGACGCCATTCAACTTGAACAGGGTAAACATTCCTAAACACCTTTGAAAACATTCACATTGTAAATACTTGCTTCGTTTTCACTTTTAAAGTCAATATGTTGTTTTTCATATATATTTAAATGGTGTTTTTTCTTATTGAAAATGCAATCACATAGCAGGGATTGGGATGGGATGTTTTGTTTGACTTAAAAGTCACAAGGTAATCTAATTCTCCTACATAGCTTAACTAAAGTATGCATGTCGATAACCAAACTTGACCCATCACATTCTACTATAGATGATTGTTGCTGAAACCTTAAAAAAAATTTGTCTACACCTGTAAACTCTATTAAATATCATTTCACTTTGCATTTAGGTGATGCAGTTGTTGTCCCATTGTCTGGTTTGAAAACGTTATGCTTGTGTTTTGTAGGCTACATAATTACAAGGTGCGCAACGCGCGCCCGTCAAATAACCCTAGTTGTTTAAAAGGAGAGTGTAGTGAGAGAAAAAGATAAGTAACATCGTAACAAAATTTCATTTAGATGTCAAGCTACACTATTTCGTTTATAATTTTTTTATCTTTTTAAAATATTAAACACATTATTAACTTCAATATAATGATCACTTAATTAAATTGTCATATTTGTATTTTAACTCACATAAAATCATTTTGGGAGTTTTGTGAATTGAAAACTTACAACATTAGACCACCTCTAACTAGGGTACAAACGAACTTTGTTTATCTTCGTTTGTTAAGGAATTTATGTATTCACGAACAATTTATGAATACTTACCAATCAAAATTTTATGTTCGTGTCCGTTTGTTAAGAAAACACTTGTGTTTGTGTTTGTTTGTTAATTTTGTTCATGAATGCACACTAATACAAATGGACATTAATAAACATAAACAAGTGTTTATGAACACAAACGAATACAAATAAGTGTTTATGAATGAAAACAAACACAAATGGGCATATATTAGTTTTCGAATAAGATTGAATTCACATACATTAAGACATTACCTAGATCAACCCAAAATATAACCTAGTTGTCTAAACATACTTAGTACTTAATATAATATTAGTAAACATAATAAAGTAGTGTAACACCCCAACCGATGGCGGAAACATCGGGATGTCACGTATTGATGATTGTTTCAGTAGCACATGGTATATATTGAAGTTTTAAATAATTTATTGATAACATAAGTATCCAAATGAAAAGATGTCTAGAAATCCCAAAATACATAACATCAAATAAAACAAATAACTTCAAATAACTTCATAGAATTCCTCATGGATACTCTAAGCCTCAGCTTCATTGTTACCTGAAACATGTTAATTTTGAAAATATTTTTGGGTCAACAAAATTTGGTGAGAATTACATAGGTTTTGATAATTGAATAAAACTTGTACAATTCAAGTGTCATGGCAAGTCTAGTCCATATGTGAAAACATACTATCAGGTAAATCGAGTGCTTAATCAACCCTTGTGACTAGAATATTGTGGTCCATCCCATACGCTCATGGTTCACTCGATTATGTTATGCGATAACAATCACCCACGCTACCTATGTAGGAGGTACGTATCCGGGTGGGATTGTCAGTCCAATAGATCTATCATTGTATACCGTCGGATGATCAATGTTAATGATTATGCTAGAATATTGTGCTTACCCTAGTCATGTTTAAGACATAATGCAACATAGAATAACACATAGACACTATATGATTGAATTGTAGATAGAATGTTGTAACATGTTTCACCCCAAAAATAGTGAAATAGAAAAGGGGCTATGTAAACTCACCTTAGCAAAATGTTAAGTCTCGTGAAAATAGAATAAGTGTAGCCCAACGATGCCAAGTATTACCCTATAATTAAGGTAATAAATATGTCTAAGTCTTTCTAGTCTACAAATATTTTCTAGGGTTTCGAATTTGGGGATAGGTATTCGTTTGATTAATAATTAAATTGTTTATTAAATAAAAGAAATTCGATATATAAATAAACGAAAGTCTTTTTGTAGACTTTAGATTAAAGGTGGTCACATTATAAGGTTTTAAGTATAAAAATAATTTTTATAAAATTATTTTCTTAAAAATAGAATATTTAGTCTATTTATTTCCATTTTGCCAAAATATAACTTTAATATTTAAAAATATTAAAATTGAAGAATTTTTAAATTAAAATTTGTATTTCTATTCTAAATGGACAAAAATAATTTATATAAAATTTTGGTGCAAAAATATTGAAAAATGAATTTATTATGATTTATTTATGATTAAATATAACAAAAATTGATTAAAAATATTAAATAAATGATTTTTCGAAAATAAAAATCATTTCAGAAATGTTTAATGTTTTATAAACTCAGAATAATTTTTATGGAAATTTATAAAATCGTTTTGATATTTTTATAGAATTTTATAATTATAATGGAATAAACTTGAAATATTTATTATATATAATAAATAAATAATTTTTGGAAAACTAAAAATTGTATGTTAAACTTTTCTATTAGAATATCATAAAATATTTTTTGTAGAATTTATAAAGGAGTTTTAGTATTTTAAAATCATTTTTAAAAATAATAGAGAATATATAAGTAATAAAGGTTTTAAAAAAAGAGTTTGTGTATGCTATGGCTCAAACCCGGGTCTGAGACCGGGTGGAGTTTTATCACAAGCCCAGCCACCAACTGGGCTGGACCCTGAGAACGAATATTCTTGGCTTGAAATTAATTATATAGTTATACTTGAATCATATTTATAATCCTTTTAAAAGAAAAGAAAAAGGGGCGTGTGTTATGGGACTCGAACCTTGACCTGTGGCCGGTTCGTGTTCTAGACAAAAGAGGGCCACACCAACTGATCTGTTGATCAGTTGGTGATGATTTTGGTTCAGAAATAATTATATACAGAGGTTTGCGGATGTATTATCCCCAAATTTAACAAAGTCGAGCCCTAGGTTTATCAATAAACAGATTTAACGAACAATAACCCGATTAAACATAGGGTTATTGTTGTAAAAGGGCCGATGATCAAAACCATACAAAAACATTACGACTTACAAAACGTTCTCGTGATTTTTGAGCGGTCAACCAGAAAGTCAAACACGCGAGCAATTGATGATCAAAATGGGTTTTTCAGAGGAAATTGAGGGTAGAGAGAGTGTGTTCGGCGAGTGTAGGTTGTAGTGAAGGCCTCAATTTATAGGGAAGTGCTCGGTTGTTTGAAATGGTAATGGTTGACTCGTTTTAAAGCATTGACGCGTGATTGGGACTGATTTGGAATGCATTGATGGTGATTTAGGCGTGTATCAGACGCGAACCATTCATATCAATCACCAATCTTACCATATCAGGGATTAAAACGCGTTTAGATAAGCTAATTATGGTTAATTGTCTTCACAGTTGACTTTCCAAGTCAACTGTTAAGACTCTAAGTACATCATATAAATAAAACGCGTGGAGTAAAAGACAGATATTTGGTGTAGCCCAGTTGGTTTGGTGGTGTGTGTATGGTTGACCCGGCCTAGGGCACGGGTTCGAATCCCGGCCCAGGCATTATTTTCTTATACAATTATTTCACTAATATATTAATAATATATACTTTTAGTATGGGACTAGGGGTCCAAATGTGTCACGATATATTTTTAAAGGGCACGATAAGTGATAAAAATTCGACATTTTATTCAATAATAACCGTAACGTACATAGAATTCAATGCGAAATGTTACAAGTAGTGTCTCAAAAAATTGAGTGCACATCAGAAGTAGATGGAGAAGGGCGTCGAAGGTGGAGGGCGTCGACACTAGAACGTGGAAACATATAATGAGCTTGGATACCATAAGTAAGTTTATTGATCTCATGTAGTCATATATTTACCTCACATTTATAAATTATTTGGGTAAAATAAATAAAAATAAAAGAATATAAAGAAAATTATAAAAATTAAAAATCCTAATAAAATATCAAACACAAATGAACATAAACGAACACGTTACCGAACGTTCACGAACATAAACGACCGAACGCAACCCCTGTTCATGTTCGTTCATTTATTAAACAAACAAAGACAAACGAACATCCCGTCGAATGGTTCATAAACTATTCGCTAAAAGTTCAGTTCGTTTGCAGCCCTACCTCCAACAGAGGTTGTTTCTTGTCCCCGATTCAAACAAAACCAAACCACCCAATTGTTTGCCTCCATTGGAGGTCTCCCTCCGGAAGGCAACGGTGTAGGAGAGGAACTGTCCGAGGAGCATGTGTGTGGGCCCCACTTGATTTAAAATTCTACTTATGTCGCAAATGGCTAGTTTAAATAATAATAATAATAATAATAATAATAATAATAATAATAATAATAATAATAATAATAATAACAACTTTTTAGAACCATCCACCCCTTTCACTTTCAGCTTCAAACGCTCACAAAATTCACACTCATTTCACTCTCAAAATTCATCCGATTCACTCTCAAATTTGTTATAAACCTGAACCAATCACAACTCTCGTTGACTCACAACTTTACCCACACCTACCATGTAACACCCCAACCGATGGTGGAATCATCGAGGTGTCA
The DNA here is from genome assembly GCA_030844895.1 of Ambrosia x helenae. Lineage (NCBI taxonomy): Eukaryota > Viridiplantae > Streptophyta > Magnoliopsida > Asterales > Asteraceae > Ambrosia > Ambrosia x helenae. The sequence goes on along the minus strand of CM061228.1, from coordinate 103,956,882 downwards.
CGTATTGACGATTGTTCAATAGCTCATGGACTAAAAGTGTAAATTTGAATACATTGAATTGAATAAATTATTACATTGAAAGGAAATTACATGATACAATAGTTCTAAAGTGTCAAATCTAACTAAAATACAATAAAGTCAAAGCTTAAATATAAATCCAAAAGCTTAAAAGAAGCGTCTCAAAATAACCTAAAACATGTATGAAAATAGTATATGTCAATACAAAGATGTCTTGGTGAGCATACCCTGTTTTGAAAACATATTGTAGAAAAACGTGTCGCAATTCATGTGTTGTATACCGTTTGTAATTATGTAATAAGTAGTATCCGGTTCAAAATCAACCCTATGAAAGTGAAATGAAATTTATATATAGTATGCGCTATTGACATTAGTAATGAAACACGTAGCAATGACCAAGGTCTCTCAACAGAGTCACAAGGGGTATATACCATAGTACTATTCATTGAAATGCTAGGCCGCAACGGTTAATGATTTTGACAAGTCATAGATACACAAAGTAACACAAAGCAAACATACATGAAAATTGCACTTAGTGAAAAGAAATAATAATTTGACATAAGGTACATGAGAAGCCCCAAACAGTAAAATGAAAACGGGGAAAGATATACTCACAGTTTGGCTAAATGGTAAATCCAACAAAGTTCGTCACAAAATAAACTTGGGAATTCCGAAGAATTCAACCTATACGTAAAAGAATACTAATGAGGATAATGGCTTAAAAAGTCTAAGGTATCTGGAATCTAAGTAATTAGGGTCTGCTAGGCTTATGTAGGGAAGATGAAGTTTTATAATAATTCGAATTTAATAATAACTTTGAATAAAATATATCATGATGTAAGATTAAATATGTATCTAAGGAAAATATAAATTCTTATGTTTTCCACACTTAGGAACAATTCTGTTTTATAAAAAATAATATTCATAAAACATATTTTATATTTTATATTTAATTAAATAATTTATTATGACGAATTAAATATAAATAAGGTAGAAATACAAGATATGGTCCAAAAATAATATTTTTATGAAAAATGATTATTTTCTGACGTAAAATAGTGAAAATGATTTTTCCATAATTTTTCTCAATTTATTTGCATTTAAAACATATTTAATGAATTTAAATCTGGTTTAAATGGTTAAAAAAATAGGAAAACCAATAAAAATAATTTTTTTTCTAGACAATTAATTTTATTTCAGATTAGAATGCTTAGAAATATTATCCTAAAATTTTGATATTAAAACCATTAGAAATGGATTTTTAATCAATTAAATATGATTAAAACAATTTAAACTAATAAAATTACAAAAATAACTTATTTTCCAGAAAATAAAAATGTGATAATTTTTTTATGGTGTCAAGATGTTACACCTAAATTTTTATAATTTTTGGAGCAAAAACGAATTTATTATGAATATCCCAGTTTATATGCAATATTATGTTTGAAATAATAAGATAATAAAACACAAAAAAAATGGAGTGTGAACAAAAAGAAGGGGGCACCCAGGTTCGAACCCAGGTGGCCTCGGTTCAGTCTCCAAGGAATAACCACTAAACTAGACCATCTTATGTTGATATATTTGAAAGTTAAATATATTTAACTATAATCCATATTCATCTTCTTCCCCAAACCTAAACACTAACCCTAGAATTATGATACCTCTAATTCGATAACAATAGCCTCTATTTTCATAAGGCTTTCGAAGATGATAGACAAAAGATCAAAACGACAATAAAAAAAAGGGACTTACAATGTGTTTTGATGACCGTGAGTGAAGCTTTAAAAACTGAACAGAAGATGATCGATTTAAAGCTATAGAATGCGTTTTGATGGAGATTTCTTGTGGGTTTGCAAAGTGTAATGGTGCAGAAATGATTTGGTATTAAGAATTTATAAGTTCTTCGATTTAAACGGTCCTTTGACGAGCCTTAAAATTTACGATCGGTTACACAATGAAGCCGGATTAAACTTGAATTTAAACATCTTAAAATCAGTTAAAAACCAATGTAACTGCTCTAGAATGATGGAGAAGCATTTTAGGATCATTTAAACGAATTAAAATGTTATAAGAATCGGTTTTTGGGTTATTGGCAAAAATAGGGAGAGGGAAAAGAGTTTTTGAAATCTTTGGGTTATTGGCAAAAATAGTCCCTCTATAGTTAACTAGGTTAGTTTTAAGGTTTTTAGTTAGTTTTTCCTTAATAAAAATTAATCAAGTTAACTATCTTAACATAAAATGTTTTTAAAACTTTATAAAACTTGAAATTTTTATAATATTCATTCCGAATGACGTTTCAACATACGCATTTGATTAAAACGTAGACACGGTCCATAATAAATGCAAATGATATATTTTGTGTTCGCTCTTTTATTAATTTGAAAACGACAAAACTTACAGGGACTAAAATAGAAACATTTAAATACACGAAAGACTATTGACAACTTGCTAAAGGATGAGTGTGACGGATGTCACAGTCTCCCCTACTTTAGAAAATTTCGTCTCGAAATTTCTTTCAAGTGGAGGTTTCTATGAAACAAATGGCGTTATAAAGGTCATGTAGGATTAAAAAAATTGCATCAGTCATGTTTTGACAAAATTTAAAGTAGTTGTCTAATATCCAAAGCAATAGTTTCAAAATCTTTGACAGTTGACCCGAGGTTAGGAAGTTGAGAGTTTAAATGAGAAAGGTTTTGGGAAAATATGTAAATGGTGAGGGCAGAGGCACTGATGAAGCAGTCTCTCCTACTTTAGAAAGATTTCTGACTGAACTTTATTAGGGTATGTAACAAGAATCCAAATAACCGAGGGTGTAAGAGTACACAAGGTTTGAGTTTTATGTGTGGGTGGTCAAAAGAAAGACTCCAGGAATACGAATTGAAGATTGTATAAAAACGTTCTTATAAAAAATTATAGGGGTTGGTCAATGACCTATTAAAGAAGTCGGGCCCAACGCAATTAAATAGCCCAACATGCAATAGAAAATAATGGGTAGGTTCTTGGTCATACTCCTAGTCTGCCCCCGCAGTATCGTTTATACTTATATATAGGGTGTACCGCAGCTAACCCGCCACACTACCGATACTTTGGACTCGTACTGATTGTCTACCAACAGCCTAAGTGAAATCACACACCACCCCCATGTACCTGTAAACCCATGATTGCGTTCAGGACCGTAATCACTGATTTACCTTACACTAGGGTGTTATGCTTTTCCATAATACTAACATAAATGATACAAGAAACAATGCATGCAACCAAAATGTGTTAAGTAATAGATATTGCAATGAAATAATATTCAAACATGACATGGTAGAGGTCCTTCCCTTTCAGGTTCACCCTTTAACCGTAATGAGAATAATATGTAAGTATAAGACATATTTAGAGGTCCTTCACCTTTCGGGTTCACCCTTAGCCGGTAAATTTCTGTTCACATCGTTAGGCTCTAAACACCCATATTGATAAACTCTGTGGATTACACTGTTCCCCTCGGGTTAGAGGAATACTCTGATCCGAGTTGTACGTGAGCACTGGCTTAGATCTCATACGAGTTACCAATTAGTATGTTTATTGACCATGGTGTTGAACAAAATAATGAGAAAGTATAACAGGGTTTTGCTCAAAATAGGAAAAATACGCATACAGAATATGCGTTCATGCAAGGTATATAAGTATAGTATAAAATTTCGATTCGAAAGAACAATAAAACATAAATCGAGTAAATCGCACCATTGCACAAAATGAGAGTAAACGAGTTGGGTTAATGCACAAAATCAGTGATGTAAGAATAACTGCAAATAAATAGTGCGAGAATATCCGCAAATAACGCGTAAGAATAACCACCAATAAAACAATAATGCGAGGATAACCATAAATAAGATAATGCGCGAATCATAACTATAAATAAAATGATGTAAGAACAAAATAATGAAATTTACAGCAAATGAGAGTGTGCAGTACAGAGGCATAGTCTACTGGCATAAGGGTTAAATTTAGTAGTTTTGCATATATGCACTATACGATAAAAGACATTTAGCAATATTCCGATAAGGATATGTCCGATATTTTTTTAGACCAAAAGTTTTGCAACAGAGAGAGTGCAAGTGTAAAAAGATATATTTTAGTTTATAAAAACGTAGTTTACTCGAACTTTGTGACATAGTTGAAAGAATAGTAGTAATGCATGAGAATAATTTTTTAGAAATTGAAGAATATTTTAGATTCAAAACAGGTTTACATAAAAAGATTTTTTAAGTACACACGCTCATGTGTTTACGAGAAGTGGAGTTGAAAATTGTTATAAGGAATGTTATCAGTCGTAAGTTTCTTTTCCCAAAAACATATATTGAATCCGTTATATGAAAACAAGAAGGTTTACATTTGACTTGTAAATATGCAAAACAAGTTTATAAAATGCAAAAGGAAACCATATAAATCAAATATGTTTCAAAAGACCAAGATTGAAAAAAATGGCGTGGATGATAAAAAACAGCGTGTATAACATGAAAAGCTTATAATTACATAACATTTCTGAAAACAGATTTCAAGCTTTGAAAAGAAGATTGAGTCACAGCGAGGAAAAATGATAAGGATTGTGAACAACGTGTAAGTTTCTAGTCTCCACTACAGTCGGTAACCTAGCTTCAAAAACCCAAATCAACGTTGAAAGTCCATGACGCACAAATTTCTCGTGCTACGTTGATTGAATGAATTAGCTCGGTATTTTTGATAATATGGTAGGAGTTCATGAGTTGTTTTAAAGGCAATAGGGAATCTGGTTTGGTTTGGGTTGATTCTCCTTGATAATATTTGGAAAGTATGGGTAGGATACGTATGAGGTTGAGTATGATCCCGGATGCCTTGACGAATTTTGGAAAATAGGACTTTCTGTATTTAAACATTTCTATAACTTGTAAGTTAAAATTTCAATAAAGTTGAAAATTTTCAGTTTTTATGAAATGTTTGAGAAAGTTAAATGTTAACCGTTAAGATTTGGTAAGCCTGAAACCTTGGAAAATTTTTTACGAATTTTATTCATTGAAAGCCTGTTTGTTTGTAAAGATCATTAAGGCATCTCTTTGGGGCTCATAGTGTGCTATTTGCGTCAAGGTACAAGGTGTATACCAGGTATACTAATATGGTGAATAGGCTCATCCAAAACTGGGTACTTTGTGCTCTCGTGAAAAGTCAACACAGGAAGAAGTTGCTAAGTCAATCGTTTTAGAGAGTAGTGTACCGTTGTGTATCGTGTAGATAGGCATTTATATATGAATTTAGTCTGGCCAAAAGGAGCTACTAGTGATACTTGGCTATGGCTTAGAAGACTGGGTATAAATTAGTATAGTGTAAATGAGGATATGTTGTGTTGAGAGTATTTTGGATCCACAAGCGAATACAAAAGGTCATAGTTTTTGGATATACTATGACATCGATCAAATGAGTTTATAAATATGAGGATATAAACAAGTTGATTAATAAGTTTTGAAACCACGTTCGTTTTAACTGTGTGTGAAGACGCAACGTCCCAAAATTAGGATGTGATCGAAGTTAAACATAAAGTTTAAAAAATTTAAGTCATGGGAAAAATGTTTTAGCAAAAGAGATATGGTGCTTTATAGTGTAAAAGTCACAAAGCATAAGTGAAATAGTGTAAGTTTTAATGCGATAATATAGCGAACAAAAGTTTTAATAATGTTGATGAAAAATCCAAAAGCGAATGATCAACGAATAATAGCATATGAAACAACAAGCGATGAAATATAGTCTTCAAATGATAAACAAAACATAAATATCAATAACATAAAACAATGAGATTGTTTCCATAGGAAACTTTTCTAACCCAAGTACTTGAAATTTCCTAGTGACTTGTGGGGGCGTGCTTTAGCTTATAAGTGAATGCTCATCCCAAAAGTTCCCAGGTAGGTATACGGGCCCTCGTCTGATTGGGATTTATACGAAATACCAGGCCTAGACAGAAAACTCAGGATACAGGCGCTCACCCTTCCAGATTGAACTTGCCCCATCACTAGTGAATTCCAAAACTTTAGCGAGGTTAAAAACGAAATGCAGAAATAGATCCTTGAGATGTGGGTTTCACTCCTAACTCAAAGACGTATTTCAAAATTGAAAACTACGGTGGAGTGAAACCAGTCACTAAGTTAAGGATATCACTCCCAGCTTAGTGGTTAAGTTTCTTTTTGGAGGAAGTATTCCTTGAGGTGTGGATGTCACTCCTATATCAAAGATATATACCAAAGATATATAACATATAGAGGAGTGAAACTAATCACCAAGGTATGGATGTCACTCCTAACTTGGTGATATTGTTTCGTTTGTGAAGTACGAGTGTCTTCTTCTCCAAGCAAAATACCGAACGAATAACGAGGAAGAATCATAGCGAAAATATCTTGAAAGAAAATATAAGAATAAAAAGAAATATACATGAGAGGACTCTTAAATGTAAGCTTAGTTATAGACTAGGCTAAAAGACATTCTAATAACCTAATTCTCTATAACCACGGCTCTGTAACTAATCTGTAACATCCCAATCGATGGCGGAATCATCGAGGTGTCACGTAGTGATGATTGTTCAATAGCTCATGGACTAAAAGTGTAAATTTGAATACATTGAATTGAATAGTTTATTACATTGAAAGGAAATTACATGATACAATAATTCTAAAGTGTCAAGTCTAACTAAAAGACAATAAAGTCAAAGCTTAAACATAAATCCAAAAGCTTAAAAGAAGTGTCTCAAAATAACCTAAAACATGTATGAAAATAGTATATGTCAATACAAAGATGTATTGGTGAGCATGCCCTATTTTGAATACATATAGTAGAAAAACGTTTCGCAATTCATGTGTTGTATACCGTTTGCAATTATGTAATAAGTAATATCCGGGTCAAAATCAACCCTATGAAAATGAAATGAAATTTATATATAGTATGCGCTATTGATAGTAGTAATGAAACACATAGCAATGACCAAGGTCTCTCAACAGAGTCACAAGGGGTATATACCATAGTACTATTCATTGAAATGCTAGGCCGCAACGGTTAATGATTTTGACAAGTCATAGATACACAAAGTACCACAAAGCAAACACACATGAGAATTGCACTTAATGAAAAGAAATAGTAATTTGACATAAGGTACATGAGTAGCCCCAAACACTAAAATGAAAAGGGGGAAATATATACTCACAGTTTGGCTAAGTGGTAAATCCAACAAAGTTCGTCACAAAATAAACTTGGGAATTTCGAAGAATTCAACATATACGTACACGAATACTAATGAGGAAAATGGCTTAAAAAGTCTAAGGTATCTAGAATCTAAGGTATTAGGGTCTGCTAGGCTTATGTTGGGAAGATGAAGTTTTATGATAATTCGAATTTAATAATAACTTTGAATAAAATATATCATGATGTAAGATCAAATATGTATCTAAGGAAAATATAAACTCTTATGTATTCCACACTTAGGAATATTTATATTTTATAAAAAATAATATTCATAAAATAGATTATTTATTTTATATATATATTTAATTAAATAATTTATTATGACTTATTAAATATAAATAAGCTAGAAATACAAGATATGGTCCAAAAATAATATTTTTATGAAAAATGATTATTTTCTGATGTAAAATAGTGAAAATAATTTTTCGATAATTTTTCTCAATTTATTTGCATTTAAAATATATTTAATGAATTTAAATCTTGTTTAAATGGTTAAAAAAATAGGAAAACCAATAAAAATAACTATTTTCTAGAAAATTAATTTTTATTTCAGATTAGAATGCTTAGAAATAATTATCCTAAAATTTTGAGATTAAAACCATTAGAAATGGATTTTTAATCAATTAAATATGATTAAAACAATTTAAACTAATAAATTTACGAAAATAACTTATTTTCCAGAAAATAAATATGTGATAATTTTCTTTATGGTGTCAAGATGTTACACCTAAATGTTTATAATATTTGGAGCAAAAACGAATTTATTATGAATATCCCAATTTATATGCAATATTATGTTTAAAATAATAAGATAATAAAACACAAAAAAATGGAGTTTGAACAAAAAGAAGGGGCGCCCAGGTTCGAACCTAGGTGGCCTCGGTTCAGTCTCCAAGGAATAACCACTACACTAGACCATCTTATGTTGATATATTTGAAAGTTAAATATATTTAACTATAATCCATATTCATCTTCTTCCCCAAACCTAAACCCTAACCCTAGAATTATGATACCTCTAATTCGATAACAATAGCCTCTGTTTTCATAGGGCTTTCGAAGATTATAGACATAAGATCTAAACGACAATAAAAAATGGGACTTACAATGTGTTTTGATGCAGTTTTCTTGTGGGTTTGCAAGGTGTAATGGTGCAGAAATGATCTGGTATTAAGAATTTATAAGTTCTTCGATTAAAAACGGTCCTTTGACGAGCATTAAAATTTCCGAACGGTTACACGATGAAGCCGGATTAAACATGTTAAAATCAGTTAAAAACCGATGTAACTACTCTAGAATGATGGAGAAGCGTTTTAGGATCATTTAAACGAATTAAAATGTTATAAGAATCAGTTTTTGGGTTTGGTCAAAAAAAATCCGGTGGCCGGATTACATGGTCGGAAAAACGTGGAAAGACGGAGAGGGAAAAGAGTTTTTGAAATCTTTGGGTTATTGGCAAAAATGGTCCCTCTATAGTTAACTAGGTTAATTTTTATGGTTTTTAGTTAGTTTTTCTTTAATAAAAATTAACCAAGTTAACTATCTTAACGTAAAATGTTTTTAAAACTTTATAAAACTTGAAAATTTTATAATATTCATTCTGAATGACGTTTCAACATACGCATTTGATTAAAACGTAGACACGGTCCATAATAAATGCAAATGATATATTTTGTGTTAGTTCTTTTATTAAAATTGATAACGACAAAACTTACAGAGACTAAAATAGAAATATATGAATACATGAAAGACTATAATTGACAATTTGCTACCGATGTCACATACCATTTGACGCAAGTCGGTGTTTTATCTCCCTGCCTCCCGAACTACGGCTATCCTTAACAACCCAGCGGCATACCACCCAAACGTCCCAAACTACAATTATCCTGCACAACCTAACGTCCCAAACTAAGGGTATCCATCCGGTTACCCATACTACAATCTGGGTTTCATGCCTACTTTCTAACCAGGTGTGGCATGAACCCTCATGACACCCAATTGTCCAATACGTCCAATATGTATCATAGCACCTTCAACCGAACAATTAAAAAAAATAGTATTAACGTTGATTTATTTCTGTTTGGTTTCGATCTTAAACCAAAAATATGGGAAGATCTACGTCATATATATTAATAAAAAAAATGAATCGATCAGTTCAAAATTATCATTAGTCTTAGGGGCTGTTTGGTTGATTAAATGTTGAATCATTAAGAGGTCTGAATAGTTAAAAGGCCGTGAATGATTAAGTGCTGAATAATTCAGCTATGCACCAAATCTGAATGATTCAGCTCTTAACCATTCCCTTCAAAGCTTTTTTTTTTTTAAGTTAAAACAAACAGTCTGAATGGTTTAAGAGCTTCATTAAGAGACTATCAAACAGGCCGTTAGATTTTTATATACATTTCATATTAATAAAAATAATAAATATAATTTTAACACATACTGAATTTCAAACTTTAATTGATCTTAAATATGTGGCCCTCCATGAAAGCAATAATAGAGACATACAAATGAATATCGACTATTGACTGATTGTGGGGTCAAAGTTTCTTAATTAAATTTTGAAAGACGGATGAGCGCATGTTAGCCTCTATGATTTGAGGTCAGTGGACATATGAACATGGTAATGTCGTCCAGATTAATATCCTATCCCTCTAATTAATCATCTCATCCTTCATGCTGGCAAAGATGTTTGTCTGTATATACAATCTTTTAATTCCATCAAAACACGTATATTATATTTATCTCATTTTTTAAATAATTTGTATATACAATATATATGCACATCTTAATTAAGATCTGTTTATTAAATTTTGTGAATTATCATTTTTTTTAAGTAAATAGATTTCTATTGTTACAACTGCAGAAAGAATGTTTATTAGAGGTATTCAAATTAGGGGTGTTCAACGAATTGAATAACGAATTTTTGAATTATTCGAATCGAATTTCTGAAATTTTTAATATTTTTACCAGAATTCGTATTCGATTAAAATTCAATTTATTCGATTCGTATTCGATTCGAATAAGAAACTCGAATTCGAATCGAATTCGAATAAATTCGATTTTGTTCGAATTCACCATAAATAATAAACTGTTTTATTTTTAGTTTTGAAACTAATACAAACTCATTATTTTTAACATATAAAATACAAATCTACAAAACTGATAAACAACAATATGTCAAATACGGGAATAATAAAAATAGTGGAGAGTATAGTTTGTTAGAGTTTTGTGATGTATAAGGTAAACTTGTAAAATATGGTTATGGTAAAAGTTGTAAACACTATGGGTTCTTAGAGTTTGACCAAAATTTAGAAGTTCTTTTTTTTTTTTCAATGTGTAAATTTGTGTATATAATAATGTGTATGTGTGTATATATATTTAAAAAAATATACATGTACAGTTTTTATTCGAATTTCGAATCGAATCGAATCGAATTTAAAATCATAAATTCGTATTCAATTCGTATTCGATTTACTGGACTCGAATTCGAATTGAATCGATTTCGAATTCTTAATAATCGAATCGAATTCTTGGTAATCGAATCGAACTAAGTCGAATTTTGAATTTTTCGAATCCGAATCGAATTCTGAACACCCCTAATTCAAATAAATGAATTTTACTTAAGATCACTGAAGGGATATGGTACTAAAAACTAGTAATATCATATCAAAAATCAACTCATATAGAGCTACACCCATTAAACATAACGCTGGTTTTCCTGACCGTTCTACGTCAGCGGACTACTATGTGTCCATAACCCAATGGACGCATGGTCTACCACCCGTTTTACGTCAGCGGGCTACCACACGTCCATAACTTAATGGAGACACGCTCTCCCGCCCGTTTTACGTCGACAGACTACCATGCGTCCATGACCCAATGGACGCACAACGAAGCTTCTTCATCAAGATAACTCAACCTTCGTTGACACGGCTGAAAGATAACTTTCAGGGCAGCATCGAGACACACACCCTAGGGTAGTTCTGCCCTGGATGGTAATTACATCCCCCATTTTCTCCTTTTTTTTACCAAACCCCTTGGACCAATTGGGCTTGAGGACTTGGGCCGGAAACCAAGAGACACCTCTACCTTGTCCGAGCCCCACAAAGGGTAGAAGACGGGCTGAGGAAGTCGAACGTCGAGGTACTATAAATGGAGGAATCTCTTCTCTTTTTATTGGCATCCGATATTCACGAGAACTTCCATCGAAAAGACTACGAGCTCCTCGTACTTTTCCAACCCGTTGTTTATTTACTAATGTTTAGAGGTTCGGTTCTTCTAATCTGTAATCTCTTGACATCCTTGGTCTTGTCCTTAGACCACACTTTTCTAAATACCCTGTAAAATCACTACCAAGATCAACCCTAACATAGCCATCTAGTATTCATGTTTCTTCAATCACTTACCTTGGTTTTCACTGACAAATTAATCACCAACAAATAAATCAAAACACAAATTTGGAGCAATACTAACCAGTGGTAAAGCTTGAGCAGAAGTTTCGGAGGGTCGAAAGTCACTGGTTACGTGGGTCGAAACCGTATATACCAAAAAAATTCTATCGGATACTATATAATCTCAACAAACCAAATATATGACTTTTTGTAATCTCAACAAACACTTTTAACTTGTTTCCTTCAAATTCACACCATCTTTTAACCTTCCATGCAACTTTTTGAGTGACGCCCCCTTCGTGTAAATCATACTTCTTCAAAACAGAGTCCTCTGTTTTCAACTTATTAGATAAATCAATCTTCAAATCAATAAACTCATTATCATCATACTTCTTCAAAATAGAGTTCTTTGTTTCTCTCACTAAAATATTCCTGCTCTCTCTTTTTTCTTGAAAAGCTTACCAATTCTCCAAAACCCATAACAACATAACTATTACTACTTTAAAGCAAAACAATATCCTCTATTTCTGTTTCACTCTGTTATAACTTCAAATGTGTAAACAATGTTTTTTGCTCATTGTCATTAGTAATTTCGGGGGTCGGAATTTACCGGTTACGGGGGTCGAAACCGTATATACCACAAAAATTCTATAAAAATACTATATAATCGAAACTTCTGAGCGAAAATTTCAGGGGGTCGTTTGCCCCTCCCCGCCCCTATGAAGCTGCGCCTCTGATACTAACAATACTAAAAAACATTAAACAATTAAAGTTGGAGCAATATGATTGGTCGAAATTGATAATTATGTATTTAGAATATATAATTAGATTACGATCCATATATTAGACTTTCTGAAATAAATGAAATTAAAGTAATAAAAAATGTATTGGTAGAACATAGATTACCTACCTTCCGAAAAAAAAAAAAAAAAAGTAGATTACCTACAACTCAGTGGCGTATTCATGACGGATTTTCAGGGGGTTCCTTTTGTAGATTTTCACTAAATTTTTGAAAATTTCCACTAAATTTTTGAAAATTTCCACTAAATTTTTCAATTTTTTTCAAACCGATGTGGTTCCTGGGAACCCATTAAAAGCCTTTACAACTCCTAGTTTAAAGATACTTTTGGATGAAATTAGATTGATCACTATCATTTAAGAGATGTTACGTGTTTCTTTAGTGCCAACATTAATAACTGCAAAGAAACTTAATATATATATATATGACACCGACTATACGGAAGTCGAAACAAAATTACGTCATCAGATAAGAGGGTTTATACGATTATTTTGAAAATATTTTGCATCTACAAATATCAAAAAATATAAATATTAATATAATTATTTAAGCAACCTAAAAATACCATATTTGTATTTAACTAGTGACGTTTCCTTGAGCATTGCGACACGAAGTCGTTCGGTATTGTATAGTACTAGAATATAATGCATTTTCAATGGTTAGTTAGGTACCCGAAGGTAGTGTTATGTGTGCTCTGCCAGAGCCTTCAATAAGGTTACAAACACCAGAGATAGTACCAATAGGTGTCTCTGCTGGAGACAACTCAGAGAAAAATTTCCTATGTTTGAGAACAGTGTTAGTACTACCGCTATCTACCAGACATTCATCACCAACAATAGCTCTGCTGGAGCTATCATACATATTTCTTCAGGAAATAAAAGCAATAAAGATTAATACAAATTAGGATTTTAAACCATTTACATGAATTTAAATAAAAATATTACAATAGTTTATACTAAACCAAGTAAAAGGCCATAGTTTGAAAGTAAAGACCGTAAAAGATACACAACATAATGTTTACACATACTAATTTTGATTCGCCATCATTTTCTGCCTCCCATGCCTACTATGATAATCTGCCACATTCGCTTCAGGAAATGGGTTTGCACATGTGAGTCGCTATTGATGGTTTTGTAGTAAGAGCTTGTTATTTTGCTCTGCGACCAAAAGACATGATATCAGTTCAGAATATTTTGTAAATTTACGTTCCCTGTATTGCTGCGACAGGAGCATGTTTGAGACATGGAACGTTGAGAAAGTCTTTTCGATCATGTCTTCATGAGTTATATTTTTACCGCATAGTTTAAGTTCAGAAGTAATGCGGAATAAGGCAGAGTTATATTCACTAACAATTTTGAAATCTTGTAGTCTTAGATGAAGCCATTCGTAACGGGCTTTTGGGAGTATGACCAACTTCTGGTGGTCAAATCGTTCTTGAATGCTTTTCCATAATTCAAGTGGGTCCTCAACATTAAAATATTCCCTCTTTAGATATTCGAGAAGATGGCGATGAAGGAATATTATAGCTTTTGCTTTATTTTGAGGTAAACTCTCATTACCATCAATAATTGTTTCTCCCAAATTATTTGTTGTCAAGTGAATTTTGGCATCAAGGCTCCATGGGAGGTAGTTGTTACCTGATATATCAAGGGCAGCGAATTCAAGTTTTGATAAATTTGACATTTTATCTACAAAGCAAATAATCATTCATTTAAGTATAACCTTGTGTATAAAATGTATATTGTATGAGAACTTCAGGTTCTTTTTGGTTAGAATGACTGGTTTTGGTTAGAACTGCTGGTTCTATAAAGTAAGTTTAATTTTATAAAAATGACCCATATTAACTTATGAGTTTTCATTTTGTAATTTAAGTGTCGTGTTGTAATATGAAGATCATCTTAGTCCATTAATCACAAATAAGGGTTGGGCTATTCTACAAAGGCTACAAAAAATGAGAAGGGTGAGAAGCCACTAGAAAATAACATGTGTCCAAAGAATTAACAAGTGGGAGGGGTAATTTTGTCAAAAACATATGCACATGCAAGTCACATGTCATTTCCACCTTCATTTTTAAATGCCCGTAACTTTTTTATACGTCATCTGTTTTTAAGAAAAAAATTATACCATAAAATTGAGCGTCTTTTTATCTTTAATATGAGTACCATATTGCTATACTTTTGAAAAAAAAAATTCAAAACCCACTTGCGTAAGACACAATGGAATGTAAAACACAATGAACACCAATTAAATATAGGGTATAAAACACAATCAAGAGTCTAGTAAAACACAATGGACGACATACTAAAGATACAATGAATAGAAGACTAAAACACAATGAATACTTTTGAAAAAAAAAAGTTGAAAACCAGTTGCATAAGACACAATGGATGACATACGAAAGACACAATGAACAAAATACTAAAATACAATGAATACTTTTGAAAAAAAAGTTAAAAACCCAATTGTGTAAAACACAATGGACGACATAATAAAGACACAATGAACAGAAGATTAAAACACAATGAATACTTTTGTAAAAAAAGTTGAAAACCCAGTTGCGTAAGACACAATGGAGATAACGTAAAACACAATGAGTACCAATTAAATATGCAATGAACAATAGGGTATAAAACACAATGAACAGTCTAATAAAACACAATGGACGACATTTGTAACACCCCAACCGATGGCGGAATCATCGAGGTGCCACGTAGTGACGATTGTTCAAAAGCTCATGGTACTAAAATGTAAATATTATTGAATATTCAAAATTGTCTTACATGGAAATGGAAAATACATTGTCTAAATGAAATGTAAATATTGAAATAACTGAATTAAAATAAGCACTAAATGTCTCTTGCTAAAGCACTAGATCAAACTGCACCTGAAACATGTACAAAAATAGGTTTGGTCAACATATGAAATGTTGGTGAGCATTCCTAGATTTGATATATATAGTAGGTTAAAAAGTTATACAATTCAAGTGCAAGCTACAGTGCAAATATGTAAACCATGTATCAAACAAATGAGCGAAATCAACCCTGTGACTGTATAATGTACTGTATGAACTGTAGTGTACTCAACCAATAAATGGATGATAACTTAACACTGGCCACGGATTCTCCGATGAAAAAGGGGGAGAATCAATCTAGGCGGGTTGTCAATCCAAATAGCGCTATTCAATGTTAAGATCGGCTTGTACCATGTTAATGATTTCACTAAGTACAAATGTAATCCACATGTATTGTCTAAGCATAAAGCACGTTGTAAGCAATGCACATAGTACTAGAATTGTATTTGTAAAAATGTAAATTTGAATTGAACTTGTAATAATGTACATGAATCATCCCAAAAATGTATAAAGTAAAAATGGGATAGGAATACTCACTGTCTATGTAAGCTTGAAATTGAACGGGACAACGAGATATGCGTTGGAAATATTCCAAAGAATCAACCTAAAGAATTCGAATATGTGTAAGAGAAATAACTCTAGGATATATGTATTTCTAGGGCTTCGAATTGGGGATAAACGTTTATTTGATTAATAAGTAAATTGTTTATTAAATATAAGAAATTTAATAAGTAAATAAATAAAAGTCTTTTTGTAAAGTTTTAAGTTAAATATAGTCACAACATAAGATTTTGATTATTAAAATAATTTTTATAAAATTATTTTATTGAAAATAGAATATTTAATCTAATTATTTCAAATTGTCAAAATGTGACTTTAATATCTAAAAATATTAAAATCAAAGAATTTCTGAACAAAAAAATTGTATTTCAGTTCTAAATAGTTAGAAATAATTTATATAAAATTTTGGTGTAAAAACATTGAAAAATGAATTTATTATGATTTATTTATGATTAAAACTAAAAAAATTGATTAAAAATATAAAATAAACGGTTTTTCTGAAATAAAAATATTTTCTGGAATGTCTAAGAATATACAAGTTTAGGATAATTTTTGTGGAATTTAACAAAGTCATTTTGATATTTTTATAGAATTAAATAAATATAAATGAATAAACTTGTATTATTAATAATATATATTAAATAAATTATTTTTGGAAAACTAAAAATTGGATGATGAACTTTATTAGTGAAATAACATGAAATAAATTTTGTAGTATTTATAAAATGGTTTTAGTATTTTAAAATGATTTTTATAAAAAGAGTGAAGATGATATATGTATAAATGATAACAAAAAAATACTTGTTAATGGTGGGACTCGAACCCTTGGCCACTGGCCGGTTCAGTCTCATCATAAGGTGCGTAAACCAACTGGTCTATACATCGGATTTGTTTTCATTCGTAATAGTTTAATATTTAAACATGCTTTTAAAATGTGTTCTTCCCCATATGAACCCTAAAACATTGAATCGATTTTCCACCACAGTAAAACCCGATTGAACATGGGGTTTTTGTTAGTCTATGGCCGATTAACACACGGTGATAAGGAATTAGAACATACCAAACGTTTTGATTTCAATTCGCGAGTCAACGTACAAAGTCAAAAGCGAACCAATCTTGCTTGAGGGTGAATTGTTTACAGAAATTGATGGTAAGGAGATGGTTTTCGGCGATTGAGGATTGAAGAGAGGGGTCCAATTTATAGTGTTCCTGTCAATTCGTTGTTTAGGAAAGGATTGACCGGGTTTAATTATTCACGCGTGGAAATTGATTAAATTGGAAGGGTTTGAACTGATTAACGCGTTAATGGTGCATAGGGTTGACAAACATTGATTTCTCGGTCAATACATGATGATGATTGTCCCTGATTTCAGCCTTGTTGATCTCTTTTTTTTTTTCTTTTGGTGCGATCGTGCAGCAGCAGCAGAGAAGAGGTTGGAGCAGCGATAACAAAGGGATAAATGTAATTGGGGTTGAGATTATAACACAAATGAGCTGTGGCTCAAGTGGTTGTGTTGCGTGTGCCTGTCCAGCCTTGCCCGGGTTCGATTCCTGGGAGAGGCAGCCCCCTTTTTTTTTTTTTTTTTTTGTTTAAACAGAAATGGGAGAAGGAGAGTGGAGCTGGGCTTGGGCCGAGTCTTCTGGGCCAGACCAGAAAACGAAGATAGGTTGGGTTTGGTTGGGTAGGCTTAATGAGTTAAGATAGATGGTTTAGGATAAATGGGTTAAAATGTAAGGTTTAGAGATTTAGTGTTTATTATTATTATTATTATTATTATTATTATTATTATTTTATTATTATATACAAAATATAAAGGAAAAGTGACGGATGTCACAGCATCCCCTACTTTTAGAAACTTCGTCCCGAAGTTATTAGAAACATAGGGTTATCGAGGTTTGGGTAAAAGTCAGGGTAACTGTGGTTTGGAAAGTTCGAATGATTAGGATACGGGGTTTGATAGGTGCGAGTTAAGGATTTGATTCGGTTCGCCTCGAATAGTAAAGGGAATAAAATCTAGTAAATCACTTAAATTGCAAGTTTAGGAAATAAATGTACGAGTTGATTGACTACAGAAAGACTAAATGAACTACCCAGTAACGGGGTTTGTTCCTAGTCCGACTTCCAGTCTCACTTTCAATGCATCATTAGTGTTTGTATACAGGGTGTACCGCAGCTAACCCACCACACCTTTGATACCTTGAAAATGTACTGGACGCCTACCAAAAACTCTAATAGAATTCCACACTACCCTAACGTACCTGTAAATTTCATGATTACGTTCCGGACCGGAATCATCAATTTACCTTACATTAGGGTTTTATGTCCTTCTATGATCCTATTTTAACAACACATTAACGCAAATAAATTTTCACAAGAAGATGACACAACAAACACGTTGAGTTACAATGAGATGTTATCAATGAAATGAGGATATGTAATAATGAGGTCAATTGCATGGGTTTGCAATGACTTTGTAAGCATAGTAGTATTTAAGTATGGGCTACCACTCATCCTGTAACACCCCACCGATTGTTGAGCAGGTTCGATAGCCTCCACCAGCCGTGGAGTAGGTTGTAGGGCCTCTCCCGACTGTTTGAAAAGGCATAGTGACCTCTACCAATCGTTGAGTATGTTCGATAGCCTCCACCAGTCGCGGAGCAGGTTGTAGGGCCTCTCCCGACTGTTGAAAAAGGCATGATGACCTCTATTAAGTGCAGCAATTATTATTCACATAGATTGCAAATTGATAGCATGTTTATGCAAGCAAGTTTGTAAGTACTACAACCATTAAGTGTAAGTGTTATCATGAATAATTAAATGTTTACGAGTATCATGAATAATTAGATGTTCAATGAATAGTCAAGTTAAAGGAAAAATCAAGTTTCATATAATAAGCAATGATGTTTTCTTAGAAAAGCTCTGTAAGATCAAGTATCAAGTCTAAACGTTTCAAATAAATGTAAGTGTACGATTAAAATAAACGTAACTAATATGATAGATCACCAATTTGTGTTCGTACATAATAGTATGCAAGGAAATCTCTAGATGTTATATGCCTATGAGTATGTCATAATTGGGTACAATAAGATCAAGAAAATGAAAACACGAGTATCATGAATAATTAAATGTCCAGTGAGTAGTCAAATTAAGGGAAAATCAAGTTTCATAAACAATGATGTTTTGGAAAAAATCCTGTAGAATCAAGTATCAGGTTTTTAGTAGTTTGATTATCATGGGTAACTAGCTCACGTGTGAGAAGGTGAAGGATATGAATTTAGTTCTTGAGAGGATGATGAAAAGTCTTGAAGCAGAATCAAGGTTGTGAGAGATGGTGAATGTGAAGATAGTTGATAAAGAGTTTATTTTATAGTATAGCAGTGTAAATTTTGGGGTTTGGATCAAAGGTTATAATCAAGTGTATAAGAAAACATGATTGTGGTGTATGCCAAATATTGTAAAAATTTGAACAAGTTGAAATTGAGTGAGTGTTGATGTAGAATCTAGAGACTAGATATTATACCAAAAAAAAATAAATATTTTCAAAATTTGGTTTTGTACATAAGGCAAAAGTTGTTAAATAGTACAAGCTAAGTAGGCTTTGTAATAGTTTAAAACATTATATAGAAAATCGTTTGTTACGTCAATAAATAAATCAATTTAAGTTCGAGGAAAATATGTACTTTGTAAAGTTGCTAGGTAATACAACTAGTTTTAGAAATCTTTAGTTTGTGCTAAAGTATGAGGTTATAGTTTTTAAAATAAATAACATGTGGAGAAAAGAAATAATATGATTTGGGTAGGGTGTTGAATATTTAAAAAGTGGCTAAGAGGGTAAGGTGAAGTGTGATTGTGAAATCCATAGATGGTTATGAAAGTATGAACTTGTAAGCAATATATGAAAATCGTAAAATACAAAATATTGTATATGAACCGAGAGAGTATTATTGAAAAAGCTTGCATAAAATGCTTGGAGTGCCCTTGTCTAGCTGTAAAGCCCAACAAGAACGTTGACTTTTCAAAGGAATTGAACCCAATGGTGATCAAAGAAGACGTGCTTTAGCCTATAAGTGGACACTCACTCCAGGAATCCCCAGGTAAGCATAACAGGTCCGTAAATGGATTTATGCGCTATGCTTGCCTATGCCAGAAAACCCAGTGTACAGGCGTCCACCCTTCCAGATTGCACGTGTCCTTATCATACTCATTAAAGTTCAACAACTTTGAAGGAACAAAAGTAAGAGTGGGCATTATGCCTAAGAGTGTCTTCATGAAAGGTACTGTCCCTGTTCCATGATGATGTAGACTTTCCACTCCCTGTAGGACACCATCTCTATGCATCATGATGAAGGATGAAAAGAATGGAGAGAGAGAAAAAGGAAAGATAGAAGAAGGAAAGTAGAGGGAAATGAGGGTAAGGCAGTTCAGAAAATATTATGCATGAAGGTTGAAGTTCGGTTATAGTCTAGGCCTATTTCATCTAGTAACCTAGTTCCCTATAACCATGGCTCTGATACCAATCTGTAACACCCCAACCGATGGCGGAATCATCGAGGTGCCACGTAGTGACGATTGTTCAAAAGCTCATGGTACTAAAATGTAAATATTATTGAATATTCAAAATTGTCTTACATGGAAATGGAAAATACATTGTCTAAATGAAATGTAAATATTGAAATAACTGAATTAAAATAAGCACTAAATGTCTCTTGCTAAAGCACTAGATCAAACTGCACCTGAAACATGTACAAAAATAGGTTTGGTCAACATATGAAATGTTGGTGAGCATTCCTAGATTTGATATATATAGTAGGTTAAAAAGTTATACAATTCAAGTGCAAGCTACAGTGCAAATATGTAAACCATGTATCAAACAAATGAGCGAAATCAACCCTGTGACTGTATAATGTACTGTATGAACTGTAGTGTACTCAACCAATAAATGGATGATAACTTAACACTGGCCACGGATTCTCCGATGAAAAAGGGGGAGAATCAATCTAGGCGGGTTGTCAATCCAAATAGCGCTATTCAATGTTAAGATCGGCTTGTACCATGTTAATGATTTCACTAAGTACAAATGTAATCCACATGTATTGTCTAAGCATAAAGCACGTTGTAAGCAATGCACATAGTACTAGAATTGTATTTGTAAAAATGTAAATTTGAATTGAACTTGTAATAATGTACATGAATCATCCCAAAAATGTATAAAGTAAAAATGGGATAGGAATACTCACTGTCTATGTAAGCTTGAAATTGAACGGGACAACGAGATATGCGTTGGAAATATTCCAAAGAATCAACCTAAAGAATTCGAATATGTGTAAGAGAAATAACTCTAGGATATATGTATTTCTAGGGCTTCGAATTGGGGATAAACGTTTATTTGATTAATAAGTAAATTGTTTATTAAATATAAGAAATTTAATAAGTAAATAAATAAAAGTCTTTTTGTAAAGTTTTAAGTTAAATATAGTCACAACATAAGATTTTGATTATTAAAATAATTTTTATAAAATTATTTTATTGAAAATAGAATATTTAATCTAATTATTTCAAATTGTCAAAATGTGACTTTAATATCTAAAAATATTAAAATCAAAGAATTTCTGAACAAAAAAATTGTATTTCAGTTCTAAATAGTTAGAAATAATTTATATAAAATTTTGGTGTAAAAACATTGAAAAATGAATTTATTATGATTTATTTATGATTAAAACTAAAAAAATTGATTAAAAATATAAAATAAACGGTTTTTCTGAAATAAAAATATTTTCTGGAATGTCTAAGAATATACAAGTTTAGGATAATTTTTGTGGAATTTAACAAAGTCATTTTGATATTTTTATAGAATTAAATAAATATAAATGAATAAACTTGTATTATTAATAATATATATTAAATAAATTATTTTTGGAAAACTAAAAATTGGATGATGAACTTTATTAGTGAAATAACATGAAATAAATTTTGTAGTATTTATAAAATGGTTTTAGTATTTTAAAATGATTTTTATAAAAAGAGTGAAGATGATATATGTATAAATGATAACAAAAAAATACTTGTTAATGGTGGGACTCGAACCCTTGGCCACTGGCCGGTTCAGTCTCATCATAAGGTGCGTAAACCAACTGGTCTATACATCGGATTTGTTTTCATTCGTAATAGTTTAATATTTAAACATGCTTTTAAAATGTGTTCTTCCCCATATGAACCCTAAAACATTGAATCGATTTTCCACCACAGTAAAACCCGATTGAACATGGGGTTTTTGTTAGTCTATGGCCGATTAACACACGGTGATAAGGAATTAGAACATACCAAACGTTTTGATTTCAATTCGCGAGTCAACGTACAAAGTCAAAAGCGAACCAATCTTGCTTGAGGGTGAATTGTTTACAGAAATTGATGGTAAGGAGATGGTTTTCGGCGATTGAGGATTGAAGAGAGGGGTCCAATTTATAGTGTTCCTGTCAATTCGTTGTTTAGGAAAGGATTGACCGGGTTTAATTATTCACGCGTGGAAATTGATTAAATTGGAAGGGTTTGAACTGATTAACGCGTTAATGGTGCATAGGGTTGACAAACATTGATTTCTCGGTCAATACATGATGATGATTGTCCCTGATTTCAGCCTTGTTGATCTCTTTTTTTTTTTTCTTTTGGTGCGATCGTGCAGCAGCAGCAGAGAAGAGGTTGGAGCAGCGATAACAAAGGGATAAATGTAATTGGGGTTGAGATTATAACACAAATGAGCTGTGGCTCAAGTGGTTGTGTTGCGTGTGCCTGTCCAGCCTTGCCCGGGTTCGATTCCTGGGAGAGGCAGCCCCTTTTTTTTTTTTTTTTTTTGTTTAAACAGAAATGGGAGAAGGAGAGTGGAGCTGGGCTTGGGCCGAGTCTTCTGGGCCAGACCAGAAAACGAAGATAGGTTGGGTTTGGTTGGGTAGGCTTAATGAGTTAAGATAGATGGTTTAGGATAAATGGGTTAAAATGTAAGGTTTAGAGATTTAGTGTTTATTATTATTATTATTATTATTATTATTATTATTATTATTTTATTATTATATACAAAATATAAAGGAAAAGTGACGGATGTCACAACATTCTAAAGACACAATGAACAGAAGACTAAAACACAATGAATAATAGACTTAAACACAATGAACAACATAATAAAACACAATGTACACCTAAATACAAAACTCATTTGCGTAAAACACAATTAAAATCATACTAAAATCACAATGGACAAAGTTAAATCATGTGTAGACTAAAAAAAACATAAATAACATATTTATAAAGCACACATGCATACTATAACACAATGAACGTGCAGAAGACACAACGGAGAAAAAAACCCATTTAGCACGAATTTTTTTTTCAATTTTAATGTAGCAATGTGGTACTCATATTAAAGATAAAAAAACGCTCGTTAATATGATGAAATTTTTTTGAAAAAAAAATGTCGTATGAAAAAGTTATAGACGTTTTAAAATGATGGGGGGGAATTGACATGTGCATTGCATGTAGAGAGAGAAAGTCAACAAATGTTGTTTTCCTTTTATGTCCTTTCTCTAATTTATTATTTTTTTTTTTTCAAACAAACTAATCTCAACCCTTCAAATATATCATCAATGGATCACAATCCTTCTCACCCTTCCTAGAAAAAGTGTTTTGTGTATTTGATCATAACCCTCACAAATAAACCCATTAAGTACAAACTAGTATGAAACCCGCGCGATGCTGCGGGGGTGGGAATTTATTGCGCGATACTTGTTTTCTGTTAGTTTATCAATTATCCGGTGGTATATTGTATTGTACTTTTTACGTGGGAATTACTCGCGCGTTGGGACTTGGGCGCAGGCACTTGGTCCGTGATGGTATCATTCGTTACAGAATCTTTAACTCGCTTAATTTTTTAATTACTTATACAAAATAAATTTAGTACATGTAATCAAATGATGCTCCAAATCATTATGATACCAACCAGACCGTCGAACCAACATTCGAAGACATTGCTTGTCCGATTACTACCTTTGCGCTATTTTAAATCAACCGGCCAATTACTTTTCAGCATGATAAGCATACAACAAAGTTGGGTTGAACATGATGGTTCAAATTGTGCAAGGAGTGGGCTTTGATTGGGACACTTTTTAAAGGGATGCAAAAGGTGCTTTAAAGTAGCTTCAACAAAGTGTGAAACAACACAAAACTTTATAAAATTCATCACTGGTGATTACAAGGTTCTAACTGTGAACTACTAAAGAGTAACAATTGTGCCCTAATTTCAATCTTTTGTAGGTTAACTATATTAAATTCATCCTGTTGAGTTATTTTATTTCATGACTCTAGCTAGAGGATTAACCAAAAGCCAGCTTAACCTAATATCAGTTGAGTTGCATTTGGATGGATGATCACTATTATGACATCAACCAAATCAACACCAGAAAATTAAGTAGGATGTTGCTTACTTGAACCGACTCTACTTGACATCTCTTTTACTTTTGTTTAACAGAAGGAATATTGTTACGTATGCTTTTTTTATTAGAAATACGATGCAACAAAAAAAAATCCATCATTTTATTAATAATTATTCGTACAATAATTTTTTTGTAATCTTTATGGCACACAAGTTGTTTATAAAATTATAAAACAAACTTGAACAAGTAGTGCTGGATTTTCCGAGTCAACCCAACGGACCTAATTTGCAAACAAAAAATGGTTTGACTCGTTACCAAACCCATCACTATGCCACCTCTAATTTTAACAAATGGTAGCTATATAGTTGCATCATCCATGAAAGAAGTACAAAATTAAGAGCCTTCCGGATATAAGTAACGAAACCTGTTACAACCCCATTATTTTCAGCATATATTAACAAAGACTTACCACCTTGAAACAAAACTAAAGCATGAAATGTCAATATATAACACCTAAAAGAGGTTAATTTGGTTTATGATTTATCTTCAACCGTTTCAAGTCAAAAAAGATATACCTAAACTCATGATACACAATCCCTTTCGCTTCCGACATGGCACTCATGGACCCGATGAGGCGACATGCACACGCTTTTTGAAGTGCTATGTCATCTGTATCATCTTCCGCTTACACCTGGAAAAACGAGCAGGGCGGGTGGCCTGCCAGATCAAAAGTGAGCTTGGGAACGGCCCCAGGTCAGAACGGGTTTGTGTTGAACACCTTAATACTTTTTTTGAAGTGCTTTCTTCTCTAGTACATAAAGGCGTAACAACAAACAAAATATTTCCATACCAGTTGTACTTATCCAAGCTACAACTTGTTTGGATATCAGGAGCAATTAAACTACTCCGTTTATAAACGAACATTGATCTTTTCCATCAGTTTAATACTTGTTGTAGTATTTTAAAAACAAATACGTTAGTCGTAAACTTAAACAAAAAGCAAAGATCCACTAACACATAAATAAAATATAAAAAAAACAATCCTAAATGTTTTACATGACAAAAAAAAAAAAAAAAAAAAAAAAACTGGAAATACTAATTCATATCTAAGTCAATATCATCATCCACTTGAACACAATGAGTACGGGTCGAAATGGGTAGGCATATTAAATATTCATCTTAAAGATCCACTATGTATACATTTGTAGCATTGGGCAACTGTAACCCAATTTTACATAAGATACCCCAAGTCGTCAATCTGGACTTGTGTTTTAGAAAGGTAAATATAAAAAGTACCTTGATAAGCTTTGACTTTTTTCCAAGGTAATTAATAGTTCATGTTAGAGAAGCTTTGAACCCATCTATGTGGGTTTCACCATCAACTGTATATATGCTATTAGCATATCCCAACAGTGTATCTTATCATTTAAGCACCTAATGACAAACCCATATAAAGCATAAGAATAACATATTGAATAAAAAACAAAGAATCAAGGCCAAATTATAACTTGGTCTACCAACCTACCAGAAAGCAAAAGTGCAAAAGATCATGCATATGTAGCCTATGGCCAAGCTATCTACAAGCTTGACTGATCTGAAAAACCATAACCAATGACAGAATATACCGATCAAAACATATTAACATCTTGTTCTATGAAAATATTAGATAGTATTTAGCCCTAAAAAAACTAATACATGGTCCATGCCAACTTAAAATCTCACTTTATACCAGGTTACCTGGTGAAGTCAAGCTGTGCACAAGTATTGGGCTTTTCATTAGAGTTGGTAACTTTTGGCCCGCGAAATATATTTACTGGATTCATTAGTTGAACCAGGCCAACTTAAAGTCTCACATAAAGTCCATCATTAGATGAATGTTCATCACATATTTGAGATGTGTGGCACTGAAATGTGTAGTATCTGGATGTGTGAATTGATTCATGAAAGCATTGAGATATGCTTGTTGATTGTAAGTAACCATATCAAAGTTTCCTGTACTTGTTCCTAACATCATATTAGAGTTAGCAGATCCTGGTTAAGGAATTTATCTTCCAGTTGTTAAAGGATCGTTTTCATGGCTATACATCAGAGAAGTAATCATCACAAGAAGAATATAGTATAAAATTATAAACTAAAACCTAACTTTTATAACGTCATTTTTTAGAATTATTAAATTCATGTAGAGGAAATCTAGACCTAATAGACTGCATTTCATTTCATTCTTGACAGTCTCATGAATTGATTAGTTATAATACATTGAAATCTACGGTTCAAAGTATATACACTTGACTTTAAACCTAGAAGAAGATTTATTTCTGAAGATTTTAAATTATAAGATTGCATAAAAATAGTAATATGCATATCTGTTTTACCTACTTTCTTGCAAAACTTATTTTGACATCCTAAACATTGGCATTCATTATTGCATCCCACCTTCAAGGCTCAAGCATTGCATCTGCACTTACATATGCATCTTTTGACTGCAAAACAAAGACATATTTCATTTCATATCTACACATACACATGACTATATACATATATTTATTGTATAATATTTAAAACAACTACCTTCATTATTTAGCACATTTACTCAGGATATAATTAAGTTGGCTTCCATCTTTATCCTCACTGGTATGGATCGGATTTACCACTTGCCGCCCTAGGAGATGAACGAAGAACTCCATGAGGTGCGGATGGGGTTAGTGGAATCCCTCTAGTAAGATATCAAGCCAATAAATGAACATTAGTCCTTTGCCTACAATATGCCCACATCCCTCCAACAACTCCAATAATTAGAAGTTTAAATTGTATCAACCATTGTCTAAATTCAAATAATATTCTATAGAACAACTTTAATAGCGCTTTTAACCTGGTCGGTGACAGCCACAAGCCTGCGGTCTGCCCATCAAACTTAAGAGCGTAAAGGATCGTCTATCCATACTCATCTTCATCTTCTTCTTTTTCCATATTTGATTTTATTGCGAATAAGCTTCAACTGAAACAAGCATAATGAGTATGTGTTAAATAAAAAAATGAACTCATCATCACCATTAAAGTTAAAAAGATTAAGCTTTAATGAATTATAGAAAAGAGTCACCTTCATAAGTAGAACATGATATCAGCTTGTAATTCTTTAATGGACTGGCTACTGCACTCAAAGCAACAAATCTTGTGACTGGTGTTCCGTACTCGTGTATCCACAATATGTTGCATCTTCACCGACTCATCTTCTTTCTCCGTTTCTAGGAGTTTCTCACTTCAGTCAATCTATACAAAACACATAATGTTAGTACAACTCTCAGCTGTATTACAACAAATCAACAATCTGAATCAAACCCTAGATTTAAATCACAACCAATTATAGTTCCAAAATAACAACTTGCTGAATAAAAAATCTGAATCTAAAACCACATCCAGCTCATCAACTGAAAAGTTATTCTTTTTAAACACAAACAATATGCTACACACAGCAAATTAGTAAAAAAACTGGGAAAGGAATGAGAAAGAGGGCTATTAAGAAAAAAACTCATCAAATGATGAAATATCTGAATACGATGAGAATTGAGATGTCGTATATGATGATGGTAGGATACCTGAACCTTTGGAGTATGTACGATGCGCTACAATTTAAGTCATGTAGTTGTTTAAATCATCAAATACATGTGATTAGGGCTCAAGAAACTCACCTATATTCACAAAATGAATTCCTCAGTGAAAGACAGAGAGAGATATCAACATTCTAAGGTTAGGTGAGAAAAAGAGGTATCAAGTAGTTTTGAAATGAACAGAGAACAAGGAACTGAATTGGGCGGGGAGCGTGATTTAGGGATATAGTTGTGATTCAAATTTCAAAAACCTTGCCACTCATCTCAATTCTGCCGAGCTTTAAACGATCTTAAAGTCATGTTTTAATAGTTGTATCTCGTGCATCAAATGTAGTATATAGATTAGTGTTTAAAAAAAAACTATTTTACTCTCATTTAGAGTTTTACATTGTGCATTAATTTTTTTTTTTTTGAGTATTTTAAAGTACTCTTGTCATATGCATTATAATATAGTATAGATATAGATTCGTTTCTTTTCGATTCTTTCAGTTAAAAATGCAATGCAGTTATCACTTGTACATTTCAATCTACACGTCGATATTGACTAAGAAAAATTTTGAAACGTTAACAAAAATGAGCAGGTCATTACAGTATTTTCGAATGTTTTTAAAACATAATATTTTCAAAGTTATGATATGATTAAATAAAAAATTATAATTTTGTAGGGATGTGAGAAAAGTATAACTAATAACTAAAAATGAGGGAATTAAAGTAACTAAAATAAGGTACTAAAATGTAAATATGTTTGAATGACTATTTTACCCTCAATTTAGGGTTGTTAATGAAAATAAAGTTCTTAACTTTTGGGTATCTTAAAATACCCTTCACTCATGCATTATAATATAGTATAGATATGTACGATACAGACTAAATAAATAACTATACAATCACGTATTGATCAAACTAAATAAATAATTAAAATTTACATAATCGTAAGTATATACTTTAGTGTGGCTAGAATGGCATAAGAGGAAATTAAGTGTACGCTTTATTATTTCTTAAATGTGATATCACAAAAATCGTGATTTTCATCAAATAGTAAATTATCATTCGAGTATAGTACATGTTAGTGTGTAACATGTTTTTAGGTTGCCTAGTTTATAGTTGATTACAACAGTGTTACACGACTCATTCAAACTAATAACAATACTGTGCTATTACCACGGTGCATCTAATTTCATGTTTGATGTAGGATTATTTTTATTTATATATTTATTTATTTGTCACGGGTTCATCCAACTTGTTACACAAGTGTCAAAAATCACTCACTCGTAATTAGATTAATTAGATGAATGTAATTGTCCCACTTTCAAAACTCTTAAGAGTGTATATCCTTCGCATACAAAATCACCCTTTTTATAGGGTTGGGTAATTCTACAAAGGCTACAAAAAATGAGAAGGGTGAGAAGCCATTAGAAAATGACATGTGTCTAAAGGATTAACAAGTGGGAGGGGTAATTTTGTCAAAAACATATGCACATGCAAGTCACATGCCATTTCCACCTTCATTTTTAAATGCCCGTAACTTTTTTATACGTCATCCGTTTTTTAAAAAAAAAATATATACCATAAAATTGAGCGTCGTTTTATCTTTAATATGAGTACCATATTGCTATACTTTTGAAAAAAAAAAATTCAAAACCCACTTGCGTAAGACACAATGGAATGTAAAACACAATGAACATCAATTAAATATAGGGTATAAAACATAATCAAGAGTCTAGTAAAACACAATGGACGACATACTAAAGACACAATGAATAGAAGACTAAAACACAATGAATACTTTTGAAAAAAAAAAGTTGAAAACCCAGTTGCGTAAGACACAATGGATACGAAAGACACAATGAACAAAAGACTAAAATGCAATGAATACTTTTGAAAAAAAAAAGTTAAAAACCCAATTGTGTAAAACACAATGGACGATATAATAAAGACACAATGAACAGAAGATTAAAACACAATGAATACTTTTGGAAAAAAAGTTGAAAACCCAGTTGCGTAAGACACAATGGAGATAACGTAAAACACAATGAGTACCAATTAAA
The DNA here is from genome assembly GCA_030844895.1 of Ambrosia x helenae. NCBI lineage: Eukaryota > Viridiplantae > Streptophyta > Magnoliopsida > Asterales > Asteraceae > Ambrosia > Ambrosia x helenae. The sequence continues at coordinate 103,926,942 of CM061228.1, read as the reverse complement.
TATGCAATGAACAATAGGGTATAAAACACAATGAACAGTCTAATAAAACACAATGGACGACATATAAAAGACACAATGAACAGAAGACTAAGACACAATGAATAATAGACTTAAACACAATGAACAACATAATAAAACACAATGTACGCCTAAATACAAAACTCATTTGCGTAAAACACAATTAAAAGCATATTAAAAACACAATGGACAAAGTTAAATCATGTGTAGACTAAAAAAACATAAATAACATATTTATAAAGCACACATGCATACTATGACACAACGAATGTGCAGAAGACACAACGGAGAAAAAAACCCATTTAGCACGATTTTTTTTTTTAATTTTAATGTAGCAATGTGGTACTCATATTAAAGATAAAAAAACGCTCGTTAATATGGTGAAATTTTTTTGAAAAAAAAATGTCGTATGAAAAAGTTATAGACGTTTTAAAATGATGGGGGAAATTGACTAGGGGTGTAAATGACACGTAGCGGCTCGGGATCGGCTCGGTAAAAAGCTCGAACGAGCCGAGCCTTAACGAGCCCGAGCCCGAGCCTGAAATATGGCTCGTTTAGTTATCGAGACCGAGCCCGAGCCTAAGTTACAGCCGAGCCTAAGTTATAGCCTTAACGATTGGGCTCGCGAGCCTAAGTTATAGCCGAGCTTTTGCGAGCTCGAGCCGAGCTTTTGAGCTCATTTGAGATTCTCAAATCACCTCGAGCCGAGCTCGAGCTTTGGATTTTACTAGCGAGCCGAGCTCGAGCTCAAGATTGTAGGCTCGAACCGAGCCGAGCTCGAGCTCGAGCTTCACACAACCTTAACGAGCCCGAGTCGAGCCCAGTCAGGCTCGGGCTCGGCTCGGCTCGTTTACACCCCTAAAATTGACATGTGCATTGCATGTGGAGAGAGAAAGTCAACAAATGTGGTTTTCCTTTTATGTCCTTTCTCTCATTTATTATTTATTTATTTTAAACAAACTAATCTCAACCTTTCAAATATATGATCAATGGATCACAATCCTTCTCATCATTCCTAGAAAAAGTGTCTTGTGTATTTGATCCTAACCCTTTTTATAATAACTAATTTATACATTGTGACTTGTGAGAACTGTGAAAACTCTCATGAGAAAACAAACAAAATCATTATTTGTTATAAAAAGTGTTTAAAATGTTGGATGTTAGGTGATTTATATCTCATCTCTTAACTAAAAATCTATTTTAAGAATATGTATTTGATATTTTATAAACTAATAGTGCAAATGTATAATTCCTTGTGTATATTTTGTATTAATAGAATATACATTATATTTTATTTAAGGTGATAATACTTTTCATACCATTAGAATTAGAAGGAACATTACATACAGGGCCGTCTCCGAAAATGTCAAAAAAAATTTGGAGAGAAGGATTGTGAGATGTATTTGTTTTAGTTGAAAGGTAATATGCATATACTATGAATGAAGTGATCGATTAGAAATAATAAATTACATATTTACATTCATCAAAAGTAAAGTATATAGAAATCTTTGTACATGTTCACTATCAATTTCCTAAAACGAACAAAATCTCAATGAAATCTTTGTACAAAAGACAAACTATCAATTGCATCATGAAACGTAGACATTAATAAATTTAGAATTAAAATATTAAAACCCATAATGTTTTTTGGAAGCAAGTTGGTAATCAATTAATTAGAAAGAGAAATTATTCAGATCTACAAATAATTGGTTTGTTTTGTGATCACAAATCACATTGCCAGAGTTTGGAAGATAGTCGCAAAGTAATGGGGAAAACAAGCAAATGGTTCAAGAATTTCTTGACCGGAAAAAAAGACAAACACACCGTCCATGATACCCCAACACCATCAACCGGTGCACCAACAACCCCTAAGGAGAAGCGTAGATGGAGCTTTCGGCGGTCGTCGGCCTCCGCCAATCACACCGTGGCTACCGCCAACTCCATAGACTTAATATCCACTGCACCGCCCTCATCGGTCCATGAACCGGAGAATTATGAGGAGAAGAAACATGCTATGGATGTGGCTATTACCAATGCATCCGCTGCAAATGCAGCGGTTGCAGTTGCGGCTGCAGCAGTTCAGCATGCAGCCGCTACAAAAATTCAATCAGTTTTTCGGTCTTACTTAGCGAGAAAGGCTTTGGTTGCTTTGAAAGGACTAGTGAAGTTGCAAGCATTGGTGAGGGGTCACTTGGTGCGCAAACGGGCCACCGCGACGTTGCGGTGTATGCAAGCGTTAGTATCGGTTCAGGCTCAAGCTTGCGCCCGGCGAAGGCGTAGTAATGATGGAATAAATTCTTGTTATGGTTGGCCAGAGTCAGAATTTTATCATGGTATCAGAGACCAGGACGTGTCAGAGGAACACATCAAGATTGTTGAAATGGACACCAGAAGTACAAGAAAAAGCCACTCTAGAGAGCGAATGTCGGTACCCGTGTCACCCGCACCATCAGAACCGAGCCCGAGGGGCTACGGTCGCCATTATGAGGACTTTTCGTACGTGACCGCACATAGCCCAGCCTCGAAGCCGAAATATGCTGAATCAGTCTATGAGTTCCCAAGTTATATGGCGAACACACAATCATCAAGGGCAAAAGTGCGGTCTCATAGCGCGCCAAAGCAGCGACCGGCCGATTTTCACTCGGTGTATGAGAGGCAGTGTTCAAGTGTGATGAGGCGACGTCCATCGATAGAAGGGCGGAATGTCCCGAGAGCTGTCAGGATGCAACGGTCTTCTTCGAACATGGGTGTGGGTGCTCAAAACTATCACTACCCGTGGTCGGTCAAGCTCGACAAGTCAACAGTTTCGCTCATTGGAAGCGAGTGCGGGTCAACGAGTACCGTGCTAACAAACGTTAACTACTGCCAATCACTCGTTGGATTTGATACTCATCATCGAAACGAATACTAGAAGGTGCCATCAAACTTATGTTATCTTGTTTAATTATATGACTTTCAGCAGTTGCAATTTTTTTGTTCTTTTGCATATGGATCATGTAGATCTTTTACACATAAAAGGTCCTTATGTCCATATTATTTTTACGTGAATATTTAGTGTGGATTGGTTTCTTTTCTTTTCTTTTTATTACTTATAAAATGTATCAATTTGTTTGAGATTAATTTGAGTGTTTGGAAATGTATTAAAATATATTAGCATGTTTGATTGCACAATGTGACGGGTGTCATCGAAACTTTTTTGAAGAGCATAATATTCTAACATGATCCGCATTAAACGCTTATTATTATTATTATTATTATTATTATTATTATTATTATTATTATTATTATTATTATTATTATTATTATTATTATTATTATTATTATTATTATTATTATTATTATTATTATGTTCTGAATCAATTCTTTTGAGAATTCTAACCGCGCAATGTTACGCAGTGGCGAAGCTTGACCCGAAGGTTCGGGGGGTCGGAAGTCACCGGGGGTTCGGAAGTCACTGGTTTCGGGGGGTCGAAAACCAGTTTCGGGGGTCGAAACCCTATATTTTCAAAATTTTCTATACGGATACTATATAATCGGAACTTCTGCGCGAAAATCCGGGGGGGTCGGCCGCCCCTCCCCGCCCCTACAAACCTTCGCCAGTGATGTTACGGGGATGACATCATATAGTTTTAGCAACTCCACTACAAAGTACAAACGCACACTACTTATTCTTAACATGCTTTTAATGCTTAGACCAAGGTGATTATACTTTATTAGATACAACAACACATACCCTTAACATGTCGGATACTTCAATCTGTGTTCAATTAACGCATGTGTAAACTAATAAAATGTCATATAAATTACCTATCAAAGTTGTTGTCCTCTATCATGTACAAGTCATATCCTCAATATGTTGGATTGCCAATGTCAGTTCAATTAACAAATGCAAGAACTAATCAAATGCCATAAAAATTAATCATTTGACCGTTCAATAAAATTTAACAATTTGACTCGTTGAATAAAAAATATGTTACATATATATAACATATATAATGACAAAATGAATGGGTCAACTAACTTGTTTGACCCTATCCAGCGACCAAAGTTCTAATAATGTAATTTTATTATAAATAAATACATGTGTTAATTACTTAAACAATAACCTTAAAATTCTATAATTATATGTTTTTGTTGTAAAACAACGACCTACTAGCAACCCATACCTGAAGTATAAGAACAAAGAGGAAAAGATAGGATGGAGAATATAGAATTCTTTTCATTGAGTATATCACATAACAATTACATGAAGCCTCTATTTATAGGGCTTTTACATTAATACAATAGAAATGAAGAGGTGAGAGTTGGAATATGGATAGTCACCATAATATAACTTATTTATAACACTCCCCCTTGACTATCCATATGACAAATGAAAATAATGTATTATACGCTTGGTGATGCTAGGGGCGGCAATTATTGACACGACCCGAAAACCGACCCGAACCCGACACGAAAAAAAATAGATTTGGGTCAACTAACACGACCCGTTTAAAAAACGGGCTGGGTTTGGGTTGACACATATATAAAATGGGTTGACCCGTTAACCCGTTTAAGTATTTAGAAAAAAAATATATTATATTTTTGTTTTTCTTTTTCCATTTCTATGTACATGGTTAGTTATAATTGTATTATTTTTGACATACTGTATTATTTATTTGTCACACTTATATACTCACCATTAAACATTTTATTGATAACCCGCTTACAACCCAACAACCCGCTTATAACTCATGAAATGTATTACTCATTTAAAAATATGGGTTAAACGGGTCGTCTTCGGGTTAACCCGGATTTTATGTGGGTTGGGTTAGGGTTGAAATATTTGACACGAATAATAATATGGGTCGGGTTCGGGTTGCACATTTCAACCCATCAACCCGCCAACCCGCCAACCCATCAACCCGACACGATTGACACCCCTAGGTGATGCTGCCTCGTTAAAAACCTTGCCAGGAAAACCCAGTAGGACAAAACCTCAGCTAAGGGAAAAAGAGTGCAGGGCATATTACTCTTCCTGATACTTCTGGATCAGGTATGTTGCCTCATTAAAAACCTTACTAAGAAAACCCAATGGGACAAAACTTAGTTAAGGGAAAAAGAGTGCAACTTGTATCATACTCCTCCTCATTTGAATATCTAGCCTTTCAGTAACATGTGTCAATCTTCCTTGAAAGTTGCTTAAAGCTTCCGTAACCAATGAAATGTCGCTCGATCCCTTGAAGTACAATCCTTTATGTTGAGCAATAGTGTATAATCTTCATATGAGATTTTCTGGTACTTCCTCTCGAAAATAATTATCATATGATCCACTATTGTTGTGTTACATTCTCAACATCTACAAGACTAACCAAACTTGTTTCCATGGGTTAGAAAAATAAAATCAAACATCATTCATACCTGTAATATTTGTTTTAACTCATTCCAATGTCTTGCTTGCTTGTCATAGGCTATATCGTGGCGATAAGTTCAAGTGAAAGATATTACAATCATGCATAACCAGCAATACATATACTAATGTACATATATTTAACTATGGTACTTCTAGAATGAAAATCTCTACTTTGGTAGGAGATGAAATGAATAATTTTTCATATCAAGTAATTGTACAACCTTTAATGCACTTTAAGTATGAGCTATGTCCATTGTAAAATGTCCCGCCATCTTTTCAAGATATACTTTGATGGATTGGTAAACATATCATTACACATATACTCGAATTGTAGGTCAAGCAACAAGTGCACTATGTCAAGGACTTTCAAAAATACACCTTTTAAAAGTTCTACAGAGTCTCTCGGTAATGCTCAGACATTATCACTGTAAACTGCGAGTGAACTTTTAAGAGAGAACTTTTGATAAAATTTGGATAATACAATCAAACTTATGTTGCTCTTTATCGGGATATCTCATGAGTTTTACAACACTCAACCCCCTTATTTTAGTGCATACATATTATATTACCTTTACATAATACTTCTTAAGGTATTAATATCAATGCTGCAGGCATCATCAATCTATCAAGGACTTTTCCATCTTGACCAATTACGCAAATGCATTCACTCTTCAATTGGAAGAACAATAACATCTATTTCTCCAATATATATTGTACCATTCTTATACATTAAAGTATCATAATCACTAGGTTCAGTTTATCACTTGTGGTGTATTGGTGCATAATAATTACATCCTACGATGTTTCATAGTACATTTTAAGCACTTAATTGCTTTAGAATACTCATGAAGAGTTCCACTTATATTCAATTCAATCATATAACAAACATAACATATTCAGAATTGAATCTATTTATTCCAATCATAACGTTCTCGAGAACCAGATTTTGACACATTAAATCCTTCATCATGTAAACTTTTAGTGTCAAGTAAATCATGATATTTATTAGACGCGTTTCAATTCTCTTTTTGCATTACCAGACTAATAACATGATGAAAAATCATTGTATCCACCACTGGAGAATGCGTCTCCTCATAATCAATTATGGGTCGTTGCGAAATTTTTGTGCCACCAATTTTACTTTATATAATTTTCTTTTCAAATGTTGATTCGCACAAAAGACCTTTTCATATCTATATGTTTTACAACTTTTGTTGTATGGACTACTCGTCCAAAACTTTCATTTTCAATAGAGAATTCAACTCTGTTGTATTTGCGTCTTTCCATTTTGGCCAATCATTTCTTTGTATTCATTCATAGGCAGATCTTAAATCTTGATCCTCATTTTAAGCGCTACATTACATAAAATTTATAATGAAGTCGATTTTATTTCGATTTCATACATTTCATAGACATGATACTATATAACGAGATCTCTTTATTTTCAGGTACCTTAGGTTCTTCTGGAACCATCATCCCTAATGTCTCTTTAGGAGACATTTTTTTACTGTAACCTCGACTTGACCATCTTTATTACTTGCTCCAATTTCTCGAGGATTTTTTTCTTTGGAATCGACTAGTCTACCACGCTTTAGGCGTGCAGTAGGCTTATTGCCAATATAGGATTGTCCTTCCTGGACACTCATCTTAAATGGAGCATTGGTAGTTGGTATATGTGACTTGATTAGCTATTCATCATATTTAGGTCAGTTAATGCATCTGGTAATTAATTCGCTAATCTCAGTGAATGAATTATCCTTTGAACTTCTAGTTCACATTGTTTAGTACGAGGATCAATGATATTCATTCTAATTCATTTCTATTTCCAACTGCATTTTATCTCCCCCTGATATTGGGAATGTTAATCCATTGAGATGGATATCAATTAATTGAGATGTAAATAAATCTTTTGTTTAAGGCTCTATAAATCATCATATATTCCCAATCACCTTTTAAAGTCCCATCTACGTGCGTCGTGGTGGATCAATTTCAATATATGTCGCTCAACAAAAATCTTTGATGGGAAATATTTGGTTCCTGACCAAAAACCAACTATAATGGGGAGAAACTATTACCACGTATTGGCTTGATGTGAATAAATGTTACTGCATGTAAAGTCAAATATGAACTTTTGCTCTCATGATCATTGACGTTGCAATCAATAGTAGACGTTTTAGTGATCATCTCAATGAAAGCAATATTTCTATAAACATAAGCTATATGAAGTTCAACACTTATTCCAATGATCATTATTATCTTGGGAATTGATTAAATATGCCAATCTAGAATAATATGCTTGCTATCTTATTAGCTAAGCCATAAATCAAGCAAACTTTAGGTTGCAAACTTGATAACCATTTAGACGATGCATCGATTTTAAATACTAAATGGTATCATGTTAGGATATGCGTATCCTTTAATCAATTCCAAAATATATAGTGATACTCACACTACTATATATGGCAAATACATAATTTTGCTTAAGAGCAAACATTACATGCTATGTATCAGATGAAAGAATCTTTAAGTTCTTCATTATGTTCACATCATAGACTCGGTGTGGTCTTACCGGTCATGCCAACTAATTAAATAATTAAGATCCATAAACTAAACTTCTAGTTTATGATCGAATATGTATTACTTGCACGCATGTAATACAAAACATATGATATGAAAGAATGTATTGTAACTTCAATGTTCAAACCATCATGTTATATAATCACTCCTTTTATTTGCCACATGTGGTGGTCAATCTCATTAGTAACATGATCATTATTGCATTTTTGATGATCAACCTCATTATTAACTTGAATATTATTATAATCTTTGATGGTTGATCACATTATGACCATCATTGCAACTTTCTCAATTATCTCCATGATCATGACAATTTCAATTATTGTTATATAATCTCATTCACTTCAAAAAATGGAGTAAAACCATTTAACCAAGCTTTATTATTTACTTAGACATAAGAATATAAAGTCATTTCAAACTCTTCATACCCTTTTAATGGTATTGTTACTTCAGGAGCGTATTTGAGGTATGATAAGTAAAATTCGTTCTATCCAATTTTCCCATTTAAAATTGAGAAGAAATTATATTTCCTCAATTACCATGATCATGGACTTTACACTGATCATTATATCATCACATTCACTTCAGGGAATAAATTATAACCACAAAACTTCCATGGTGGAATCATTACAACTTCCTTAGTTATGTACATGATCTTTAACCTTTATACTGGTCATTTTTCATAACATTCACTTCAGTGAATGGATGAGAACTACACCACTTTCATGGTGGTGTTAGGATCTGAGTTTGATTGTTTTGATTTGTTTAAGTAAAGATGAGAAGAATGAAGTGAACTATAAATGGAAAGTGTAGCGGAATGATAAACTATAAATCAAAACAAGAGAATAATTGTTTTCAATCGAATGCTTTCATTAATTGAAAGATTACAATATTACAAGTACTCCCCCTCAGCCTGATCACTCTGTGATTGTTTGTCTGAGAGAATGTTTCGAGTGATGAATAGAACAGTACAAGCACTGTTCTATTTATAGACAAATCTAAACCACTGATGATCTAAGCTGACGTCACCTAAGACAGTGACCTCTAACAGAATAACAACATAAAACATCTGTTAAATACAAACTACTGTTACATTGTAAAACACTGTAAGGTAAACTGTTGTTGGGGAAAACTCTGATGGTCTTGTATCATCTGTTGGAGCCTTAGTGTTGTTGGCTCCAACAGACGTTTAGTCTTCAGTACTTTAGTCAGCAGTTGTTCTTCATTAGACCTTTAGTCAACAGTTGTTCTCTAGCAGTTGTTTATCTAGCACTCCTTTGCAGCAGCAGTTGTTTCCAACAATTGTTGAGTACAACAGATGTTAGGGTCAACAGTCTTTTGGGAGAAGAAGTATCTTGTAAATGCTGTTTATTTCTAGGATCAACTGAGTAGTATATTTTGGCTTTCCAATCATCTGTTCTTCTCCAGGTCATCAGACCCAACAATCTCCCCCTAGAACAGATGATGCCAAAACTAACCTTTATTCTTGATCTTTATTCCTCATCAGACTTTCTCTGATTTGACCTTTGAATTGTAACTTAAAGTTCAATGAGTAGAGGTCTTCTGAATCGCTTTCAAGCTCAAGGTTCAGCAGTGTTTGAAGGTCATCTGTACACAGGCCATATGCATCATCCATGCTTAGCTTTTGAGCTTTTCCATCTAATCTGAGCAGATTCAATTCATGGGTGTCTTTGTTGACCTTCCATTTTTGAATTTTTGAATCAGAGGATTTATTGAGATGCACTTTTATTCTGGATGAGTTTGGTGATGAAGGTCTCCCAATGAGTTCTTTGAGTTTTTCAGAAGTGGGATCAGAGAAATAGTAGTTGATTGTAGAGGCCCTCCTTTATAAAAGTATCAGCAAACTTCTTCTGATCTTCTTCAGACATTTCTTTCTTCCTTTTGAACTATCTTCTTGCAGCAGCAGATAGATCAGAAGTATCAAGTAGGCTGTCTAATGTAAAAGCCTGTTGGTTCATCAGAGTAGACAGGTTTTCTGGGCAAGGTAGGGTCTTTCTTCCTGTTTTCTTTCAACTTCTTGTAAGTTTCAACCAGCCTTAGCTCTGACCATTTAGCAACAGACCTCATTTCCCCATACTTTATAGCCACAATCTCTTGTCTCATTCTCTTGAACTTCAAGGCTCTGGCTGGATCTCTGCCTTTCCTAAAGTCAGGGGCAGAGACCTTTGTTGGAGGATTCTTGGCCATGTCTTCAATTCTTATGAGTTCTTGTAACACCCCAACCGATGGCGGAAACATCGAGGTGTCACGTAGTGACGATTGTTCAATAGCTCATGGACTAAAAGTGTAAATTTTGATATATTGATTAAGTAGTTTATTACATTGAAAGAAAAAATACAAGATACAATTATTCTAAAGTGACAACTAAAACTGAAATACAATGAATCCAAAATCTAAGTAAAAATTCCAAAAGCTTAAAAGTCATCTCATAAATAACCTGAAACATGTACAAAAATAGTATATGTCAATACAAAAATGTATTGGTGAGCATACCCTGTTTGAATACATATAGTAGAAAAAAAAAAGTTTCGCAATTCACGTGTTATACTGTCTACAATTTAGTGTTCAAGCTATGTACAAATGCTACCCAAAATCAAACCTTTGTTCAATGAATCAAGAGTCACATATATATAGTATTCGCTCATAGTAGGCGATGAATAATCGTTCACACATAACAATAATTAAGTACTATTTATTGCTATGCTAGGCCGCCCAGCGGTTAATGATTAAGGTCATAAGTACACACTATCAGCGAATCAACAAGTAAAACACATACAAGAATTGCGATTCTGAATATAGGATAAACCATGATTAAGTGAGTGAACTAGTAAGCGTACATGAGTCACCCCAAAAGTGTAAAACATGAAAAAGGGGAAAGATATACTCACAGTTTGAGAAAGCGATCAAAATCCACTTAAGCAGTCGTGAGCTAAGTAATGGGAATTCCGAGGAATTCAACCTATAACGTAATAGAATACTAATAAGGGAAAAGTCTAAGAGTCTAAGGTAACTAGGGTCTAAGGCATTAGGGTTTGCTAAGTCGATTTGGGGAATTAGAGTTTTATGATAAATGGGATTAATATAAAAGTTGTATAATAATATACCAAAGTTTAAAACTACGGTTTAGGTAATATAATTATTACCAATTAAATATTTAGATAAAAATTATGTTTGACTAATTAAGATAAAATGACGTAGTTAATTACTGTAACTAATTATTGTAAATAAATACAATAATTATAAATGTATAAATAAATGATTATGAGTTACTCAATGATCCAACAAATTATAATTAAAATTTTCAAACATAGGAATACTTCTATTTTATAAAGAAAATACTTATAAAATAGATATTAAATAGCAAAACTAAATAAATGTTTAATTATGTCTAATTAAACGTAAATAAGACTAAAAATACAAATTATGATCCAAAAATGCTATTTTTATAGAAAGTGGATACTTTCTGGTGTAAAGTAATGAAATTAATTTTCCTATAATTTTTATTTATATATTTATATATAAAACTAATTTAATAGAATTAAATCATGTTTAAATGATTAAAAATAGAAAAATTAATAAAAATAAGTGTTTTCTGATCCAATAATTTTTATTTCAGTTCATGATGGTGAGAAATAATTTCCCAAAAAGTTTGAGATTAAAATCATACAAAAATGAATTTTTAATCAATTAAATATGGTTAAAACATATTAAATCGATAAAAATATAAAAATAAGACTTTTTCCGGAAAATAAAAGTGTGGTAATTTTCTATGAGGTGTCAGAAAGCTACTCCTAAATTTTCATAATTTTTGGGTAAAAATTGGATTTATTATGAATATTTCAAGTTTTGTGTATATTATATATGTTTTAATTATTTATTAGAAAAAAATGAAAAGAAATCCAAAATAAAAAGCCCATATCCGGGGTCATTCTTACACAAAGCAACCATTTGACCACTACTCCATAAATGCTTTTGATGTTTTAAATCAGAAATCTAATTATATAAACAATATTACCAAAACATCATCTTCCCCAAATACTAGCTAAGAACCCTAACCCTAACCCCAATTCCAATATTCAAAAACTGAAAGGATCAAGCATTGGAAACATGGGGCTTCTGATCACAACCCAAAACTAAATAAAACGGCATGATTATGAATAACTCACAAGTATGATTCACATAAGAAAGATGGGCGATGTCTGAACCTCAAGAACCGAATCCCGAGCTTTATCACGACTGATTATTTAGATGAATAGAGGGATTTTGAAGGGTAAACGATTCTGAATTCTAGGCGAGCCTTAATTTATACAACCTTAGGCGTTTCAAGTTTAATTGATTTTAATGGGTTAATAATGTTGAAGGTTACTAATTGGATTCATAAAGATGATTATAATTGAGCATTTAAAACCCACCAAGAAACTTGGTGGAAAAAACGTAGGAGCAAGAGGAAAGAGGAAGGTTTTAAATGACTTTGGACATTTGGCAAGAAAGGTCCCTCAAGTTAACCAAGTTGAGATTATTATTAGTTTAGTTAGTTTTTCCTTTTGAAAATATTAACTATACTAACCAAGTTAAGTTCAACGTTAATAAAACTTTTTTTTTTTAAACTTAATTTTTTTTATAGAATTTTCTACGAATACTTTTCAACATACGCATTTGATTAGAACTTATACCCGATCCATAATAAATATAAATGATAAAATTTTAGTTCGCTCTAAAATTAAATTTCAAAACAACGAAACTTGTAGGGACTATAATGGAAATATTTGAAGGACTATTATTGGCAGTTAAATGTAAGACAAGGGTGACGAATGTCACAGTCTCCCCTACTTTAGAAAATTTCGTCTCGAAATTTCTTTCAAGTGGAGGCTACTATGAAACAAAAGGCGTTGCGAAAATCATCTATTTTTTTTAAAAGGAAATTTCATCATTTATGATTCGACAAAATTTAAAATAGTTGTCTAATACCCAAAGTAAAAGTGTCAAAATCTTTAACAGTTGACCTGAGATTAAGAAATTGAGAGTTTAAATATGAATGGTTTTGGGAATGTGTAATTTGTGAGGCGCATAGGTACTCAGGAAGCAGTCTCCCCTACTTTAGAAAAGTTTCTGACTAAACGTTATTAGAGTATGCAGCAAGTATCCAAACAATCGAGTGTGTAAGAGTATACAAGGTTTGTGTTTTCTGTGTGGGTGGTCAAAAGAAAGACTCTAGGAAGACGAACTGAAGCTCGTGTAAAAATGTTCTTATCGAAAATGCTAGCTATTAATCAATGATCTAATGAAGAGGTAACTATAAAGTAATGGGAAGGTTCTTGGTCAAACTCCTAGTCCGTTCCCGCAGTATCGTTTATGCTTATATATAGAGTGTACCGCAGCTAACCCACCACACTCCCGATACTTTGGACTCGTACTGATTGCCTACCAACAGCCTAAATAGAATTACACACCACCCTCATGTACCTGTAAGCCCATGATTGCGTTCCGGACCGTAATCATCGATTTACCTTACACTAGGGTGTTATGCTTTTCCATAACCCTAACATGAACTAAATGCGTGCAACCAATATGTAATATCTACTGTAATGAAATAATGTTCAATCATGAGATGGTTAGAAGTCCTTCCCTTCCGGGTTTTCCCTTTAACCATAATGAGAAGAATAACATGTAAGTATAAGACATGGTTAGAGGTTCTTCCCTTTCGGGTTCACCTTTAACCGGTAACTTATGTTCACATCGTTGGCTCTAAACACCCAATTTGATAAACTCTGAGAATTTCACCGTTCCCCTCGGGTTAGAATATTCTAACCCGAGTCGTACGTGGTCACTGGCTTAGATCTCATACGAGTTACCAACTAGTATGCTCATTGGCCATGATGATGAACAAAATAATGTAAGTATAACAGGGTTTTGCTCAAAACAGGAAAGAAAATGTGCATACCAAATGTGTGCTCCTGTAAGTATATAAACATCGCATAAAATTTCGATTGAAAGAATAGTATAACGTAAATTGAGTAAATCGCACAACTTGAACAAAATGAAAGTAAACGAGTTAAATTAATGCTCAAAAACCAGTGTTGTAAGAGTAACTATTAGTGCGAGTGTAATAAGATAGATTTTCGTTTATCAAAACGTAGTTTGCTCAATCTTTGTGATATAGTTGAAGGAATAGTAGTATTGATGAGGATAGAAATGTGTTTTAGATTCAAAACAGGTTCATTTGGAAATTTCTTCGTAAATACACATTTTCATGTGTTTACGAGGTGTCAAGTTTGAAAAAGTGTTATAAGGCTTATTATTAGTTGCATATTTCTCCCCAAAACATATATTGGATACGTCATATGAAAACAAAAAGGTTTACATTTGACCTTTAAAATATACAATACAAGTTTGTAAAATGCAAAATGAAACCATTCCATGAAGTATGTGTAAATCTAATGTGTTTTAAAAGACCAAGATTTAAAATGACGCGAATGACAAAATCAACGTATGTAATACCAATATTTAAGAAAATTCAACAAAACATAAATATCAATATCATCAAACATTGAGATTGTTTCCATAGAGAATTAAAACGAGATGCAGAAATAGATCCTTGAGATGTGGATTTCACTCCTAACTCAAAGATGTATTTCAAAATTGAAAGCTATGGTGGAGTGAAACCAGTCACTAAGTTAAGGATATCACTCCCAGCTTAGTGATTAAGTTTCTTTTTGGAGGAGATACTCTTTGAGGTGTGGATATCACTCCTATCCCAAAGATATATTCCAAAGATATATAGCATATAGAGGAGTGAAACTAATCACCAAGGTATGGATGTCACTCCTAACTTGGTGATATCGTTTCGTTTGTGAAATACGAGTGTGTTCTTCTTTAAACAAAACACCGCAAGAATAACGAGAAAGAATCATATGGAAATTATCATAAAACAAAATATAAGAATAAAGAGAAATATACACGAGAGGACTCGTGAATGTAAACTTAGTTATAGACTAGGCTAAAAGGCATTCTAATAACCTAATTCCCTATAACCATGGCACTGATACCAATCTGTAACACCCCAACCGATGGCGGAAACATCGAGGTGTCACGTAGTGACGATTGTTCAATAGCTCATGGACTAAAAGTGTAAATTTTGATATATTGATTAAGTAGTTTATTACATTGAAAGAAAAAATA
Source organism: Ambrosia x helenae (assembly GCA_030844895.1). Classification (NCBI taxonomy): domain Eukaryota; kingdom Viridiplantae; phylum Streptophyta; class Magnoliopsida; order Asterales; family Asteraceae; genus Ambrosia; species Ambrosia x helenae. Next base: position 103,911,755 of record CM061228.1, on the reverse strand, counting down.
CAAGATACAATTATTCTAAAGTGACAACTAAAACTGAAATACAATGAATCCAAAATCTAAGTAAAAATTCCAAAAGCTTAAAAGTCATCTCATAAATAACCTGAAACATGTACGAAAATAGTATATGTCAATACAAAAATGTATTGGTGAGCATACCCTGTTTGAATACATATAGTAGAAAAAAAAAGTTTCGCAATTCACGTGTTATACTGTCTACAATTTAGTGTTCAAGCTATGTACAAATGCTACCCAAAATCAAACCTTTGTTCAATGAATCAAGAGTCACATATATATAGTATTCGCTCATAGTAGGCGATGAATAATCGTTCACACATAACAATAATTAAGTACTATTTATTGCTATGCTAGGCCGCCCAGCGGTTAATGATTAAGGTCATAAGTACACACTATCAGCGAATCAACAAGTAAAACACATACAAGAATTGCGATTCTGAATATAGGATAAACCATGATTAAGTGACTGAAGTAGTAAGCGTACATGAGTCACCCCAAAAGTGTAAAACATGAAAAAGGGGAAAGATATACTCACAGTTTGAGAAAGCGATCAAAATCCACTTAAGCAGTCGTGAGCTAAGTAATGGGAATTCCGAGGAATTCAACCTATAACGTAATAGAATACTAATAAGGGAAAAGTCTAAGAGTCTAAGGTAACTAGGGTCTAAGGCATTAGGGTTTGCTAAGTCGATTTGGGAAATTAGAGTTTTATGATAAATGGGATTAATATAAAAGTTGTATAATAATATACCAAAGTTTAAAACTACGGTTTAGGTAATATAATTATTACCAATTAAATATTTAGATAAAAATTATGTTTGACTAATTAGGATAAAATGACGTAGTTAATTACTGTAACTAATTATTGTAAATAAATACAATAATTATAAATGTATAAATAAATGATTATGAGTTACTCAATGATCCAACAAATTATAATTAAAATTTTCAAACATAGGAATACTTCTATTTTATAAAGAAAATACTTATAAAATAGATATTAAATAGCAAAACTAAATAAATGTTTAATTATGTCTAATTAAACGTAAATAAGACTAAAAATACAAATTATGATCCAAAAATGCTATTTTTATAGAAAGTGGATACTTTCTGGTGTAAAGTAATGAAATTAATTTTCCTATAATTTTTATTTATATATTTATATATAAAACTGATTTAATAGAATTAAATCATGTTTAAATGATTAAAAATAGAAAAATTAATAAAAATAAGTGTTTTCTGATCCAATAATTTTTATTTCAGTTCATGATGGTGAGAAATAATTTCCCAAAAAGTTTGAGATTAAAATCATACAAAAATGAATTTTTAATCAATTAAATATGGTTAAAACAAATTAAATCGATAAAAATATAAAAATAAGACTTTTTCCGGAAAATAAAAGTGTGGTAATTTTCTATGAGGTGTCAGAAAGGTACTCCCTAATTTTCATAATTTTTGGGTAAAAATTGAATTTATTATGAATATTTCAAGTTTTGTGTATATTATATATGTTTAAATTATTTATTAGAAAAAAATGAAAAGAAATCCAAAATAAAAAGCCCATATCCGGGGTCATTCTTACACAAAGCAACCATTTGACCACTACACCATAAATGCTTTTGATGTTTTAAATTAGAAATCTAATTATATAAACAATATTACCAAAACATCATCTTCCCCAAATACTAGCTAAGAACCCTAACCCTAACCCCAATTCCAATATTCAAAAACTGAAAGGATCAAGCATTGGAAACATGGGGCTTCTGATCACAACCCAAAACTAAATAAAACGGCATGATTATGAATAACTCACAAGTATGATTCACATAAGAAAGATGGGCGATGTCTGAACCTCAAGAACCGAATCCCGAGCTTTATCACTACTGATTATTTAGATGAATAGAGGGATTTTGAAGGGTAAACGATTCTGAATTCTAGGCGAGCCTTAATTTATACAACCTTAGGCGTTTCAAGTTTAATTGATTTTAATGTGTTAATAATGTTGAAGGTTACTAATTGGATTCATAAAGATGATTATAATTGAGCATTTAAAACCCACCAAGAAACTTGGTGGAAAAAACGTAGGAGCAAGAGGAAAGAGGAAGGTTTTAAATGACTTTGGACATTTGGCAAGAAAGGTCCCTCAAGTTAACCAAGTTGAGATTATTATTAGTTTAGTTAGTTTTTCCTTTTGAAAATATTAACTATACTAACCAAGTTAAGTTCAACGTTAATAAAACTTTTTTTTTTAAACTTAATTTTTTTTATAGAATTTTCTACGAATACTTTTCAACATACGCATTTGATTAGAACTTATACCCGATCCATAATAAATATAAATGATAAAATTTTAGTTCGCTCTAAAATTAAATTTCAAAACGACGAAACTTGTAGGGACTATAATGGAAATATTTGAAGGACTATTATTGGCAGTTAAATGTAAGACAAGGGTGACGGATGTCACAGTTCTTCTCTGAGAGCATGAGTGGTCCAGCCTGCAAACTGTTTTCTGTTTGCTTTGTAGGGCATGGTTGACAAGATTTGTTCAAGAAGTGATTCCCTAACCTCCATTTCCATGTCACTGCTGAGAGGCATGGTAGACATGGAGTTGCTCAGGGTCTTAGCAAAATCTTCAATCCTTCTCAATTTGCTAAGCTCTGCTGAATGGATGCCCTGAACACTCCTGTCATCTTTCCCTTTGCATTTCTCTTTGATGATTGCATCTGCCTGTTTAGCCTTGTATTTAAGATATTTGTCTATGTTTAGGGGAACAGGAAAAATTGGAAGAGATGGGAATTATCTTTCAGATGGTTGTTCAGTATTGTAGAAGGATTGCATTTCCCCCTTTAGTAGATCAAGTTCAAGAGGATACTGAATAACCAATGGTGTAATGGTTGGTGGTGGTCTATGGGATGTGAATTGTGAAGTATGTGGTAAGAATGATGAAAGTGGAATGGCAGATATGGGTGTAGATTGTGTGGTTGAAGTAGGAGGTGGTGATGTGTGTATGTTTTCATCCTGTACAACAAAGGTAGATTTTCTCTTCCTTCTGTACAAGATTTTTGGTGATGGTGGTGTTGCAGCAGTGGTTGTGTTAACATCTGTTGGCACTTTTGTAGAACCAACAGATGTTTGGGATTTAGGTAGTGGAGTGGTTGTAGGTGGTGTGTTGGTGGTTGTGGTAGTAGGTCCAGTGGTTGGTTTGGTGGTAGTAGTGGTAGGTTCAGATGTTGTGGTGGTATCAGTGGTTTTGGTGGTAATAGTAGTTTTGGTGGCAGTGGTTTTAGCAGCAAGTTTGGATGGTGGTTGTCTGACATGTTTGGCAGGCATTCTCTTCCTTTTAGAGGAACCCACATCCTCAACTTCTTGCTGTTGTTCTTTCTTCAATTGTACCAAAAACTCTGCCTTAACTTCTAAAGTGCCAGCCCTCTTTTGTTTTTCTTCAGCAGCCTTTTCAACTTTTTCATTAGCAGAGGTATCAACTTCCTTTGCTTTGCTGGTTTTGGCAGTTTCAGTAGCAGCAGAGGTTTGAACATTTGGTTGTTGTTGTTGTGGTGTTGTGTGGGTAGACCCTGGTTTGTTGGCGGACTTTGATTTTCCCTTTTGTGAGGGTGGACAACCAAAAGGATCTAGTTTTGGCAATCTATCTCTGCCACTCTCCCCCCTTTTGGCATCATCAGCAGTGAAGTCATCATCATCTTCATCTCTGAGAATTGTGGTAGGAGCAGAGCCAGTGGTCTTCAGCAAATGATCTTTGATGGCTTTAATGTCAGCTTGGGTATCTTTGTACCTAGCATCCACCATAGTTCTGATTTCAGCCATGTATGTTTCATGAGTCTGATCTGCTAGTTTTCTGTAAGCTATGATGATGGGGGAAACAGATTTCCATAGCTCACTAGCAATATCAGCTGTGGATGGTTGACTCTTGGTAAGAGTAGCCAATGATCCCAATATTGTCTTGGTATTTTAACCCATCACCTAAGTTAATATATCTGATTTGATATCAGCAACAAAGGTTTCTATGGACTGTACTTTGACCGTCAATTCTTGGTATTTTAACCCATCACCTAAGTTAATAGGATCATCTGGATTCCTACCAGTGGTAGTTGTAATTGGTTCAGTCCTAGGAGGTGTGTCCAAAGTATGAGAACCAGATGCCCCTTTTTCTTGGTTCTGGGGACTTCCAACTGATTTTGGGGACACTATACTGGCCTCATCAGTTGTTGCCTTCAAGGAAGTCTTAGCTATGTAACCACTGTCCTGTTGTGAGACAATGGTCTCTACATCAGTAGTGGCTGCTTCACTTGAAAATTCACCTAGAGTTTCATTGAACTCTAGGGGTGTAACCTCCTCTTCTGCTTGTGGGATGGCTGATTGATTTTCCTCAGTCCCAGTCACTTGTGGAGGTATACTCTCATTGATGGATGAAGGAGAGGAACTGGGATTGTCCTGAGTTTTATCAATAGCCTCAAACAAAGGTTGCATGGTTGGAGGGACATGTTTTGGTGAAGGTGGATGAGTGAAAAGAGAATTAGCCCTGGGAGAGGGGCTTGTGAACATATGGTCAAGTGACTCATATGTATCATGATTTGTTTCCCTTTGGCTTACAACATGATCTTTTGTGAGGATTCATGAGGAGTTTGTTCAGGTTGAGATATATCCATCTGTTGTGAGGAAGTAACAACAGTGGTTTCTTGTTGCCTTTGTGTTGCAACAGGGTTTTCCTCTGGTATCTCATCTTCCAGAGGCCCCTTTTTGGTTTTAGTGGTGGTTTTTATGGATGGACGTTTTCTTTTGGAGGTGGCTGGTGTGGGTTTCACAACACTGGATGTAGTGCCATGATCACCAGGAGCAGTGGGCTCAAGAACAGAGGTTTGGACAACAGTTGTTGTCTTAGTCCTCTTTGTTTGTGTTTTTGAAACTTTTGACACTTTTGACATTTTATCTTGGGTAGTTGAACCCAGCATTCTTGTGAAAGTTTCATCAGTTAGACTCTTCATTTGAACAGACTCACCCTTTTTAAAATCTTTTTCTGGTAAAACCTTTTGAAGGATTACACTCAAAATTCTTGGGTAAATCAGAAAAGCATTATTAGACCCAGACTTTATGGCTTTCACATTTGATACTAAGTCCATAAACAGTCCCTGGGATAAATTGAAGTCAGAGTCTGACAACATAGCATATCCCAAGTACTGAATCCTCAATGGGATTTCATTGAAGGAAGTGGACTTAGCAGAGACACAGAGAAGGAGGGTATGAAAGAAAAATTTCATGACTGGTGGGAAAAACTTTTTGAAAAGAGTTAACCCAGTCATTTGTGCATCATAACCTCTTTCCTGAAACTCTGTGTGAAGCTCTGCCTTAGGAAAAGAGTCGTTACCTGACAGGTCATTGAGTGAGAAGGTTGTGGATATCAGTTCAGGGGTAATGGTGACATTTGTTTCTCCAATTTTTGAGATTATGGTTGTAGGCTTTTTGTCTTGAAGAAGAAACTCAGCGTTTAACCAAAATTCTTGGAGTGTGTCGAGATATATGGGAGCATCAGCGGTTAGGATTGTCAGGTATTTGGAATTGAGGATGATGTCAATGGTGGAATGGAATGGAACGTTTTCATCTGTTTTCACCAGATATGGGAGATAATTGTGGGTGGCTTTTGCTTGAAGATCCATTGTAATGGATTTCGAGTGTGAGGATGAGTGGAATTGGAGTAAGGGTTTGAAACAGTGGTTGTTTTATCCTTAACAGGTTTATTGAGGGATTTTCTAAGATCGCTCAACCTCTCACCGCCCTAACGCAGAAAGGTATTACGTATAAGTGGGGAGATGCCCAAGAAACTGCCTTTCAGCTACTAAAGTCCAAACTTTGCAGTGCACCGATATTATCGTTGCCTGAGGGTACAGAGGACTTTGAAGTATATTGTGATGCGTCTATCCAAGGTTTAGGGTGCGTACTGATCCAACGTGATAAGGTAATTGCATATGCATCGCGGCAACTGAAGGTCCATGAGAAGAATTACCCCACTCATGATTTGAAACTGGGAGCGGTGGTTTTCGCTCTCAAAATCTGGAGACACTACCTCTATGGAACCAAGTGCACAATTTTCACTGACCACAAGAGCCTTCAGCATATATTTGACCAAAAGGTACTAAACATACGGCAACGTCGTTGGGTTGAACTTTTGAACGATTATGACTGTGCCATCAAATATCATCCAGGGAAAGCTAACGTAGTAGCTGATGCCCTCAGTCGAAAGGAAACGAAACCCAAAAGAGTGCGAGCCTTACAACTCACCATTCACTCTAACCTTCCTGATAAGATACGTGAAGCCCAGAGTGAGGCATTGAAGGAAGAAAACATCGGGCTTGAGACCCTACATGGTGCAGATAAGCACTTAGAACTGAGAACAGACGGTCTGCAGTACTTCATGAATCGAGTCTGGATACCACGATTTGGGGATCTCAGACAACTGGTGCTCGATGAAGCACATACCTCTCGCTATTCGGTACATCCTGGTTCGGACAAGATGTATCAAGATCTTAAGACTCTGTACTGGTGGCCAAACATGAAAGCCGAGATAGCCACTTATGTTAGTAAGTGCTTGACTTGTGCGAAGGTTAAGATTGAATACCAAAAACCTTCAGGCCTACTCCAACAACCAGAGATTCCAATGTGGAAATGGGATGGAATTTCCATGGACTTCATTACAAAGCTTCCTAGAACGCCAACGGGCCATAACATGATTTGGGTTATCGTGGACCGTTTAACCAAATCGGCCCACTTCCTGGCGATAAAAGAAACGGATTCGCTAGAAAAGCTGGCGAACCTATACATCAAGGAGATAGTCTCTAGGCATGGGGTGCCTACTTCCATTATATCTGATCGCGATGCGCGATTCACTTCTCATTTTTGGACTACTCTCCAAAACACTTTGGGGACTCTCTTAGATATGAGCACAGCCTATCACCCTCAGACGGATGGACAGAGTGAACGTACCATCCAAACATTGGAGGATCTGCTACGAGCGTGCGTGGTGGATTTTCGCAACAGTTGGGATAAGCACTTGCCTTTGATTGAATTCTCGTATAACAACAGCTACCACACTCCGATACAGTGTGCGCCTTTTGAGGCACTTATGGACGCAAGTGTAGGTCTCCCATCTGCTGGACTGAAGTTGGGGATAGCCAGCTAACAGGTCCCGAACTCGTGCACGAGACTTCTGAGAAGATAGTGCAAACCAGAAATCGAATGGTTGCTGCTCGTGATCGACAGAAAAGTTGCGCTGATAAGCGTAGGAAACCTTTGGAGTTCCAAGTTGGGGACAAGGTTCTGTTGAAGGTGTCACCTTGGAAGGGGGTGATACACTTTGTAAAACGGGGAAGGCTGACCCACGATACATTGGACCATTCGAGATTGTCGAAAGGATTGGTCTGGTAGCTTACATGTTAAACATGCTTAACAAACTTGGTAGGGTACACGATGTATCCCACATATCGTACTGAATCTATAGAAATTCCTGTTGGATACAACACTGATGGTGCCACTGGAAGAGATCCAGATGGACGATCGGCTACGGTTCATGGAAGAACCAGTGGAGATTCTTGAGCGGGGCGTCAAGAAACTCAAACAAAACACTATACCTATTATTAACGTACAACGGAATTCCCGTCTAGGACCGGAATACACGTGGGAACGCATGGATCAAATACGGCTTAAATACCCACACCTCTTTTCTAAACCTGAACCTGAACATAGATCGAACGCTAAACAAAAAGCAGCTCTTTCAAAGTGAATTTCGGGGCGAAATTCCTTTCAACTTGGGGATGATGTGACATCCGGGAACCAAGCACACATTTTTATAGCTGGCTTTATTGTTTACTTGCTGAATTTCGGGACGAAATTCTTTTCAACTTGGGGATGATGTGACACCCCGCATTTTCAGGTTAATACTTTTACTGACCTCTAGTTAACTTACATGATATACTTTAGTTAACTTACGTGTTGTGCATGGTTAGATACTTAACCAGGGTTAGTTAAGTAGGCCTAACACATGTTAGATGATATTAACATATGTGTTAAATAGGAAAAGCATTGTTTAACACACACATGAGTCCTGTATCCCGAACGTTGGTGAATTATGTGGCATGTATAACTATAATATGTGCAATTAAATCATGATGGATGTGAAGTGCCTGCTTATATGAATTATGTGAATTATGTGAATTATCACTTGACTGACGATTAATATGTAAACCATGCAAATTACGTACACTTGATGGTTAATATCTCATGTAATAATAAAAACAATGGTTTTTATACAATTTAGAGGGATTAATATTATTGGGTCCGGTATTGGGCTAGTATAGGCTTAACGGGTCAAGATATTGTGCAAGAGGGGCCTAATACCCAACTACTTGGGGAACAAGCAAACTTATCTTATAATTATAGTTAAAAAAAAAAAAAACCCTAACCCCATTTCCTTCTTTGCGCCGTGAACCCCCATCCCCCATACACTCTCAATTTTTCAAACAACCAATCAATCTTTCACTTAATCAAGCACTACGCCAAAATATGCCTACGGCCACACAAAAAAAGTGTGACCATATGCCTTTCGCCACACTTTTTTTTCCAGCTCAAGTGTGACCATAGGTCGAGTCATCGTAGGTATCATACGGCCACATTCACATTTAGTGGCCGTAACACTTAAAAAGTGTGGCTAAAGGATACCAATATTTCTTTTTGAAATCAAGCATTCTGTCTACTAAATGTGACTAAAGGGTAGTAACGGCCACATGAAATTACTCTAAGTGTGGCCACTTTAGTTATATAGTCGCTAAAGTTTTGTTTTAGCCACATCAATTAAAAAAATATGTGGCAAAAATAATTGTTTTAATAAGCTTTCCATCTATTAACTGTGGCTAAAGGGTAGGAATGGCAACATGAATTCATTGTAAGTGTGGCCGTTTCTAGTATATAGTCACATGAATTTACTGTAAGTGTGGTCAAAAACTATTTATAGACACATGAAACAATTTTGTAATTATATGTGTGACTATATTCTAACTTTCGGTCACACATAATTTTTTTTTCCTATGACATTTGCTATTATTTCGTCACATAAAAAAGTGACAATAGTGTGGCTATTGCCTAACTTTGGTGACACATTTTGTCCATGGCATTTAGTATCATTCCGTCACACAAATAAAAACAAATGGAGGATAGTGTGACTAATGATTATATAAAGCCACTTGAAATACCGTAATTTTATTTGTGACTATTATCTAACATTTGGTCACACGTATTTCATTTTACCCATGTCAATTGATATCATTCCGTCACACAAAAATAAACAAAATTAAGATTGTGTGTCTAATTGTTATGTAAAGCCACTATATTTTTTAATATGACTATTTTTTAACCTTTGGTCACACATAATGATTATATAAAGCCACATAAAATATTATAATTTTATGTGTAGCTATTTTCTAATATTTGGTGACACATATTTTTTGTGATTCTATATAGCCATTAAAAATGACAAAACCAAATGATATTATAAAAATAATAAACCAAATTCCATACATAAGTTTCAAGCTTAAATACTAAAAATCTAATTCTCATCCGGTTTTCATCTTCTTGTTCTTTTCCTGCAATTTTTTTAATCCATCTAGAGTTGTTAAACTCTTCTTTTGCTTCTTGGCAAACTTTATGGTGTTTTGTGTTTGATTGGATGGTGAATCTGGTAGCTGGAGAAACAAAAACAAGAAAACATATATAAAAATTCCTAATTTAGTTATATTTAATTCAAGATTAATTAAAAAAACAAACCTTTGGACTACAATATGCAGGTCGTCTAGCCAAAACGTGGTTGTATTCTCCAAACTGATATGCACTAGCATTCATCATTGTCTCATGTATTGCATGCTTAAAAAAAAAATACATGGACAAGATTCTTTTGAACACATAAATATCATCTTGCTCAATAAAGCCTAGTTATCATGTCAACCTTAGCAATTGTGTAGCTAGAACACTAACTACAACGCGTGGGATTGATCTATCACCTGCTTCAAAACATATCAAGTATTAGAGTTAATGATCAAATAGTTAAATGAAAATATGAGAGAATATTTATCCATTTGGCCCATTACTCATATATTCATTTGCTTATTTTAGCAACAACAAATTAAATAGAGCGCCACAGGTACGATATAAAATCGGTTCTTAAAACAGTGGAACATACACACACACATACACACACATATATATATATATATATTTGTATGTGTGTGTGTATATATATACTAGTAGGAAACCCGCACGATGCGGCGACAACGACAATTGACAACCCGATATTGTAGGTTTAGACTAAAAGCCGCGAAGACAATTAGATGAACGGGTCACGTTCGGGTTGGTTCACATGTTGACCCATTTGATTTTATATTTATTTACAAAAAAAATGTTTTATGTTACAACTTAAATAGGGAGATCTGTACATACCCTGGTTCGGAATCCGGGATCTGAAACCAAAGTTCAGAACTTGTAACATTCCAATTTGTTGACGAAATCCAAAATGGTAGATTTCCTGGAGAGAACATGAAGAATCTTCAAAAACAGTTCAAGATAAAGTAATTATCTTTGTAACTTTAAGCAAGAATAGAGATCTTACAATGCTAAGTCATTAGTATAGGTTAAGATCACCATATCTTCTTGAATACGGTAAGTTCTTCAACCTCGATTCGTGCAGAACCGTTTGTTGTTTTCTTGATTCTGCTACCGTTTATCGATTCAACTTCGGCTATAAATATGCTGTAAACGGGCCTATGATCAAAAAATCTTGATTCACCGCGAACATATGACATTTGATGGAGTCCTCAACCATACCACAAGATTCTATCACCTTCATACAAGAAATCAGTTAAATTTTAGTTGTTAACGAAGATGACAAACGAGTTCTCTTATTATTAAAGTTTTTTTTTAAGATTTACCATGCTGGAGTTCTTCGTTTTTCTTTCGGATGCATATCATCACCTGCATATCGATCTGAATTATTTGAATATTTGTAAGTTGGAGGGAAATATATTGCCCCTTCGCTCCATCCTTTAAACGCGTGTCCCCTTCTTTGTTCTATCCGAAGCTGCAATCATATAAATGCGATTAATCACTCTATCCTAAGTAGGGAATTTCAGCATTTTAGGCATAGTTTTGAGTTAATGGGTGAATCTGCAGAAAATACAAAGTAAGTTTCAAGACTTGCGTGATCTTTTTCCAACAAAGCCCTCCAATTTTGCATCTCAACAAGTGCCTTTGCAGCTCTATACGAGAGTGCGATCCGCTAATTCAAATCACCAAGCCATATAATTCGACTACGCATACAACAATACAATAATCATTAAGCAACCTTTAAGTAATACAAAAACTAAACTCTTTTAACAATCTTGTGAACATTGACATACTCATGCTCGAGGATCGTTTGAGGAGACTTCTCGTCTCCCCTTCTTTGAATCCTTGGAAACTGAATTTTTCTAAAAATTTCCATAACATCTAAGTTTCGCCTCAACTCATTGCCTTCCTTTTCACCCGAAGTCAAGTGACTGCATAAGAAGCAAAAGCTTGTTTGATGCAACGACATGCTAACTGAAATCGAACCCTGCAACCATTTAACATAAAGATTAGTGCAGATCACTTTAACATCAAGTTTGAGATTGCTTATCAAAACTGGTTTTACAGAACTACAGATGAAGTCATTATTCTCAAACCAGACCAGCCGGTCGGACCAAGAATATGCTACATAACCACTCAAGTTGAGTACTTACGCAGCGCCTCATTTAAAATGACAGGTTTGGTTTTAAATTAGCTATCAATATATATATATATATATATATATTTTTTAATCTTGAAATTAGTAATGACGTCATCCAGTTTTTGGAACATGTCTGATAGGTCCAGTTATGAAATGATCGGATAAAGTGTTTACCTTGTTAGCGTGTAGGGGCAGATCTAGAAATAATTGACATTACACACCTACAATATATAACTTACTATCCTGTGTAGGAACAGAATGAGAAGACTTCGACTAACTTTCTGAACCTTTGTAGTGTTTCTATATCAACGCAAACGCATAGCACCCTAGCAACATCAACATTCTAAGAAAAAATAATGGTGAGAATCTTACATGTATCACAAAGCAACACAACTTAGCCAACCTTCAAATCCACTTACTAACCTGAAAAGTAAACACCACCACAAATGCGAGTATTGAGAATCAGCCAAGAATAGAAAAAAGCAATACAAACAGAGCACATGAAATAGAAACAATATTCAGAAAACTATTAGAAACCTGAGCAGGTAAAAGTTACATCTATAAAGTTAGAAGAGTACTTATGACATAACATCAGAGTCATGCGTTACAGAACCGTTTCAAGGAATAAAACACCAAATCGATTATTGGGTCACAAACAGTGTTGTAAAAGGCGCTAGGCGCTAGGCGGGCGGTGAGGTCCAGCCTAGGGACTAGTCGGGACTAGGCGAAAATTAGGCGGAATTAGACGTTTTGGTATTTTATACATATTATATATATACACAAATTTAGGGGTTTTTTGAAAATATGTTAAGATATATACACATAATACTTAGATATATACACATAATACTAAGAAATACCTAGAAATACTTAGAAATTTAATAAAAAAATAAAAATAAATAAAAAAAATAAAAAATAACACCGCCTAGGCCCGCCTAGGACCGCCTAGGCTCCGCCTAACTGCCAAATCGCCCAGGAATCCACCTAGGGCAAAATTCCAAGTTTTTCTTCAGCCTAGCGCCTAGGCGCCGCCTAGGCGGCCGCCTAGGGCGCCTTTTACAACACTTGTCACAAAGCGACACACATACACAATAACATCTATTAGTGACAAAAATTCGATCAATGTTGTTAAAGAAGCGGGAAATTGCAAGTGATCTATAAATCCGATATCATCAAACCGAACTACAAAAGGCAAATTGCAAGTGTTAGAAAATTTAGATATGATGTCGGCTAATCGAGTATGATATATATAAAAAACAACTCCCACTGGATTTGCTAATAACATTTATGGTTTCTGCTCTTTATGTTCTTGACGACTTTCTCTAATTCTCCACTAATCTCAAATTTGTATATCATTAGTGATCTAGTTCATCACAAGACTACTAACACCAACATATTGTTAAATGCTTCATCAGTTCTAATAAGAACAGAAAAGATTAGTTAATTGCTTCAATAGTTTTGAATGCAGATTTACCATATACAAGTGAAAATGCATGCTAACTATGCCTGAATTGGGTGTTCATAGAATCCCTTTGGTGATATAGTCTTTAACTATTTCACAAAAAATGTTGCATATGTGGAAAAACATATAGTTAAAAAAGTTTTGCATTCTTTGGTTAAAAAATTACCAAGTTCTAATATCTTATTAGGTCTGGCTGGATATTTGGTGGAGAAGTTTGTTTTAGCCTTTACTTAGCTGACCCGTTTACGCATGAACATATAGCAAAAGGGTCCAATAAGTAGATTAATAAGAAATAAGGGAAACATTCTTGTGACAATGATATTATAACCTTAAAGAGATACGACGTACAAATATAACATCTTAAAAATATATCTAAATATGTCACTTTATAATGTGCACAAAGTACCTTGATCATGTTTGATGCTTCAAATCCTTGCAGTTGAGTAAGAAGCTACATCAGTGTTGTTTATACTTCATTATCACCATTCCCGCTTCCAGACTCCATTTAAGTAGACTCAATGTTCTTGATTTTATCCATAAATATAATCGGCGATGCATGTTCCCTGCACAAAATAACCAACTGTTTCTGAAACAAATTACAAGAAACTGATTATAAGGATAGTTAAATTACATAACCAAAAAAATAAAATATGAAAGAAAGATAAAGGAGTTTCCTTGAAGGACAATAGGTAGGCTGCTTATGAGAAATAGTATTACTGCTACAACTTTCTGCCCATTGTAAACTCTCAAATAATAAGTGAGCTTTCTGAAACAAATTACAAGAAACTGATTGTAAGGATAGTTAAATTACAAGGATCACAATTACATAACAAAATTCAAACAAAAAACATATGAACTATGACATAACACTAACTTGAAGAGTGTTTTATCAGGCTTTGAAGGTCCAGCAAATACAAACTGTCTCTTGGTCCTTTGAGTGAAGACAGAATTAATAACCTTACATAAATACGTTGATACCCCCTTTCTTTCTTTCCCTGTTCACAGCAAAACTTGTCCTATACAAAATTACAACTTACAAGTATGAAATTATGCGTACCTTTGAGACAATCTCCATATTCCTCAGTCATATTACTTGAAATAATTGCTTGAACTGCAAGTGCACAATCACACACTTGACTACCAAAACCGTGCCTTGTCATCGGTAGAATCTATCAAAAAAATAAGAAATTTTGGTTATGGTTTTAAAATACCAATCCCTTTGATTTCAAGTTCAACACAAGCTAAACCTAAATACCTAACGAATTTTCAAGCACTTAAGAATGTTAAAGCCATATCATTGTAAACATAAACACTACCATTATTAGAAGAAAAAAAATAATCACTAATAAAATCATTTGAACAAACACACTGTATCGGTAATGAAAACTTACTGAGTTAGGGTTTCGACTAAGGGTTTCGGCTAGCTGAGTGGTGGTTGCGACGGCTGGGTGGTGGTTTAGGCAGAAGGGAGATGGAGAAGGTTGGAGGTTGACGGGGTAGTGGCTTCAGGTGGTTGACAATCGACGGTGGTATAGGTTTGAACTTTGAACGACGGTGATGAGAGGATTTTGGAGATGATTCTTGGAGTGGGAGTGGAACACTGGATTTTGAGGATTGTGAGAGGAGTGGGGTGGATTAGGATTTTGAGGTAATTTAGGGGAGGGGCGGGAGAATGAAAATGATGAGAGGGGATTTTGATTTTTGGGAAAATATATTAGGAGTTAAACATGACATACTATTTTTGATGTCATGTTTTCTATTTATTGTCGCTAAATTAAAGACACACAAAGTTTTTTTTTTTTTTTTTAACGGCCAACGAATCAATTTCCGAGTACTTTCGGGTCCCCTTTTGGCGAATCAGGTACTCAAGAGTACCCGGGCCACCAATTGCCACCAATTCCCGGGAAAACCCGACCACTCACTCGCCCGAAGGCACGACAGTGAAATAATCGGTAAAACCGGTCGGGATCAGGACTCGAACCCAAGCCAATGGCCGGGTCATCCATCATTTCCCCTCCACCAATGTCCTCCAAATGTAGCTAGTGGGAATTGAACCCAAGCCTCCCATAGGAAACTTTAGGCCCTCAACCAACTGGGCTACAAGTGTTGGACACACACAAAGCTAAATGTCATAAGTTTACAAGTTTTTATAAACCAACGAGACCTTTTGGCGACCACCAAGAACTGTTTGTCTTTAATTTTTAAATAATCCCACCAAAACTTCAACCATCACAACCACCACCATGTCTTCTCTGGCAAACGCTACAGCCAAGGGCAGATTGAATTCTGAAAGTGTTTTCTTCATACTTGCTATCAGTTATCTCGGTAGGAACATTAATCCACATCGATTCCGACAGAGGTGTTGTAGGATTCCACCACTACGGTGGCGGCGCTGACGGTAGTGGAGAAGGTGCGGATGTGTGGGAGGAGTTTGGGGGTAGGGAGTGGCGGAGAGTGGAGGTGATAATCTTGGAGGCCTTTGATTGGTGTGTTAGGGTTAAATGAATGAGTTTTTAGGGCGCAAATGAGTTTTTAGTCCCCTCTGTGTTTTTGGGAAAAGATTAAAAAAAATAGCCACTATCATCTAAATAAAACAATAAAAATAAAAGGTTTCACTATATAGTCTCTATTAGGGATGTGGATTTCCGTCTTAATCCAAAATCAACACAAACCTAGCACGAAATTTATGAGTTTGGATTTAGTATAAATGGGTTCAAGTCATCTTCTGGTTAAACTTGCCAACCAGAGGACATATATGATCTACTATAATCCATTGTGATCCATTATAGCCTAATGTGATCCATTAGGCCCAATATGGTCTACAATAGTCTATTGTGATCCATTAAGGCCTAATATGGTCCACTAAAACATGTATGACCTACTATTGCCCATTGTTATCAATTGAGGCCCATTATCACCCATTAAGACTTGTGTAATCTACCATTGGCCATTGTGATCCTATAAGGCCCAATATGATCCATTAAGACATACATGATCAACTATTTCCCTTTGTGATCCTTTAAGGCCCAATATTTGTCCATGCAGACATGTATGATATACTATTATTCATTGTGATCCATTAAGGCAAAATATGGCCTATTACGACATGCATGATCTATTATTGTCCATTGTGATCCGTTATGGTCCAATATGGCCTATTAAGACATGTATGATCTATTATTGCCCATTATGATAAATTAAGGCCTAATATGATCTATTAAGACATGTACTATCTACCATTGTCAATTGTGATACATTAAGGCCCAATATGACCTATCAAGACATTTGTGCTCTACTATTGTTTATTTTTGATCCATTAAGGTCTAATATGGTTCATTAGGACATGTATGATTTACAATTGTCCATAGTGATCCATTAAGGCACATATGACCAATTGTATTGTATTGGTACCCATTTTTTTTTCATTTTTTGGGTGCGGTACTTTCAGCAGCGGTAGCGGTTCAGTACGATCCAATAATCTAGGTTGATTTACCTCCGAATACTTGTACCACAACGATTATATTCCGTACCTCAATCGGTACCACTTTTTCCATTTTTCAAGACCGATACTTTCATTAACGATAGCAGTTCGGTACTCAGATCATCCCTACTCGTTACAACTCAATCTTACCTTCTAGTACATAATATGACATGATAAATACCATAAATTTCAAAATTGACGCATTTGTTATATGTTGTTACCTAAACTAGATTCAACGCTAAATATAAATAAATTCGTACTTAAATAAAAAATGATAATTTACAATTTTATATATTTGGTATATTTATGTTAAATAATTTATTTTTAAATTAAGAGTATTATTTGAGAGGGAATTTTTAGGATAAAATATTTTAGGGGGGAAAGTTTAGGAGGGAAAATTGAAATCTTGTAATTTTAAGAGAAAACTATTTTTATAGAAAAGTTCTAATATGTAAAGCCACATGACATATTGCAATTTTAAATGTGGCTATTGTCTAACTTTTGGTCACACATGTTTTTCCATGACGTTTGCTAGTATGTCGTCACAAAAAAAAAAAATTGTGGTTATTGTCTAACCTTTTATCGCACATGTTTTTTTTCCATTACATTTATTATCATTTCATCACATAAAAATAAATAATGACAATAGTGTGGTTAATAGTCATGTAAAGCCACATGAGTTTTGTACATTTTTAGTGTGACTATTGTCTAGATTTAGTCACACTTATTTTTTTCATGACATTTGGTATCATTACGTCACATGAAAATAAACAAAATGAAGATTGTGTTACAAATGCTTGTATAAGGTCACATAAAATTTTGCAATTAGAAGTGTGGCTATTGTCTAGCCTTTGGTCACACAATAATATATGTGGCTATATGTATTAGATTTTAACCACACCATCAAACACGTACTGTTGCTATATATCATATTTGGCCACACTTTTCTAGTGTGGCTACTAAATGTCACATTTTTTCTTAATGTATGGCCAAAGTTTTCAAGCTGATGTGTTTCTTGTCACATGAATTAAATATTGTGGTCGTAGATCACAAATGGCCACACTTTTTTAGTGTGGCTATTAAATGTCATAGTTATTTCTTATAGTGTGGCTAAAATTTTTGAAATGTCATGCAATAGTCATATAAATAAATAAGTTGTGTGGCTAAAAGTAGCCTAGAAGGTTTTGAAATGTGATTGATGACCTTTAGTCACACATATAATCAAAAGTGTGGCAGAGCGATTTTGGTAAAAGTGTGGCCGTAGCCCCTTTTTGGCGTAGTGAAGCTAGTTCGGGTTTAATCTCAAGGCTCTAGGGAGTTTTAGCATTACAAGGTATGCGTTTATATGTTCTTTGATAAATTATGATAATTGAAAAGCTTTAAAAACTCTAAAAATAACATACATACAATCGCATATATATATATGTATGAGTTCTTGAATGTTCTTGATGATTTGATGATGATGATTGTTATTAGCAGCCATGATTAGGGTTTTCACATGATAATATATGTGTTTTTCTATGATTAATATGGTGTTTAATCAGTACTATAGGTGTTATACATGTATTAGGGATGTTTATGAAGAATTAGGGTTTGTAGATTACTTGGGATGCAAGTTTCAGATTCTGACAGATTTGTTTGAACGTGTTGAAGGGGCTGTAACGGGTTGGTAAATCGATTGTTTTGATGATTTCTTTGCATGATTGTAATGTACAAGGTCTTAGCTTTTCATAATGGGCAAAACCATCGATTTTGGACACCGTATGAGTCGTTTTTGGAATTTTAATTGATTAGGGGTCATATCAGATTTTCGGATTTATAAATTGGGCTAACTTTAAATGGTCATAACTTGAGATTTACAAGGAGTTAAGTTATGAAATTTTTACAGTAGGTCAATACTGGAAAACTAGAGCTTTTCCAAGTGGATTCATCTCGTTTGGATGAATACACAATTTTTAAGAATTTTCCTACTAAACTGACCTGTTAAGGAAATTTTCTGGACACTGCTGTGTTGTACGAATTTTTATAATTTTTGTGTTTGGAATTAAGACAAAACAAAAATTGGTATTGTCGAGTGAATCCCAAATAAAATTCAGTAAAAATTTGGGACTCTAATTCATTCGTTAAGTATTTTAAATAAATTGTTTTTCACAGCGCACAATCTGTCCTAAAAACACAGATTGTGTACGGGGTCTTTAAGTGACTATTTGGGGTTCTATGTGGTGTGTAATTGACATGTACTTGTGTGGAAACTTGTATGAGATGTATTTGATGCATTGGACTGATAATAATTGCTATGATCACCAACGGGATACGTAGGACATACTTGAGCATGTAGAGTCATTAGGTGTCACTACACGGTTTTGAACTTTTAAAAGTCTTGGATAAACGAGTTACATGGTGTGTTGGTTACGCACGTATACTCACCTAGTGACATTTGTAATAGGGAGTCGGTAGCACGTTACTATTCGTGGAATTTGGATTTTCACTTGCGACCTAAGGTGAGTTTCACTACTCTTTTCTCAAAAGCATGCGTCTCGGGTTGAGACAACTTACTTAACGTTTCTAGTCCGGTTTGGGACTACTTTTACACATCCCGGGTTTTGGGGTGCATGGTTCACGGGGTGAATCTACTTTTACTAATTCATGCTATATGTCCTTGATGAACTAAACCAACCCTATCATTTAAGTCCTTCAAAATACCGAATCAATTGCCGGTTGGGCAAGCGGGTTACTAGTTGATAGCGCTATTAGGTCTAACAAACCTCACATCGTGCTGGGAGCATGGGTGTGAACTAATAACTTAAAACATATGTCATTGTTGATGGGCAATGACGCAAGGCACTTTTCTCCCGATTATGGGAACTTGTTCATTAGTAGTTCGGTATTCGCCGGTTTTAGTTATCATGAGTGGGCTAGCTACCCCTGGCATATGAATTAGCTATTTACTTGTGGCCAAGGAGGCCGACGTTCTTACTTACTGTTATGTGGTCTGGGAGACCGACGCTTTCATTTGGTTACATGGTTTGGGAAACCTACGCTTTTACTTACTCACCTACTTTACTCAGTGAACTCACCAACATTGTTTGTTGACCCACGATTTACATGCTTTTGCAGGTAGTTAGCTTCCGGTGCCAGGATTAGAAAACACTGCACACTTCACTGCATTCGGGGTCTTGGGCATACACCTAAATTACATATTATGTTTTTACATTTGCTTTCATATGGTTTTAATTTGGGCGCGTTGTTTTGCGCATGGTTTTAAAAGGTTTAAATTTGGTTTACGCTTCCGCAGTTTAACTAAACTTGGTTTTTGAAAACGAACTAAATGGTTTGGGCATTTAGAGTTCGTTCATATGACTTATGGCTATGGGATCCTGGTATGTCATGCGCCTCGCGGTATAAACCCCGCAGTGGAAATTTGAGGGTGTGACAGATTGGTATCAGAGCCATTGGTTATAGTGAACTAGGACTGCATGTTGAGTCTAGTCTATAATCATCATAGCATAAGTACACTCACAACTTAAGTGCACAACTAGCTATTAGCTACATATATCTACAACATATGATTTCAGGAGATATGTTATCTTCTAGTTCTAGACTTAATTCTTAACACGTCAATGGTGGGAACCTAGGGTTACACCAGGTGGCGCAATACTGGGAGTAATATCCTAATTAACCTCATGGACGAGGAGACAACTATAGTACAGGGGAGGGAGCCCTTGCGAGCGTTGTGGCGCACGTACACAGGAAGCTGCACGATGCGCATGACGTGGTACCATTAAATCAACTATGAAGGAATTCGAATACTGAGACTTATCCTATTTCACTGAGCAAGGAGACAATTAGATTCCGTTCCTTATTACTTGATCTTTCTTACTCCCATTCGAAACTCAGACGGGACTAGGTTACGCATATAGAACTTATTTCCTACTTTAGTACCTTACGCCTAGTATGAGCGGGCGGACGTATGACTGCATATCCCTGTCACTCATAAGTATATGGTAGATTCATGGGAATACATTAGATCAGGACTTGTTACACACACACTTGGGAGTTACGTAAAGCCTGCGATGTAATGCAACATCACAAGGGAGGATGAAACCTACTAATGGCTGATGGCCACGATTGGAGGAACGAGTGGTACAGCTTACCACTAAACTGGTTCACATAGGACTAGAGAAGGAGATTGTACGTGATGAGAACCATAACACTGACATCGCAAAAGAGGAAGGATAAGAGATGGAAGGGGAACCTGAGCAGGACGAGCACATGGAAAGTGAGGATGAAGGCTCTACTATCTAGACAGAGCATGGCGACGATTGGCTCTTACCTTTTCTTACCTATCTTTTCTTTCATTTCCCTTGGCTAACTTAGATAAGACTGAGCTCTTATGATTAACGATAGGGTGGTTGAGGCCCTCGCATCTTTCCAAGCTAGTAAAGATCTATTTTGCTAAATCATTCTTTTCCCTGACTTCCACATTTGAACTTTCTTATACCTTGAACGCACATCGTATTTTCAAGCCTTTTATTGGTTGTAAACCTCGATAACTCCAACGGAACTGAAGGAGACCGTCTGATTGCTTCGGTAGTATAAGTCTTTGCTCTATGCATTTGCCCCCAGGCAGGATGAGGTAATGTATGCCACATGCACACTCGATGAGTTACAGATACTTGGGTGGAGAATGTAACCCCCATGACGAAATTTAGAAACTTGTTATCTAAAGACGGATGGGTCTGAAATCGACGCCTACACTACCAAGCTACAGGAGTTAGCTACTACATGCTCAAACATATTTAACCTACATTACAAACGGATCGAGCTTCATACCAAAGGGGTTGGCCCCACAGGTTCGTAGCATGGCTACTACGGCTCACCTACCCAGAATATAACAAACCTTTCACCTGGCTCACAAACTCACCGACGAGGCTGTTGAGCATGGTACTTTTCCGAAGCAGGGTGCTTCATCTTCTACTTTTGGTGATAACAAGAGAACGTGAGATAGTATGAGGTATAAGTCATTCAACAACAATAACCACCACAGTAACAACAACAATGGGGCTCGTGGAGGAGCATTTGTGATGGGCTCTGGGGAGGCTAGGACTGATAACAACAACGTGACGGATACGTGTTCCTTGAACGACACTCTTGCTTCTATCTTATATGATACTGGTGCGGACTATAGTTTTGTTTCATCAAAACTTAGTAAACAATTAGGGATGGTTCCTACTCTTCGAGATACTCCATACTCTATTGAACTGGCTGATGGAAAGCCTGTTGAGGTAACCCACATTCATCGTGACTGTAAGCTCGAGTTGGATGGGCAATCGTTTGCCATCAACATTCTACCTATCACCCTTGGAATCTTTGATCTCGTGGTTGGCATGGACTGGTTGTCCAAGCAACACGCTGAAATTCTCTGTCAGGAGAAGATTGTTCGTATTCCCCCTCCCAAGTGGAGAACTTTTATCTATACAGGGTGATCGTGGTGGTGCCATGGTAGGCATCATCTCCTATCTGAAGGCCCAGAAGTGTATTCGTAAGGGCTGTCCAGCCATTTTGGCTAACATATCAGGTACTCAAGCTGGAACTGAAACCAAGATTGAGGACATCCCAGTGGTCCGAGACTAACCAGATGTCTTCCCAGAGGAATTACCTGGACTTCCACCCGTTCGTCAAGTGGAGTTCCAGATTGACCTTGCACCTGGAGCAGCGCCAGTTGCACGCGCACCATACCGTTTAGCACCAGGTGAACTTCAAGAACTATCTACCCAACTCCAAGAGCTATTGGATAGGGGTTTCATTAGACCTAGTTCTTCGCCATGGGGAGCTCCAGTTCTGTTTGTTAAGAAGAAAGACGGGAGCTTTCGCATGTGCATAGATTATCGGGAGTTGAACAATGTGACGATTAAGAATCGTTACCCTTTTGTCTCGTATTGATGACTTGTTTGACCAACTGCAAGGGTCGAGCTTCTACTCTAAGATTGACTTGAGGTCAGGATACCATCTACTGAGAGTCCGAGAAGAGGATGTGGCAAAGACGGCGTTTCGAACTCGTTATGGACATTATGAGTTTTTGGTAATGCCATGTGGGCTAACTAATGCACCGGCTGTGTTCATGGATCTAATGAACCGTGTGTGCAAGCCCTACTTGGACAAATTCGTCATAGTGTTCATAGATGACATATTGATTTACTCCAAGAGCAGGGAGGAGCACGAGCAGCACCTGCGGCTAATCTTGGAACTACTGAGGAATGAGCAGCTGTATGCAAAGTTTACCAAATGTGACTTCTGGATTCGAGAAGTCCAATTCCTTGGGCATGTGGTCAACGAGGCAGGAATACATGTGGACCCAGCCAAGATTGACGCTATCAAAAGTGGGAGGCTCCTAAGACCCCTACTGAAGTGCGCCAATTTCTTGGTCTCGCGGGATATTATCGCAGGTTTATTGAGGGATTTTCTAAGATCGCTCAACCTCTCACCGCCCTAACGCAGAAAGGTATTACGTATAAGTGGGGAGATGCCCAAGAAACTGCCTTTCAGCTACTAAAGTCCAAACTTTGCAGTGCACCGATATTATCGTTGCCTGAGGGTACAGAGGACTTTGAAGTATATTGTGATGCGTCTATCCAAGGTTTAGGGTGCGTACTGATCCAACGTGATAAGGTAATTGCATATGCATCGCGGCAACTGAAGGTCCATGAGAAGAATTACCCCACTCATGATTTGAAACTGGGAGCGGTGGTTTTCGCTCTCAAAATCTGGAGACACTACCTCTATGGAACCAAGTGCACAATTTTCACTGACCACAAGAGCCTTCAGCATATATTTGACCAAAAGGTACTAAACATACGGCAACGTCGTTGGGTTGAACTTTTGAACGATTATGACTGTGCCATCAAATATCATCCAGGGAAAGCTAACGTAGTAGCTGATGCCCTCAGTCGAAAGGAAACGAAACCCAAAAGAGTGCGAGCCTTACAACTCACCATTCACTCTAACCTTCCTGATAAGATACGTGAAGCCCAGAGTGAGGCATTGAAGGAAGAAAACATCGGGCTTGAGACCCTACATGGTGCAGATAAGCACTTAGAACTGAGAACAGACGGTCTACAGTACTTCATGAATCGAGTCTGGATACCACGATTTGGGGATCTCAGACAACTGGTGCTCGATGAAGCACATACCTCTCGCTATTCGGTACATCCTGGTTCGGACAAGATGTATCAAGATCTTAAGACTCTGTACTGGTGGCCAAACATGAAAGCCGAGATAGCCACTTATGTTAGTAAGTGCTTGACTTGTGCGAAGGTTAAGATTGAATACCAAAAACCTTCAGGCCTACTCCAACAACCAGAGATTCCAATGTGGAAATGGGATGGAATTTCCATGGACTTCATTACAAAGCTTCCTAGAACGCCAACGGGCCATAACATGATTTGGGTTATCGTGGACCGTTTAACCAAATCGGCCCACTTCCTGGCGATAAAAGAAACGGATTCGCTAGAAAAGCTGGCGAACCTATACATCAAGGAGATAGTCTCTAGGCATGGGGTGCCTACTTCCATTATATCTGATCGCGATGCGCGATTCACTTCTCATTTTTGGACTACTCTCCAAAACACTTTGGGGACTCTCTTAGATATGAGCACAGCCTATCACCCTCAGACGGATGGACAGAGTGAACGTACCATCCAAACATTGGAGGATCTGCTACGAGCGTGCGTGGTGGATTTTCGCAACAGTTGGGATAAGCACTTGCCTTTGATTGAATTCTCGTATAACAACAGCTACCACACTCCGATACAGTGTGCGCCTTTTGAGGCACTTATGGACGCAAGTGTAGGTCTCCCATCTGCTGGACTGAAGTTGGGGATAGCCAGCTAACAGGTCCCGAACTCGTGCACGAGACTTCTGAGAAGATAGTGCAAACCAGAAATCGAATGGTTGCTGCTCGTGATCGACAGAAAAGTTGCGCTGATAAGCGTAGGAAACCTTTGGAGTTCCAAGTTGGGGACAAGGTTCTGTTGAAGGTGTCACCTTGGAAGGGGGTGATACACTTTGTAAAACGGGGAAGGCTGACCCACGATACATTGGACCATTCGAGATTGTCGAAAGGATTGGTCTGGTAGCTTACATGTTAAACATGCTTAACAAACTTGGTAGGGTACACGATGTATCCTACATATCGTACTGAATCTATAGAAATTCCTGTTGGATACAACACTGATGGTGCCACTGGAAGAGATCCAGATGGACGATCGGCTACGGTTCATGGAAGAACCAGTGGAGATTCTTGAGCGGGGCGTCAAGAAACTCAAACAAAACACTATACCTATTATTAACGTACAACGGAATTCCCGTCTAGGACCGGAATACACGTGGGAACGCATGGATCAAATACGGCTTAAATACCCACACCTCTTTTCTAAACCTGAACCTGAACATAGATCGAACGCTAAACAAAAAGCAGCTCTTTCAAAGTGAATTTCGGGGCGAAATTCCTTTCAACTTGGGGATGATGTGACATCCGGGAACCAAGCACACATTTTTATAGCTGGCTTTATTGTTTACTTGCTGAATTTCGGGACGAAATTCTTTTCAACTTGGGGATGATGTGACACCCCGCATTTTCAGGTTAATACTTTTACTGACCTCTAGTTAACTTACATGATATACTTTAGTTAACTTACGTGTTGTGCATGGTTAGATACTTAACCAGGGTTAGTTAAGTAGGCCTAACACATGTTAGATGATATTAACATATGTGTTAAATAGGAAAAGCATTGTTTAACACACACATGAGTCCTGTATCCCGAACGTTGGTGAATTATGTGGCATGTATAACTATAATATGTGCAATTAAATCATGATGGATGTGAAGTGCCTGCTTATATGAATTATGTGAATTATGTGAATTATCACTTGACTGACGATTAATATGTAAACCATGCAAATTACGTACACTTGATGGTTAATATCTCATGTAATAATAAAAACAATGGTTTTTATACAATTTAGAGGGATTAATATTATTGGGTCCGGTATTGGGCTAGTATAGGCTTAACGGGTCAAGATATTGTGCAAGAGGGGCCTAATACCCAACTACTTGGGGAACAAGCAAACTTATCTTATAATTATAGTTTTTTTTTTTTTAAATAATTAATTCATTGATAAAAAAAGGGTAAATTACATAAGGGTAAATTACATAAGGGTAAATTATAGTTTAAAAAAAAAAAAAAAACCCTAACCCCATTTCCTTCTTTGCGCCGTGAACCCCCATCCCCCATACACTCTCAATTTTTCAAACAACCAATCAATCTTTCACTTAATCAAGCTAGTTCGGGTTTAATCTCAAGGCTCTAGGGAGTTTTAGCATTACAAGGTATGCGTTTATATGTTCTTTGATAAATTATGATAATTGAAAAGCTTTAAAAACTCTAAAAATAACATACATACAATCGCATATATATATATGTATGAGTTCTTGAATGTTCTTGATGATTTGATGATGATGATTGTTATTAGCAGCCATGATTAGGGTTTTCACATGATAATATATGTGTTTTTCTATGATTAATATGGTGTTTAATCAGTACTATAGGTGTTATACATGTATTAGGGATGTTTATGAAGAATTAGGGTTTGTAGATTACTTGGGATGCAAGTTTCAGATTCTGACAGATTTGTTTGAACGTGTTGAAGGGGCTGTAACGGGTTGGTAAATCGATTTTTTGATGATTTCTTTGCATGATTGTAATGTACAAGGTCTTAGCTTTTCATAATGGGCAAAACCATCGATTTTGGACACCGTATGAGTCGTTTTTGGAATTTTAATTGATTAGGGGTCATATCAGATTTTCGGATTTATAAATTGGGCTAACTTTAAATGGTCATAACTTGAGATTTACAAGGAGTTAAGTTATGAAATTTTTACAGTAGGTCAATACTGGAAAAATAGAGCTTTTCCAAGTGGATTCATCTCGTTTGGATGAATACACAATTTTTAAGAATTTTCCTACTAAACTGACCTGTTAAGGAAATTTTCTGGACACTGCTGTGTTGTACGAATTTTTATAATTTTTGTGTTTGGAATTAAGACAAAACAAAAATTGGTATTGTCGAGTGAATCCCAAATAAAATTCAGTAAAAATTTGGGACTCTAATTCATTCGTTAAGTATTTTAAATAAATTGTTTTTCACAGCGCACAATCTGTCCTAAAAACACAGATTGTGTACGGGGTCTTTAAGTGACTATTTGGGGTTCTATGTGGTGTGTAATTGACATGTACTTGTGTGGAAACTTGTATGAGATGTATTTGATGCATTGGACTGATAATAATTGCTATGATCACCAACGGGATACGTAGGACATACTTGAGCATGTAGAGTCATTAGGTGTCACTACACGGTTTTGAACTTTTAAAAGTCTTGGATAAACGAGTTACATGGTGTGTTGGTTACGCACGTATACTCACCTAGTGACATTTGTAATAGGGAGTCGGTAGCACGTTACTATTCGTGGAATTTGGATTTTCACTTGCGACCTAAGGTGAGTTTCACTACTCTTTTCTCAAAAGCATGCGTCTCGGGTTGAGACAACTTACTTAACGTTTCTAGTCCGGTTTGGGACTACTTTTACACATCCCGGGTTTTGGGGTGCATGGTTCACGGGGTGAATCTACTTTTACTAATTCATGCTATATGTCCTTGATGAACTAAACCAACCCTATCATTTAAGTCCTTCAAAATACCGAATCAATTGCCGGTTGGGCAAGCGGGTTACTAGTTGATAGCGCTATTAGGTCTAACAAACCTCACATCGTGCTGGGAGCATGGGTGTGAACTAATAACTTAAAACATATGTCATTGTTGATGGGCAATGACGCAAGGCACTTTTCTCCCGATTATGGGAACTTGTTCATTAGTAGTTCGGTATTCGCCGGTTTTAGTTATCATGAGTGGGCTAGCTACCCCTGGCATATGAATTAGCTATTTACTTGTGGCCAAGGAGGCCGACGTTCTTACTTACTGTTATGTGGTCTGGGAGACCGACGCTTTCATTTGGTTACATGGTTTGGGAAACCTACGCTTTTACTTACTCACCTACTTTACTCAGTGAACTCACCAACATTGTTTGTTGACCCACGATTTACATGCTTTTGCAGGTAGTTAGCTTCCGGTGCCAGGATTAGAAAGCACTGCACACTTCACTGCATTCGGGGTCTTGGGCATACACCTAAATTACATATTATGTTTTTACATTTGCTTTCATATGGTTTTAATTTGGGCGCGTTGTTTTGCGCATGGTTTTAAAAGTTTTAAATTTGGTTTACGCTTCCGCAGTTTAACTAAACTTGGTTTTTGAAAACGAACTAAATGGTTTGGGCATTTAGAGTTCGTTCATATGACTTATGGCTATGGGATCCTGGTATGTCATGCGCCTCGCGGTATAAACCCCGCAGTGGAAATTTGAGGGTGTGACACAAGGAAGCATTGAAGTTCACCCATAGCACTCATTTCAAACTCTGCTGTCATGAGTTCCCTAAACTCTTCACACATTTTGTTACATATGGATCCAAAAATGATGTCATCCACATATATTTGAACAATAATTAAGTCTTTCCCTCTCCATTTTAAAAATAAGGTTTTATCAATTTTACCTCTTGTGAAACCAATGGATAAGAGAAAGGTGGAAAGAGTTTCATACCAGGCTCTAGGTGCTTGCTTGAGTCCATACAAGGCTTTGTTAAGCTTGTAGACATAATCAGGATGGAATGTGTCTTCAAAACCAGGTGGTTGACATACATAGACCTCCTCTTGAATTTTGCCATATAGGAATGCACATTTGATGTCCATCTGATACACCTTGATGTTATGGTTGACAGCAAAGGCTAGGAAGAGTCGGATAGCTTCTAACCTAGCTACAGGAGCAAAGGTTTCATCATAGTCTATCCCTTCTTCTTGTCTGAAGCCTTGAACCACAAGCCTGGCTTTATTCTTGACAACTATACCCCTTTCACTAGTTTTGTTTTTGAAGACCCACTTTGTGCCAATTGGACAAACATCCTTAGGCAGTGGTACAAGTTCCCATACCTGTTGTCTTTTAAACTGAAGGAGCTCTTCCTGCATGGCTTCTACCCAACTGTTGTCTTTTAGTGCCTCTTGGTACTTGACAGGTTGTGTGAGAGATAGAAAGCCTGCAAAAAGACAGATATTTGAGGATTGGCTTCTTGTGAGCACACCCTCTCTGATGTTGCCAATGATTTGATCTGGTGGATGAGCTCTTAGGTAGATTAGGTCTCCCTGATATGGTATGATGTCATTTTGAGGTGAAGGACAGAGGTTTGGTGACTCTGTTGATGTAACATCTGTTTGCACTTCTGTAGTGCCAACAGATGTTTGAAATGGAGGTGAGGGAATGGGTCCAAGTGGTGTAAAACTGGACTGACTTTTGTCAACAGATGTTTGACTTTTGTCAACAGATGATTGAGCAATGGATGTAATTGGTGAAGGAGTGGTTTGAGGGTAAGACTGGCCAACAGTGGCTGACTCAGCTGTGACAGAGTTTTGACAGGTGTTTTGAACAGCTGCTTCCTCTGATGCAGAATAGACTTTATAGTGACTTGGGATCACAACATCTGTTCTGTAATCTTGTTGTGGAGATTGTGAAATACCTGCACTGTTAGTTTTGACAGTAACATCTTCAAATTTCAATTTATCTAAATCAAACAACTCAGCAGGATTTGCTGGGATTTTTAGGGATGAAAGTTCATTGAACTTTACATTCAGAGTTTCTTCTATTGTCTTGGTCCTTGTGTTAAACACTTTATAGGCCTTGGCAGTAGAAGAATATCCCAGAAAATATCCACAATCTACTTTGGCTGCAAATTTTGAAATGGAATCTTTAAGATTTAAAATGAAACATGGGCAGCCAAAGATTTTGAAAAATGAGATTAATGGTTTGATTTTGAACAAAATTTCATAAGCAGTCTTTTGATGTCTTGGGTTGATCAAAACTTTGTTTTGAACATAGCAAGCAGTGTTTACAGCTTCTGCCCAGAAGGACAGTGTCAAACCAGAATCTGCTAGCATGGTTCTTGCAGCTTTAATGAGAGTTCTATTTTCCTCTCAACCACCTCATTTTGCTCTGGTGTTCTTGGGATGCTGTACTGCCTCACAATCCCTTTTGACACACAGAAATCATCCAACTCCTTATTTTTAAACTTTGTTCCATTGTCACTTCTAAAGACTTTTACTGGCAAGTCATATTGTTTTTCAACTTTGGTAACAAAGTCCTTCAAGATACCTGCAGTCTCATCCTTAGAGTGTAAAAAGTAAGTCCATGTAAACCTAGAAAAATCATCAACTATGACAAGATAGAATCTCTTTCTTCTTAGACTCATGACTTTAACTGGGCCAAACAAATCCATGTGCAACAATTGTAGACATTGACTTGTTTTGGACTCATCAATGGATTTGTAAGAGCTTTTATGTTGTTTTTCTTTTAAGCAGGAGACACAATGCTCATCATATTTGAATTCTTTTGATGGTAAACCTCTGACAAGGCTTTGTTTAGAGAGTGAGTTGATAGTTTGAAGGTTGGTGTGACCCAGTCTCCTATGCCACAATTCTGTCTCTTTTGTGGAGGCAGCAGAAAACAGACAAACATTTGCCATAGGATTATCCTTCAACATATCAACCACATACACATTGCCACTCCTTTGAGCAACAAGTTGTGCTTTGCTCTCGGCAATGATGGTATCAATCTTTTTCACCACTTCTGGCCCAATAATCTTACAAGTTTTCTTAGTGAAGAATGAGCCATACCCTTTGTCACTCATTTGTGATACACTAAGAAGATTAAATTTAAGATTATCAATAAGATTGACATTTTCAAACTTGAGTTTCCCAGCCTGAACAGTCCCTGAACCCAACACCTTACCTTTTGAATCATTACCAAAGGATATATCACCCCCTTCATGAGCTAAGAAGTCCAGAAGAAGGGCTCTACATCCTGTCATGTGCCTGGAGCCTCCACTATCTACATACCAAAGGCTATCTAAGCATGCAGAAGCTCCCTGCACATAAGTAATTGATTAGTTTTGGTGAGTGTCCAAAGCCAAGTTGATTTTGGATGGGTCCACAGACTTTTCAGCCTCAAGCTTAGGAAGGTGATCAGTGGTTTGAACTAGTTTTTGAATCAAGTTCAACAACTGTTGCTGACCATTTGCCAGTGCTTGGATGTCAACACTTGGTGCAACAGTTGTTTGATCACTTCCTGACAAATGATAGTACCCATAGGGATTTCTGTTCACTCTTGGTTTAGAAGGCCTCTTGGGTTCTTCATAAACATGTGGCAGATTATGACAAGGTGGTTGTCCATGTCCTCTTGGGTACTTGTTTGTGGGTGGAGCATCTGTTACTTGAACATCCCTGGAAGCATACGTTTCTAACTTTTTGGTAACAGATGTTTGAACTAGAGTAAAAGTCTGTTTGGGCTTTCCTTTTGAAGTACTCACCACCTGATTTGCAAGAGTTTTAGCCTTGTATTCTTGTATTTTGACATCAAAATTTTTAAGATACAGGCACTCTTTGGTTTTGTGATTCTTTTTACCACATATTGAGCATGTGGTCTTTGAATCACACACACTTGTTCCTTTGTTGATATCATATGCTTTTAGAAGAAAACAGTTTTAGTGACATGATTCTTCTTTTCACAGAAATCACAGAACAAGTGAACAGACTTTTCTTTCTTTTTCCCTTTTTCAGTCTTCTTTTCAACAGATGTTTGATCATCTGCTGGAAGATCTATCAGGGGAATGACCTTTGCCTATGGTGCTTTCTTACCATCAGGGGTTTTGAATTCAACTGGTTTGAAGTTCTCAAGAGTACCACACTCATCAGACCAAGTAGGTTTAAATTCATATTTTTCAAGTTCAGTGAATGATGAGGAACCTTCTGGTTTTTTAAGAACAATTTTCTTGCCATTAGGTCCAGTGATTTTAATCTCTTGACCCTTCAAATTAGTTGGTACTACCTCAACAAACTTTTGATCCCTTTTGTCAGTGTTTTCAAAAGCTGGAGCAGTGGTTTCAAAACCAAACCCAAACTTCACATGACTTTTGGTTTGTTTGTTGAGGAGCATCTCAAAACCTTTACATGATTCCACCCATTTCTGACATTCAACTTGGGTGGACTCAAGCTCACTTTTGCAACTATGATATTTAGTTATCATAGTTTGGAGCTGGTCTTTGGTTATAGTTGCTTCATGTTTTAAGCTGCTTATTTCAGATTCTTTTTCAGTCAAATTTGATTTTAACTCTTTTGAAAGTTTCTCAAATTTAACTTCATCATCTAAAATTTTCTTCCTAAGGTTTTCATTCACCTCTTTGATGTTAGCAAATGCTATTACACATTTGTTAGAACACAAATCTTTAAGGATTTAAGGAGATACCTTAGCAGCAGCCATCAATGCACAATCACACTTGCACTCACAATCATCAGATGCACCCCAGGGAT
The DNA here is from genome assembly GCA_030844895.1 of Ambrosia x helenae. Classification (NCBI taxonomy): domain Eukaryota; kingdom Viridiplantae; phylum Streptophyta; class Magnoliopsida; order Asterales; family Asteraceae; genus Ambrosia; species Ambrosia x helenae. Next base: position 103,879,475 of record CM061228.1, on the reverse strand, counting down.
CTGAGAGACTCACAACCTCTTCTTCAGATTTTTCACCTGCAACTACCTTATCAACAATATCATCAGTCACAACTACAGATTCAGTTACCACCTCCTCAGATTCAACTTCTTCTACCGTAGCCATGAAAGAAAAATTTTCTGGTTCATTTTCAGCTTTGGCAACTAGTGCAAAATTTTCATCTGTCAACTCATCTGGTAGACTGCTCCAATCAACAAAGCCTTGTGTGACGAAACTCTGTTGACTGGTCTCTGCAGGGGCAGAGGGTGGAGCAGCAGTCATTGGCACTTGTGCCTGAGCAACAGGTGTTTGCACATAGTGGATCTGAGGAACAGTGGTTTGGACATACTGGACAGGAATAGTGTTTGAGGACTGTGCAAAATGAGCAGTGTTTTGCACATTTGGTCCAGGGGTATTGTGGGAAACTTGATAAGTGTTGGTCTGTGGCCTCTGATTTGAATAGCTAATCATAGGTGTACCATGTTGACTCCTACATTCCCTAGCAAAATGACCAAGTCTATGACATTTATAACACTTAATCTTTGATTTATCCAACCCCACTTTTGACCTGCCAGTTAACCCTGGAAACCTTCTCCCAGTTTTCTTGTAAAAATTATTAGTTCTTACACTGAGAAGGGCCAATTGGTGCATAATGTCCATTTCTTCCAAATCATCAGGGTCAAAGTATTTTAAGTCATCATACTCAAAGGATATATTATCAGATGCCTAGATATCACCACCACTTGCTGTAAAAGCATAGTTTGGTGAATAAGAATCAGAGTTAAAACCTGAGTTAAAACCTGAAGTTATGTCAATGAAATGATCATAACTCTGATCCTTACTATTACCAGGCACCTCATCATGACCCAGAAGTGTTGTATTGCCAAATACATAGTCATCAGACACTTTTCCAGAGTCCTGGAGCTTCTTTTTCTGGTTAAGCTCTCTCTCATAGGTCAAGAGCTTACCATGAAGCTGGGTTAGTGATAGGTCCTTGAATCCAATTGAGTTTCTCATAACTATAGCAATAGTGTCCCATTTATCTGGTAGTGATCTTAAAAACATATGGTTCAAAGTTGAATGAGGGTAAGTTAGACCAACCAGTTTTAGTTCACTAATGAGACAGTTAAACCTCTCAAATTGTTGAGTTAATGACTCTCCCTTAACATGACTGAATGTTTCATATTGTTGGTTAAGTATTTCATGGTTGTTTTCAATAACCTCTTCAGTCCCACCAAATTGTTCTTTCAGTGCATCCCACAACTCCTTTGCACTGTTACAGTGTAACAGCCCAGCATATATATCATTGGGTAGAGCCATGGCCACAATACTAAAGGCCTTAGCATCTAACTCAATTTTCTGGAAATCCTGGTCGGAGTAGTTTTCAAGTTTCTTAGGCTCCTGAACCTTGGGATCTTCAGTACTCGGCACCATTGGAACATGTGGTCCGAAGATAACCGACTTCCAACACCCAGTGTTCTGTTGAGCTAGAACATGGCTCATCCGACGTTGCCAGATATTGTATTCAGATCTGAAAAGCATCGGTGGCTTGTTGTTCGTGCCAGTGTTGTGTGGATCGTGATTTATTGAAGCCATTCTCTGATTTTTCGAAAACAAAGTCTGTTTACAAACGGTTGAATCGAAAATTAACTATTACTCTGTTTTCAATCTAACAAACAAACAATATCAATAATCGTGAGCTGATCTGTTTATATTAAATTGATTGGATAGATCGAATTTAATTGACCAAGCTCTAATACCAATTGTTAGGATCTGAGTTTCATTGTTTTGATTTGTTTAAGTAAAGATGAGAAGAATGAAGTGAACTATAAATGGAAAGTGCAGCAGAATGATAAACTATAAATCAAAACAAGAGAATAATTGTTTTCAATCGAATGTGTTCATTAATTGAAAGATTACAATATTACAAGTACTCCCCCTCAGCCTGATCACTCTGTGATTGTTTGTCTGAGAGAATGTTTCGAGTGATGAATAGAACAGTACAAGCACTGTTCTATTTATAGACAAATCTAAACCACTGATGATCTAAGCTGACGTCACCTAAGACAGTGACCTCTAACAGAATAACAACATAAAACATCTGTTAAATACAAACTACTGTTACATTGTAAAACATTGTAAGGTAAACTGCTGTTGGGGAAAACTCTAATGGTCTTGTATCATCTGTTGGAGCCTAAGTGTTATTGGCTCCAACAGACCTTTAGTCTTCAGTACTTTAGTCAGCAGTTGTTCTTCATCAAACCTTTAGTCAGCAGTTGTTCTCTAGCAGTTGTTTATCTAGCAGTCCTTTGCAGCAGCAGTTGTTTCCAACATTTGTTGAGTACAACAGATGTTAGGGTCAACAGTCTTTTGGGAGAAGTATCTTGTAAATGTTGTTTATTTCTAGGATCAACTGAGTAGTATATTTTGGCTTTCCAATCATCTGTTCTTCTCCAGGTCAGCAGACCCAACAGGTGGTCAAAATTCTTACAAGCTTCCATAAATTTATAATAAATGAGTCTTGATCACAATTCAATCATATAACTTGTGACAATATACCATAATGTTCTCTTCAAAAATGAAAACATACGAAACACAATGTATACATAAAGTTGGATTATATACTTCATGATGTTATAACATGTTACCAAATATAACAAGGTGTAGTATAACCTTTATGAAATAAAATGTTTTCACCATTTATAAGAAACATATAATTTATGTATTCATGAAATAAGAGGATATCATATATCTATATATTTGAGTGAAACCAATTGCTTAGAACATAACAATCAAAAGCCTATCACGTAAAAGCAAAAGTAAAGACATGAAACTTTATTCGTAAGTCAATTATTTCAAAATACAAATAATAAAATATAACTAGACACCAAACTAGTATTAATAATCTCTATATACAATACATGTATCTAGACATATTCAAGCATGGGTCTAATATGATTATCGCAACATTAGATTAGAATATATATAAACAAATTGCATTTATCCTCCAACTTCATATTCATACTAACCATTTTCTCAACTATACTTATTTAGTTATTTATATATGATCCAACCACTTTAACCTTTTTTAGAAACATATAATCTTATAACGTTTGCTAAATATATTATGGAAACATAATGTTCGGTTTTTGCAATTTAAAAGTTTTTTTTTTTCAATTTGAAAGTTAAACAATACTATTGTAGTATATAAAATAAAGTTTGCATTTACTTTCCTTTAAGTCCTGTGTGGTTATTATCCTTTTTCCAAAGGTAAAACGCCGGCCTTATTAGAGCGAATAATAACTCTCACTAAATAATAATTAATCGTCAAATTAAATATATTCATTATAACTAAATGAAATGCTAATAATCATGACAAAATTATAATCAATTGTCAAATTCAATATATTCATTAAAACTAATTGAAACGTTTTATTTGGAGAGTTTAAATTTCATGATTATTTATAATAAACATATTAACCGAAACTAAATGTAAGTTTAAAGTAAGGGAATTAAAATGGACGGTAGAAAATGTTAACAGACTTCAAAAGCTATCAACTCCAGTTACTAGTTTTGTTTAATTAAAACCTCTCCAAAATTTATATAAAAACCACAACTTGTTATGTTTATTCAGAATAGTACCAAGTAAAGAGCAATAGAAAAATTACAATACCAAATAACTAACTTAAAACAATTAGATTTGTTTAACTATACATAATTTATAATGGTACTGGAGTAATATATATAAAAATCTCGTTTAACCCAAATTGTATGAATTACAATATGGATTGTGCTGAGAGAGTGAACAAAAACAAAATAACTAGAACATGTAGACTTACCATATGTTAATATGATCTAACTCCAAAAGCAACTCGTGCTGATAACGTGTTGTAAAACAACGACCTACTACCAACCCATACATGAAGTATAAGAACAAAGATTATAAGAACAAAGAGGAAAAGATAGGATGGAGAATAGAGAATTCTTTTCATTGAGTATATCACATAATAATTACATGAAACCTCTATTTAAAGGGCTTTTACATTAATACAATAGAAATGAAGAGGTGGGAGTTGGAATATGGATAATCATCATAATATAACTTATTTATAACAGTTTTTACATGTTAACAAATAAGCATATGAATAGTTTTTACATTTGATTGGCTAAAAGTTTTTATTTTTAGTTTGTTGCTTTAAGGGTTTTTTTTTCCAATAGTCCGTTTATAATGTCTTTTAATGTTATTGGTTTTTTTTTTTTCGTTATTAGGATTTTTGATATTTGTTTATTAAATATTATTATGTTTATTATTTTAGTTTCTTTATATTATTGTTGACTATTGACTATTTCAATGTTTGGTTTAGTAATATATTATTATTTTATGTTTATAAGCTATGTGGTTACTATTTCAATAGTTTTTAGTTTTTAGTGATATTGTATCATAAAAAATTTTGTTTGGGTGTGAGAAGATGAATGGAGAAAATAAACTGAGTTAGTGATAGAGGTTGATTCTTGCAACAAAATATAAAGTTAAAGGTCGTTTTACGAGCTTTTAAACATGATGATGAAAGTTGCAGTTTTAGGTATATATAAAGGTTGATTTCAGTCATTTTCTCTTACTATTATTAAGTATGAACTTGGTTTGGTCAAACGATAATGTGATTAAGTCTATTTAAAACTAAATAAATAAATAATCCTTCTTCCAGGTCTTTGAAACTGAGTTCTTCATCCCATCTATGCCAACATGATCTTCTTCACCTCGGCCTTGAATTTCTCCATATCAACAGTGCCGTTGTAGCGATAGACCCATGATTTATTTTATTAGGGGAGGAGTTCCTGATTTTTGCCTAAAAGTTACACTAATTTTTTATGAGGATCCTCCGTACCCCATAAATACATGTATGTTCACTCCTATACCGTTGTGTTCTTAATACAGCTTAAGATCACAAAACCGAAGTTGGTAACATTGATTGGGATCAATGGCGGAGATACGTGCAAGAATAAAAGTAAAAGTTATGAATTAAAAATATCTAGAGTTAGAAAAATATAACACCGGTGGCTAGTGGTATGACACATTATCTATAAGTACTTTGACAAATGGTTCATCCACATAGATCAAGATGGTAAATCTAAATCTAGAATGGTAAATCTTCTTAACACTTTGTATACATTTCAATTTGCAACAACACATAGTATTTTGAAAAAAAAAAAAAAAAAAAAAAAAAAAGTAAAGAACCGTAAGAACTACATAAACAAGTATATTTATATAATATACAAAATGCAACTGCCTACGTAGTCGATCTCTTACTTTCTCCCAACAATCACCAAAACACGTTGTACAAATGTACGTATTAAAGGTGGCAAAAATACAAAAATACATCCATATTTATCCTACGTCGTACATCATAAATTGACTTCTTATTCATTTAAACCTTTCCAGCAAGGCCACTAGCATTTGTTTTTTTTTTTTTTTTTTTTTGAAAGGCGAATTTCTTGCTTCTTTGTGAGGCTTGAACTCAAGACCTCACACTTTTAGTGTATTAAAAGGCTTTGTTATCTCCTTGGTGTAAACACCTCTTTAGTCTTCCCATCCGATAAGTAGTCAACTTGATTTGAAGAGCGAGTAACCTTTTATGGACAATAAACCATTATGTCCCGATTGTCGTTTCGCATATGAGATTCTCATGTGCCGGAAACACACGATTGGAGGCGAATCATCCAGATTGTGCAAGCCACAACTGCAGTTTTTATGGTATGGTCTTCGCTCTTTACGCATCTCTGAAATTGATAAGGCTCCATGAAAAACATGTTGAAACATCATATCAGCAACTCCACTGCCCATGATACACGCTTGCAGTACGTTTAACAGTTAAACACGTACGCAAACTTATTGTAACTTTAAGGATGTTTATATATATATATATATAGTATTGGAAAATGATAGTTAGGTACATTTAAGGACAAATCCTTTTGCATACAGGTTTAACGTTGTATACAAGAACAATATGGCTTGAATCCTTCTCCTTGGTTTAGTACTATAACAATGACCATGCGCGCCTAGGAATTTACGTTTTGCCTCATGGGGAATGTAGTTTAGTTTGGCCTGACCTTGATAGCTCAGTAATGGGTTTGGAAGTTAATGTGTTCAACACATTTAGTTGACTTGAAAATTTTGGTTGATGGGATAAGTTGGAGAACTATTAATCAAAAGAAGTTAAAGGTAAAGTCTTAAACTTTGTTTTTGTGTGTCAATTGGTTATGTCACCTAAGTTCTAATTTTTAATAAATAATTGTGCATTAAGCATTTGTTCACAACAATAGATGTCTTTCTATTTGTGTAGTATGTACTTGTATTCAATAAGGTACATATATTCTTCTCGTGAGTAGCTTTGCCCGTAGAATTCTTGATTTTATTTCAATTTATGTTCCTCTTTATGACGTCTAACATGTCTTGTGCTAATTATGCAAATAGCATTAGAGCGTTCCCATTAGAATCTCTGGCTCCGTCTCTAAACAACCATTTTTCTTTTAGCGGTTGTTTGGTAAGGTTCTTAATAAGCATCTGAATCATTCAGCGCTGAATGATTCAGCACTCAGCTCATTCCATGTGTTTGTTTCAACATCTAAATGGAATGGTTAAGGCTGAACCATTAAGGCTTGGGATGTTGCTGAATCATTAAGCGCTCAATGAATCCATTTTTACATCCCATACCAATGTACGTGGGACAAGAAGACTAACCATTTAGGGGTCCAACAAAATAGCACTTAATGATTCAGCACTTAACCATTCAGATCCTCTTAACTATTCAGACTTCTTAATGATTCAGCACTTAATCAATCAAACAGCCCCTTAATGTATCTCTAAATTTTGTTTAACCTCCCGCATCTCATTCTACATCGTTATCTTTATATTCTTTATTTATTATTTGCTTTTGGTTCTTCTATGCTTGAGACAGAAACAAAAAATGTTTTGATGTACACTCTTTAGATTTTGGAGATGTAAATAGTGAATCTCAATATATAGAGATTAACTATATAGCCCATCTGCTACCCCCTCTTAAGCCCATTAGCCACAAACTTGCTACTTGTGTTTAAGGAACAATATAAAACATATTTTTCTCAAACTTGCAAAAAATATAATACTATTACATTTAGCCTCATTTTAACAACTAGAAGGACACTATTCTGTTGGAATCATGGTATCGTATACGCAACGGAAGCGGTTTATATATTTATCAAAAACGGATTATATATACTATATATATATATAATGGCCGATTAATATGTATAAATATATATTTAATTTTATTAATCCGATTAATAAAATATTCCCAATCAGGATCTCAGTTAAACGCGTATAAACAAATAAATAATAAAACAACCATAGGGGGTTTAGTAATCAACCTTTGACGACTACACCGGAATTGTAACACGCGGGTTGCAACGAATCCTCGCTAGTAGGAAGTTCACACCGAGCACGAACCAACCGGAAACAACACTTGCAAGAGGAAGGCGGCGGTTGATGGTGGTTCTTGGCCGGCCGAACCAAAACAAAAGGCGGCAGCCTTCTTTTCTTGGTGGCGGCCGCAAGAAACCAAGAAGAGGAGGCAAGGGTTTGTTGTTTTATCAAAAGTGTGCATTAGGGTTTACTCCTTAACCCTCCTTTTATAAGACAACAACTTGTAATAAACCCCCTTGCTAAATATCTTAATACTCCTTAATATTAATCTTATTAATATTAAGTCCCTCAAGATACTCCTTAATATTAATCTTATTAATATTAAATCCCTCAAGACTAAAACAATTATTATTTCATAAATAATAATCCACCAACACATGAACTTATCTGATTCGTGTACCAACGTGTAACTCTTCGGATCGTACCGGGTCGGGTTTACGTTGATTTCGACTTTTAGTTACATCGGACATCCTATATATCCAACAATCTCCCACTTGGACGATTTTAATTAAATGAGTCAACGTGCGCAGAGTTGGACGCCTAGCTGCATCGCATTGCACCCAAACCAGTATGACACTTTACAGTCGTCAACTAGTTCTTTGAGTTCAAGTAACGCTTTACTTAACCAAATACTATAGCCCTGATAATTATATCAATAAGTCCCTTCTGTATAGACATCCGTTGATCATAAGACATGGATCATTCATTCTTATATAGTGATCAACCATTCTCTATTCTCGTCTCTAATTCAAAGTGGTCTAACGAACTACCTTAGTCTGAGCGTGGCCACGCGTTTATACCAGTTTGAGTTTTACGAGGGCGCCAGAATGTCTAGGCTTCTAATCCCATAGAAGTACAGAATTCCGTCAGCGTCATACAACTCCCCCACTTAATCTCGAATTTCTCCCAACGCTACCCTTATAGCTACCCATGTTTCAGGATAGTGTAAGATAACATCAAAGATAGTCCTTGATCAATGCAGTTTAATATGTGCCTTAGGAAAAAGGACAGATTGAACATATCAATATCAAAACATCTCATGACATAGATCCATGGAGATCGTTTTGAAGCGAGTTACATCCAATATCATTCCCTAATGATATCTGTGAATTATGATTCTCAAACCCTTGAGTTATTCATCTCATGAATACAATCATCTCAATTCACAATAGTCTACATTCAAATTCATTCCCATGTAATTTGATCAACTACGGATATTTAGAATACTCTTATTCAAGGATTTAAACATACAAATAATGAACACGGTCACAAAATATTTAAATTTGCATTTAACCCATTAAATCAAATAAATATTCAATGTAACTGTTATAGTTCAAAATAAAACACCAATACTAACTACAGATCATGCCCACTGTCTAGCAACTCTAAGCCCTATCTTTCCAGCATGCTCCTCATGTTTAACTTGAGGTAAAGGCTTAGTAAAGGGGTCAGCCAGATTCAGATCTGTATGAACTTTGTTTAATACAATGTCTCCACGTCCTATTATCTCTCTAATATAGTGGAATTTCTTGAGTATATGCCTTGTGGTCTGATGTGACCTTGGTTCCTTTGCAAGAGCAATGGCACCAGTGTTGTCACACAGTATCTCGTTTGGTTTCTTTATGCTAGGCATAACATCGAGATCACCAATGAACTTCTTCATCCAGGCAGCCTCTTTTGCAGCATCCGATGCAGCATTGTGTTCTGATTCACATGTGGATTAAGCAACCACACTTTGCTTAGAGCTGTTCCAAGTAACAGCCCCACCATTCAGAATGAAAACATATCCCGTCTGTGACCTTGAATCATCACGATCAGTCTGGAAGCTTGCATCAGTATAACACTTAACTGACAGCTCCTCGTCCAGTCCTCCATATATTAAGAACATGTCTTTAGTCCTTCTCAAGTACTTAAGAATGTTTTTCACTGCAGCCCAGTGACTCTCTCCTAGGTTCTGTTGATATCTACTCGTCATGCTAAGAGCATATGAGACATCAGGTCTAGTACATAACATGGCATACATGATAGAACCAATCGCAGAAGCGTATGGAACACCTTCCATTTTCTTCTTTTCCTCTTCAGTGTTTGCACACTGCTTGTTATTAAGAATGGTTCCATGTGCCATGGGCAAGAGCCCCCTTTTTAGTCTTGTATTGAGAAGCGTCGTAAGACCTTATCAATATATGTACTTTGACTCAAACCAATAACCGCTTTGATCTATCTCTATAAATCTTTTATTCCCAGAATATAAGCGGCTTCACCAAGATCTTTCATTGCGAAACATTTACCCAACCAGGTCTTAACATCTTTAAGTATAGGGATATTGTTTCCAATGTTTAGTATGTCATCTACATACAGTATAAGAAAAGTAATATAGCTCCCACTAGACTTCTTGTAAACACACGGTTCATCTTCGTTCTTGATAAAACCAAACTCTTTGATTTTCTGATCAAAACGGAGATTCCAGCTGCGAGATGCTTGCTTTAATCCATAGATGGATTTATTCAGCTTGCACACCTTATTAGGATTCTTTGGATCGACAAAACCTTCAGGTTTGAACCATATAGAACATCTTC